>JBANSL010000008.1:47367872-47932872 GCA_037127255.1 Persicaria tinctoria
AAGTGGTTTGAAAGTTTAGCATCTTTGAGTATTTTTGTAGTAAGCGTTTATGTTTTGTATCGGTTGCTTGATCATAGGATTGTATTAGTTGGTTTTGTAGGTTTCGTAAATCATTTTCAGTTTTAATGACTTGTGCAAGAATGTTACCCGTAGTTTTCTTGCACCAGATTTTGCTTTTTTGTTTGAGATTCTATAGTTTTTTGACAAGTTTAAACGAAGTAGAGCCCATCAGATTAATGCGCCAGGCCTAGCGAACAAGCAATTCATAGTCTTTATGTTTTCCCCAGGCCATTTCAAATCGGAAAGGTTGCATTGCGGGACGGGTATTTGGTAGAAGTTCTAACGTTATTTGAGAGTGGTCAGATGTAGTAAAGGCATGGTTTTTTGTTTTTAGATGCGGCAGTTTGTTGAAAATGTCTTTATGGACCAGAACAAGATCTAGTTTTTCGTAGGAGTTATCGGGTCCATAGGACTTTTTTCTCTAGGTGAACTAATTGCCAAACGTTGGAATATCAATGAGATCGTGGCTTAGTATGAAGTTGGTGAGCCTGTTCAGCCTATGCATGGCCAGTCCCAACTTGTCAAAAGCAATTAGTAGGTCGTTTAGGTCCCCTATAAGTGTACAAGGTAGGGAGTTACTATGAATGATTAACGAGATGTCCATCCAGAAGGCAGTTTTGTCGCTTTCATGAGGAGGGGCGTAGACGAAAGCGATAATTATCTCTAAGTTATTTGGTATATTATGATACTCCCTCCGTCCTAAAATACATTGTCTTTTAGCATTTTGCACAAGTTTTAATAAAACATCTTACTTTTAAAAAAACATCATCATTGCACTAACTTTTTCATAAATTTTATTATTTTTTAACTCCCACTACACATTTTAACCAATCAAATTATTTTAAAAAGTCAACAACACACAAACCAATACAAATCATTACAACTTTTACCTAGAAAACCTAAAAGCTCACCTCTAAAAACCCATGTATTGTTGGACGGAGGAAGTATTTAGCTATTATATACCGCGCACCCGATTGTATTATTTCAAAGGTTTCATTAGGTAGGTGTGAACCCCCTATGCCAAAGATTTTCTTTAGGTGGATTTTGTAATTTCATCTCTACGAGGGCTAGTATAGGACTGTATAGCTATGTGTTCAGATTTACAGGTAGAGTCAATTTGTGTCCAAATATTCTACCTAGCCAAACCCCGGACATTCGAGTAGCTAACCTTCGTAATTTTTTTATAATTGGTAGCTATGTTAGACTCTTGAAAGGCAGAACCAAATGAGTTATGGTGACATAGAAATCCCCATTTAAGAATGGATTCTAACGGCAAAACTTCAAGCCAGGGGCTAAGAAGAGACATCGGAAATCGTAGTTCGAGAGTTTTATTTAATTGGTGTTGTTTACGTTGTTGGTAAAGGTTGTGTCCAATGAAGGTCATAGTCGATTTGGTTGAAATGGAGATTATATTGCATTCACAAGTTGAAGGGTGAGTGCCATTATTTGTGATGATCTTTCTTGTTAGGGGTAATTGAATCAGTGCCAGTGGAGCTTGAACCGTAGATGGTGGGAGATTTAAGTTGGTGAATTTAATATAATGAAGTCAAAAAGAGATTTTAGAGTGACATTTGGTTGCTCAGCACCAAGGTTAGGAGCAACTAACATTGAAGAGGAAGCAAACACACACCTCCACCAGGTGAGACATTTGTGGTGTACTAAAACGAGCAGAAAGAGTAACCGATTTTAGATTTAGCAAGTGATGTTAATTGTGGGTTGGTGCTGTTGTAGTCGATGTATCTTGTACTCGGCCATTGTTCCTGGCATATATGGAGAATTGAAAAGTAGCATAGCAGAAAGTAAAGTAGATAGTTAGAATATAGGGCATTTGTATTTTTAAATATAAAATTTTAAGTGGTATTGAAATTCAACCTTATCTTATCTGCGGTTGTCTTTGGATTAGTTGGTTCAGTAGTTGATCAATGAGGAGTTTGTCATGGTTAGGCTCACCAAGGTATATAGCAAGCCTGACGGTATGTAGCTGTCCTTAAACTCTACCTAGATTCAACCCAAGGATTTTTGGTGTTAATTTGAGAAGAAAAAAAATATGGGTTATTAACTTGCACTTTGACTATTAAGGATTCATGGTGTTAATTTGTACACTAGTCCTGTTGCTTACATGAGTTTGAGGTGTTTGTAAAATTTGATGATTCACCCCAAATTTGTTATCTTGTTGTTAATAGATATAGATAGAATCTGTACATATCTTTAGTTTCCTTGGAGCCCAAGGCCCAAGTCCTTTGTATTCTATATATATTCTATCTAATGAAAGGCAAACCCTAAGGGGGAATTTCCTAAACCTAACATGGTATCGAGCCTAATTATCTTTTAAAGATAATTTCTTTCTTAACCCTAGCTTCCACTCTCCCACTCGCCGCCGCCGCCTCCCTGCCCAGCCCGCCGCCCCCTGGCAGCCTCTCCGACACCCACCATGGCCGGCGAAACCTCCACCCAAACCCCCTTTCATTCGGCCCTTTCCGTCACCAACATCCGCAACTCCATTCAAATCATCCTTGACCTTGAAAACTCTCAATACACTTCCTGGTGTGAGTTATTCAAAAACAATGCTCGTGCTCACCGAGTCATTGACCACACCGATACTACTTAGCAACGCCCTGCCAACATCGACGATGATCTATGGACCCAACTTGATGCCATTATCCTTCAATGGATTTACGATACGATCTCGTCCGACCTTCTCCTCACCATCCTCAAACCCAATACCACGGCTCAGAAAGCCTGGAATCGCCTTGCTGATATCTTCCAGGACAACAAGGGTACCCGCACGGTCCTCTTGGAGAACGAACTCTCCACCACAAAGCTCGAAGCTTTCCCGAACGCTACAGCCTACTGTCAGCGCCTCAAATCTCTATCCGATCAACTTGAAGCGGTCGGCGCCTCGATTTCCGATCGTCGCCTGGTCTTGCAACTAATCGCTGGCCTCACTTCCGAGTACCAGTCCGTTGCCACCTTCATTCAACAGTCCGATCCTCTCCCTTCCTTTGACAAAGCCCGCTCTATGCTGGCTCTTGAGGAGACTAGTCGGGCTCGACTGGACAAGCCGTCGTCTCAGCAAGCTCTCACCGTCACCACTCCGCCACCGCCCACCGATCAGACGCCGCCCTCTTCTGCACCTTCCAACCGAGAACGCAGCGGGCGCGACAACAATCGCGACAGCAACCAGCGAGGTCGCGGCAGAGGACGTGGTCGCAGTGGCCGCGGCCGCGGGCGCGGGGGTCCCAAGCAGCAGCAGCAGCAGTGGCCGAACTATTGGGGCTTCCCGCAGTGGCCTGCCCCGCCCTGTCCCTACCCCTCGATGCCGCCCAAGCACCCGGGCGCCGACATCCTTGGCTCCGCCCCTCGTCCTCCGCCTCATGCCCTTGCTACGTACTACTCAACATATGGTGTTCAGCCCACGGACTTGAACTCCCAGTTTTCGTCCATGAGCCTCAATCCACCGGATCTGACGTGGTACATGGACTCAGGCGCCTCCTCTCATATGGCCAAGCATCCAGGTAGTCTCTCAACTATTTCGTTTAAGAGTCCTTAAAATTCTGTTATAGTCGGAAATGGTTCTAGCATTCCAATTTTGGGACAAGGCCACACCACAATCCCTACCCACAACCACCCTTTGCACCTCAAAAATGTTATCCTCACTCCCCAGATTATAAAGAACCTTATTTCCATTCGAAAATTTACCATTGATAATTCTGTTTTGGTGGAATTTGACCCGTTTGGTTTTACTGTCAAGGATCTTCGCACGGGGACCAGTCGTCTGAGATGCAATAGTACCGGGGATCTCTACCCTCTTGCGTCACCTTCCGTCTCGCCCTCTTCCTCGCATGTCTCCCTCGCAGCCATGGCTCCACCCATCTGGCATGCTCGTCTCGACCATCCTAGCGGCCCTATCTTTGGTCTTCTTAAAACGTTTTTACCTATTGCTTGTAATAACGACTCAAATCGACGTTCATGTCATTCGTGTCAAGTTGGGAAACACATTAGACTTCCTTTCTCTAGTTCGTTTACTCCTACTTATTTTCCATTTGACATTGTGCATGCCGACCTTTGGACATCTCCTGTGGTGTCTAAGGATGGTTTTCGTTATTACCTCGTCTTATTAGATGATTTCACACATTTCTTGTGGGTCTTTCCAATTAAATACAAATCACAAGTTTTTCCTATATTTGTCTGATTTCATGCTTATGTTGTTACCCAATTTCAACGGCGTATCAAAAAATTTCAATGTGACATGAGAGTTGAATTCAACAACCACCAATTTCATAACTTTTTCTCCACACAAGGCATTACCTTTCACTTCTCCTGCCCTCATACATCTCCCCAAAATGGCAAAGCCGAACGCTCTATACGTACAATCAATAATATGATGCGCACCCTTCTCCTACACGCCAGCATGCTGCCATCCTATTGGCCCCATGCCCTCACCACCGCTGTGTACCTCATCAACATTCTCCCATCCACTGCTATCTACAATCAAACTCCTACCTTCCGTCTATTTCATCGGACTCCGTCATATCTAGACCTTCGTGTGTTCGGTTGCCTATGCTACCCTAACCTCTCTGCTACCATGCCCCACAAACTCCACCCCAGATCCACACATTGTGTCTTTCTAGGCTACCCCAACAACCATCGTGGGTACAAATGTCTTGACCTCACGTCACACAAACTCATCATTTCCCAACATGTCACCTTTGATGAGCATACATTCTCCTTTTCCCATCAATCGTCTCATCCCTCTCATACTTCCATTGATTCTTCATTATCCCCCATGGTTCTACAACGATTCTTCGGTACTTCGTCATCTCAAGTCCCCGGCACACCCCCCGCTGCCTCACCTTCATCTATATCCCCCCTCCCCAAATCCCATAAGCTCGCACTCCTTGATCCCAATTGGAAGGTCGCCATGGCCGACGAATATCAGACTCTTATTCGAAATGGTACTTGGGAGCTTGTGGACCGGCCTGTAGGAGTCAATATTATCCGTTGTATGTGGCTATTTCCTCATAAGTTCAGGTCTGATGGTTCCCTTGAGCGCTACAAGGCGCGCCTTGTGGTCAACGGCAAGTCGCAGCAGGTTGGTGTCGACTGCGACGAAACCTTCAGTCCAGTGGTCAAGCCGGCCACCATCCGTACGGTTCTCACGCTGGCCCTCTCCAAATCTTGGGCAATACATCAGTTGGGTGTCAAGAATTCCTTCCTCCATGGACACTTACATGAGACGGTTTACATGTTTCAGCCGCCTCGTTTTGTTGAGCCTGGAACTCCGAAGAAGGTTTGTCGTCTTCGCAAGTCCCTCTACGGCCTGAAGCAGGCACCGCGCGCTTGGTACCAGCGCTTTGCTGCTTATCTTCTTCGCATTGGGTTCGTCAGCTCTCGCGGTGATTCCTCACTCTTTGTCTATCAGCGGGAGCAAGATATGGCCTACTTGTTATTGTATGTCGATGACATTGTTCTCACAATCTCATCTGATGCTCTGCGTCGTCAGCTGATTGCCTCTCTTTCGTCTGAGTTTGCTATGTCAGATTTGGGGCCCCTCCACTACTTTCTTGGCATTTCAGTTCGCAAAACTTCCTCTGGACTCTTCCTCTCCCAATCGAAGTATGCTGCTGAGATCATCTCCCGTGCACACGTGTCTGAGTGTAAACTAGTGGTTACACCCGTGGATACCAGCTCCAATGCTCTCAAGCTCACTACAATGCTCTCAAGCGTATTCTGATGTATCTTCAAGACACTCTTCATCTTGGTATGCAGTTGACACCCGCCGATCAACGTCCGGGTACTGTGTGTTCTTCAATGACTCTCTCGTCGCTTGGGGAGTCGCTAACGCCGTTTCTGAGTGTTCCTTCTTGCACAATCTCCTCCTGGAACTGCACTGTCCTTTGCTGCGTGCCTCTATCGTCTACACCGACAATGTCAGCGCCATGTATTTAGCCAGCAATCCAGTGCAGCATCAACGGACCAAGCACATAGAGATGGACATCCACTTTGTCCGAGAAAAAGTGGCCATTGGTGCTATTCGGGTCCTTCATGTTCCCTCCGCCTATCAGTACGCTGATATCTTCACTAAGGGTTTGCCACGTCAGTTGTTTCTTGACTTTCGGGATAGTCTGACCGTACGTTCTCCTTCCGCTCCGACTGCGGGGGTTTGTTAATAGATATAGATAGAATATGTACATATCTTTAGTTTCCTTGGAGCCCAAGGCCCAAGTCCTTTGTATTCTATATATATTCTATCTAATGAAAGGCAAACCCTAAGGGGGAATTTCCTAAACCTAACACTTGTTATATTGGTCTATCGGAATTTAATCATCAAGATTCACAAATGGTTATAACAGGCGACAGGATGCAAGGATTTCTCCGGCGCAAAATTCACCTGTCGAAATCTGGTGCCTAAGTAATGCAAACCAACTGATCAGTTCAACCTTCAAAGACATGCTACAGAATTCCGAACAAACTATCTTATTATTATTGAAGGGGGAACCAAGTTTACAGGATACGCACAATTTCTCAAGATACGCCAGAAATGATAAAAATGACTTGAACAATATTAGTTACTTGTTTCTTATAGCTTGGAGTTTACAGGACTAAAACTGAAATCCAACCTCAAACTGAACTTCAACGCTGAATCAAAGTACACGTACCTGTTTACGAAGTTTGTATTTTACACTCAACCGGACTCATCCAAAACATGACTGTTGCCATACAGACTCTCTCTTCTGTTTGAGTAGCCACTGGATTCAATATTTGACCCTCTAAATTTTAGATCAGACGCACCTCTGAAGTTCGGTTCAACGGAAGGTCTAGAGCTCGTATCTATGGAATTTGGCCTGAAGGAGTTACCACCTCCAACAGGGTATCGTGTAGGAGAACCGTACCTCCTTGAGGAACTAAAACCATTTCCCCTCAGATCCATACTGTCGGAATTCCTTGACGACAAGTCTGCATAGGAACGGTCACTTGATCCCGAACTTCCTAATGGAGCACTGCTAGTGCTTGTTAATGAGGCAGGTGTAAAAGGATCATCAGCTCCCCATGATGTAAGAACTTCCTTCTTCTTTGCAAAAAAGTGCCATGCGCCAAACAGGAAGAGGATGAAGAACAGAACTGGGCTGGTCCACAGCATACTATTAGACTCGCCTTTCATAATCGGAAGGTTTGAGCGATACATACCAACAAAACCTCCTCCAAAACCGAGAGCAACAAGCTTCTCACGATCACTTGCTATCAATGGCACCCGTTTCTTCTTCTGAAGATCTTTGTTCATTGCTTCTTTGTTCATTGCTTCCTTAACCGGGAATGAGGAAGTGATCTCCTCGATGCCTGATGAGAACACAAGCCGAGGTGCACCAGACCGAGCGAAGTGATGAGACGAAATATTATACACAGAGAGCTTCTCCTGGTCAGCAATGAGTAGGTACCCCTTGATAACTTGAAACGCAAGCGGCTCATCAGCATTAATATTCTTCCAAGGCCTAACCCTGCACTTGAAATTCGTCGCATCACCCAACAGAATAACATGAATCAAATCACCAGTTGATGTAAAACCATATGCTTTCAACCTCTCAGTCGGATCAAACACATAACTTCTCGCCGCAGAATGATTCAGGCCTTCACATTGAACCTCCCTCATCTTCATAGTCCTCAAATCCAACGAACCCGCCCCCGTTTCTGTCAAGAACAGCAGCCTTTGCTTCAAGAATGCAAGCGGGCGACTCATGGGCACAGCTAGACCATGAATCTTTCCATTCTCCTTGAAAACCATAATTTTCCCAGCAGTATCAGCGGATAAAATGTACCTTGATCTCCCCACATGGTGAACTGCCAATATAGATATAGGAGACCTATTACCAGGATACGTATCCATCACCGCCACATTCTCCATGTGAAGCGAGTTCCTCTCATCAATCCCGGAACTATCCCAAACCCTATGAACCAAAATTGCGCCACTACTGTGCCCTGTTACAATAACACTTTCATTCTTATACACGGACAAATAAGAGATCATAGCAGTAACAGGTGAATTCGTTGATGTATTAAACTCAACCAAAACATCCCCATTTCTCAAGAACACATAAACCCTACCCCGATCATCACCGATCGCAACATACTTGCTGGAGCCCTCGAAATCTAGCACCGGTAACACAATCAAGCTTGTAGCAATGGAATCCAAATTCACAGCCGAAACAAACCTAAACTGCTCGGACCAAAACGCGCTGTACTTGGTGACGGACGGTTTCAATTTCCCCCCTTCTCTGATCTCGTCACCTGAGAACCCCTCAGATTCCATTTCCCCATCTCCCAACCCCCTCTCCCTGTGATTGGATTTGGATCCATCAACCTTCACATCTTCCGGGGCAAAATCAGGGCTTTCCCCAACTTTCCCAATCCTCGGTATATCATAGTAATGAGACTCTAATTTAGCGACTAATTCAGTCAGGTTTTTCACAAGCTGCTCCAACCTATCAATTTGAGCTTGTTGATGTTGAGTGGAAGCACCATACACGGTATCGAGGTTACTATCAGGAGATGCTTGTGAGGTATCAGTTTCAGGTGTGGACGAAACGTTTCTGAAAATAAACATGGAAAAGAAGAGTAAAAGTATAAAGATCTTGCCTTTGAGATAGGTCGCCATTTTTGAAGGCGATTTTCTTGGAGTTGTCTTCGTTGTCGTGGATGAAGAGAGTTTTGGGGTAAATAGTGATTTGTGTTTCAGCGATCTGAAAGTGGCCATCGCTTTTGCCAGATAATTGGATGGTGCAACTGCGGAGGATGATTTGCGATGGGGAAAATTGAAATCCAGTGGATTTATTTTTGACTTGTGGAGACAGTCGACAGAGACACAGGTCTGAGCAAAATCTCTGGAGGAGGTGCGTTTTAGGGCAAAGAGATTTTCGATTCTTCAGGCGAATTTACTGATACATGGCTATTTAATTTTTTTTTATTTTTTTTATTTTTTTTTGATTGGGAAAAAATTCGGGTGGGGAATCCCTACCCGCCAGCATCCTTACGGATGAGGTCGAGAAGACCAAAATCATTTTGAATGTCGACACCTCGGGCAGAGTAGCTAAGGTGTGCCACCTTATCCGCTACTCTATTGCCCATGCGAGGAATGTGAAAGAAAGTTACTTCTCTCACCGTCGATAGTAGCGCTTGTGTATCCGAAAGGATTAGTTCGATTTCCCAAGGACAAGTAGATAACCCCTTTAAATGATCGATAATAATCTTACAGTCACCTTCAATTTGGATCTTCTGGATATTTAATTGCCGGACTTTTTCGGCTCCCAATTTTAGAGCTAAAGCCTCCGCTTTAAGTGGACTCTGTTTTCCAAGCGGACAGTGTATAAAGGATACTGGCCGCCCATCCCAATCCCTAATAATTGCGCCTATTGAACTATCGTCATTAGAAAGTGCCGAACCGTCAAAATTTAGTTTGTGCGTGCCCCTAGGCGGCTTTCGCCAATGAACAGAACGTTGATCCCCGCGTTGTTTCACCGAGTGCTGCCGAATCGGCCGAAGATCGTCGTCAACTTCCATTTCGCGCACAGACGTTCTACTCCAATTGTCTATATGCGTTTTTATCATTTGTATCACCTTATCACGCTGTGGAATAGGCGTCCGCTGGAAAAGAAATTGGTTCCTAATATACCATGTTGACCACCAGGAAAAAGCTATCCTTGTTAAAGCGGTGGATTGAAGCCTTTTCCCTAAGGTAGATAGAATGGGCCTAATGTCCCGTGAATGAGCAATCAAGCCAGCAATCATTGATTGATCTTGGCTCGACATCTGGAGAATTGAAGTGATGAAGGGACATTCCAAGAATAGATGAACATCATCTTCAACTGCCAAGTTACATAGAGAACATGTGGAAGGAACCGCCGAACCCCTGCAGGACAGCCTAGATGATGTTGGAAGCCCATTCTGAGCTAATTTCCAAAGGAAGTTCTTGACCTTCGGCGGTGAGTCGATCTTCCAAATCCAGTAGTTATTGTCCGGGTTTTCCGATTCTTGAGCTGTAATAAGTTTATAGGCACTAGCAGTAGAAAACCATCCTTCCCTATCCGGCCACCAGTATAGGCGATCTTGTAGTTCTGAAGTGGGGAGCGGAATGTCTAGTATTTCTTGTACCAGATTGCTTGGGAGGGCCCGAGTGAGTTTTTCAGCCCACCACTGACCTCCCAAAATATATTCACTCACTGCTTCTTGCTGATCGTAATCTATAGGACAGTTCTCCCTAGCCCGGAGAGGCAAGGAAGAGATCCAATTATCGGTCCAAAATTTTATTGAGTGTCCATTACCAACTGACCAAATCAGGCCCGTTTTAAATTTGTCTATCAGTTCCGAAAGCTTTGACCATTGCCACGAGCACGAACCTGTTTTTTTGTACTCGAAAATACTTGTGTTACGTAGATATTTATATCTAATCAGGGTAACCCACACATTGCTAGGTTCAGCCAGGATTTTCCACAGAAGCTTCATCTGGAGAGCAACATTCATATTTCCTGTTTTACGAATACCTAGCCCTCCAAACTGTTTTGGTTTACATATCCTATCCCAGCTAATTAACGGGCGGTATTGGAGGTCCTTATTCCAGAAGAAAGAGCGGTTTATCTGGTCAAGCTCCTTATGCATTGAGACAAGAAGCATGAAATTCTGCATCACATGAAGAGGCTTAGCCGAGAGGTTAGAATTTATTAGTGTAGCACGCCCTTGTTGGGAAAGGGTATTAGCCCTCCATTTTGTGAGTTGTTGTTTAGATTTACAAATGAGGTCTTCAAATGTACTAGTAGTGACTCTGCCATTTATAATCGGACAGCCAAGATATTTTTCTATTGAATTTTCCTCCGTAATGTTGAGGCAATTACGTAACTCGAGAATCCTGTGATTAGGGATCCCCCGAGTTGCTTGGAAGCATGATTTGTGGTAATTGACTTTCTGGCCAGACACTTTACAGTATGATTCAATGATCATTCTTACTTTGTTCCCTGCTTCCACGCTTCCCTTAGAGAAGATAATGATGTCGTCGGAAAATGAAAGGAATGGAACCCGAGGGCCACTGCGGCCAATCGGGAAGCCAAGTGGGAATCTATCCAAGCTAGCTTCTGCTGATAGCTTCCGTGCTAGAACCTCAGCTCCTAAAATGAATAAAAATGGGGATAGTGGATCACCCTGTCGAATCCCTCGTGATGGATAGAACAGGTCCGTAGGACCATTGTTAACCAACACCGAGAAGGAGACCGTCGTAATACATTCCATAATCCACGCGACAAACCTTTCATGAAATCCGAATCTGAGTAATACACTTTTTAAGAAGCACCAATCCACCCTATCGTATGCCTTTTCCATATCTAACTTTATAGCCAGCCATCCCTCCCGTCCCCTACGATTCTTGTAGGAGTGGAAAATTTCGTGCGCTATGAGGATATTGTCCTGAATCGCCCTGTCTGAAACAAAGGCGCCTTGAAGTGGATGTATGAGTTTACCAATAACTTTTTTCATTCGTTCTGTCAGAATTTTGGATATTATTTTGTATATATTTGAACACAGGTTGATGGGCCTGTAGTGGCTTGTCGTGGTGGGAGCATCATTCTTTGGAAGCAGGGAGATGAAAGTATGATTAATTTGTCGGAGCATTCTACCGGAATGGAAAAACCCTTTTATCGCACAGATGACAGATTTTCCGATTATATCCCAGTATTTTGTATAGAATTCAGCCGTGAATCCGTCTGGTCCTGGGGACTTGTTTCGTCCTAAACTAAAAACCGATGTTTTAATTTCAGAATTAGTCGGAATTGTTGTAAGAAAGCAGTTTTCATCCTGTGAGATGGCCGGTTGAATGAGTTCTAGGAGATTATTAAGCAGTCCATCATGAGTTGGCCCTTTCTTAAATCTCTTCTCAAAATCCCTTTTTATCTCAGCCTTAACATTTTCTTCTCCTAGGACAACCGTACCAGTAGAGGAAATGATGTTGCGGATCTGTTTTCTATGTCGTCGTCCCGAAGCTACTCGATGGAAATAGGCCGTGTTTGAATCATTTAAATGTTTAGTTTTAGCCCTTTGGCTCCAGAACGATTTTTGAAATAAAAGAAGTTTATTCCTCTTTTCAAGGAGTTGCTTTTCTTTCCTTCGATTTGTAGGAGAGATAACGCCAGGGCTCGTGGACTGAATACGCAGCAGATCGGAGTCAACGTTTTTTAGTTGACGAAAGATGTTGCCAAAACTAGTCTTATTCCATTCTTTTGCCTTGGCTTTTAGTATTTTTTGTTTAAACATTAATTGAAACATAGCCGATCCAGGGCATTTAGCCCTCCAAGCTTGCTTGACTATGTTACGGAAGTCTTTCCGCAACAGCCAAGTGTTTTCGAATTTGAACGGTGGCGCCTTGAAGATAGGGTTATCCTCCAATGATATGGAGATTGGGCAGTGATCCGAGGTAGAGAAGGCACCATGATAGGTTATCGTATTAGGGAATGATGCTTGGATCTGTTGGTGAACAAGCACACGGTCAATTTTTTCGTGAATACTGAAATGTTCTTCCGGGTTCTTCCTCCATGTGAACGGGTTTCCAAATGTAGGCAGGTCCAGGAGAGAGCAGTTGTTTTTAAACGACATTAGTCGTGAGAACTTGGATACCCGGGTAGGGGCCCCACCAATTTTATCCGAGCTGCACAAGATTTCATTTAGGTCCCCCATTACAATGCACGGAATAGTGGAATCATTTACAATTGTTGTTAGTGATTCCCAAAATATATCTTTTTCCGTTGGAGACGGAGGAGCATAAACAAACATAATTAGGATCGGAAACCCGTCCTGAGTGCTCTCAATTCGGAATCCAATGATGCGAGGAGCATGGATAGATATGGAAATAGAGTAATTTAGCAATTGATGGGATTTCCAGATAACTCCAATACCCCCCGATCTTCCAACAGCCGGCGACCATACTCCTTCGTCGAATCCAATATTTCTCCATAGTTTGTCGTCAAGAATATTTTCCGATTTTGTTTCCGCTAACGACAAGATTTGAATGTGCTCATTTTTGCATATAGAATCAATTTCCGTCCAAAAAGTTCTTTTTCCAATCCCACGACAGTTCCAAAAACATATCTTCATATAAAACCACTAGTGATTAAAGGACCGAAGTACCGGGTCCTTAAATCGAGACAAAGTAGCGGATGCAGTGATTTTTTTTTTTTTTTGGTGAGTCCGAGTGTTTGAGAGTAGCAACAACCCGGTTTCCGATCATGTTTCATGATTTTGACCCATACAGTTGCCCAAACCCAAGCAAGAGGCTCACCCCATATGGGCCAACCCCAAGGTGTGTACTTAGACTTGGACAACATTAAAGCCCATCCCCAATAGCTACCTCTTGGAATTATATTGTTCATGATGAATCCAATATTGAACTCCCATAACAGCCAGCACTTAGCCGTATAAGAGCATGTCTCCTTTTGTTTGAATATTACCTCGCCAGTTTGCAAGTTATTCACACAACCCCAATAAACAACAGGCTGGATTTTTGATTGAAATATTAACTCATACCCTTTCCTTGCCCAGTAATAGGGGCTTCCATATACCTCCCAGGTAACCATCATACACCAATTAAGCAACAAATGAAACTCAACATATCCATAATACTTAATACTGATTATATATAAAGGATTATAAGTACATGGGGATAAGCAAACACTTAGCCGATAGCAGTAACATCCCAAATTACATATAATCCAAACGCTGCTGGTTAGAACTGAACATAAGTGAGGCAAAATGACAGTACCGATTATATTACATAGACAACCATTGATTACCAAGCAGAAACTAAAGAGTTGAATCGAAATCTTGAACAAACCACCATCGAGCCACCATGACCGCACGACGGAGAGGACACCAAAAGTATAGTGGTACCGAAATGGTGGTGGATTCAACACTCCAAAAGGAATTGCCCAGCTACACCAAAATGGGCAATTAAGCCAGAAGTAGATAGATCGACTAACCATGGAACCGCTTGTTGCTGCTTGCCGGGAAGTCTGAGCATTAAACTGTCCAAATTTTTTTATTATACTATTAAAAAAAACATAGAAGTTGGGTCAACCGGAAGTTGATAGCGGAACGGTCATTTTTTCGCCATATGTACAGTGGACATATCAAACTCCGAAAGCGGATGAGAATAAAGATTTAACCATCATCGATATTAGGTGTCAGCAACGCTCTAACAAGGTATCCCGATCTGACGCCCCCTCTGCCAACTCCAACCTCCCGTTCCGGTGAGCCCCCTACCTCAGGTGTCGGTGAAGCTCCGAGAGGGGGTTGACATTGTACGGTAACCACCATCAAATGATGGTACGTTGATTTTTGTACCACATATCAATCATAAGTCGTGGTTACCACGTATGTGGTAACTGGTAACGACTTTTGGTTGATATATGGTACCACAATGACTTGTGGTTGTTATAGGTACATTATTACCATGGTTACCAAACTACATTTTAATTTGTATTTTTTTTTGAAGCTCCACTATTATGAAGTTCAAACATTCATAATGCCCGCACATGCTGGAATAGTGTAATGGACTTTAGGTCAAAAGTCAAAACTTAAAAGGTAAAAATATTAAATAATAAAAAAATATATAACCATGGTATTTTATACGTAGTATATCATTACCATTACCGTACTAATTTCACGTGGTTACCACCACGATAGTTATCGTCATACATATTGGTTCACACCAGAGTGTTACCAACATAGTCGGTACGTGGTATGGTATTTTTTGTATCATTTGATGAAAATCACACATAAGACTTTATAACAATCAGACTTTGTCATTTAGACAGTTACGATACTGGGCTAGATGCCCACATAGTGTACGTTAACATTAGCCACGAAACTAGGAAATAAAATGGGGTAGGCTAAATTTGTTTTATAAAATAAACATAATTATTTTGAAATTTTATTGACAAAATACCGATATCACTAGTGGTAGAGCTAGGAATAACCAGCAAGGGGCCAAAGAAAAGAATGATGGGCCAAATAGACTCTTTATGGGTTGCATTAGTGGCTTGAGGATGACAACAACAGAACAACACCAACTAAGCTAATGCAACATGTTGAATATTTACCTATATTTTTAATTTGTAGAAAAAATGGGGTGGGATGCAACATAGGTCAGCCCACATTTGGATATGTGCCTCGTTAACATACACAATTAGACTTTAACAACCCTTTTGACATAATCCAAAATATCTCAAATCTCTGTTCTTCTTCGTAACAGTTTTGTCTCGACAACCTTTTGTCTACTTCGGCCTTAAATGTCGACAACCTCTATAGTGTTGTACTTTATTGTCCCGACAGCCTTTTGCCGACTCCAAACTCGTGTGTCGGCTAAACTTTTACCGGCTCCAGAAGTCGGTGTCGTTTAGACCTTTACCGCCACCGTAAGTCGGTGAATGTACCGTGTATTTGATGATATCAGATTGTGTCGATCGCAAGCCAATTAGGGTTTATTTGGATCCCAATGTATTATCACTGATAATGTCAAAATACACACACGCACGTGCGCGCGCGCACACACACGAGAGGGTTCGAACAAAAGTCCGAAAAGACCTGACTAAATCCCGCAAGGGTTTAAACTAAATCTCGAAAGGGCTCGACTAAATTTTGGTTGGCTAAATCTTTTGGCGCTTTTGCACGAGCAGTGTGTGGCTCTACTTTCGGTTTTTCTAGGAGGTCTTCTGGTTGGCTAGGGGTGTGAAGTTTGGAGTCTGGACTAGCTGGGGTCGAGGTGGTGCGTTCAGGACAACTTTGTATCCAGGAAGGAACTTCCTTGGAGTTTTGTCTGCACTTCCCACATGAGATAGATTCATGTTATACTGCTGGCCCGCGGTACTACTGTTCGCTGGTGCTTGACTTTGTTCTTCACCGTCGTCCGCAATTGTTGGGAGGAGCTCTTCTAGACCATTCTTGTTGTAGAGTTATTGTTCCTTGTTTCATAGCGCCGTTTTTTGTTCTTATTGTATGTTTAGGTGGTTTCCGTCTGTAGATTCGTCGGCCTCTCGAGAATCAGGCTTGCGTGATCTTGAATTCTTACTTTATCAAAAAAAATGCCCAATATTGCATTATACTAAGGCTGGGCTTCCGGTTTGGACCGGAATTTCCGGTCCGGTCTAAGACCGGTGGACCGGAATTGTACGGAACTTGGATCGTGGATTGGACCGAGATCGGTAAATATGGTTCCAGATTTTCCGGTCTGCGGACCATAAAGACCGGTTGGGCCGAAATTGCCTAGGAGAATAAGAGATATCAATTAATTCTCCACCATTGATCAAGAGTACTGCACAATCCATTGATCATGAACAAAGCAATAAACTCAACCAACACCTTGAATGAACCTACAAGCACTACTAGAATTCTGTTCATAGACATCGGGTATAAACCGATGTTAATCAAAAAAAAATTCAACGTGTTAGTGAGTGGTGTTAAAAATCCCAATTTTACTACATCGGTTTATAGCCGATGTCTATAATGATTTATAACATTGTTTTTATTTTAAATATCGACTTAAATGCATGAATATACTTATATTTGGATTGATTCACCTAATGTTAAACCATTATTATTTTGCATTTATAGTTATCTGAAGGTGTGTAGAGCAATACAAAAGTTCAGATTAACATCGATATTTTTTCTGAAAGCAATGTTCTATTAATTTATTTACATCAGTTATATCTAATTCATTTCGTGTTTATTAATTTTCCCTATGTATTTTTTCTTGTTATTTCTTTTAAAAAATAGTATACAACATTCAATATTTATAAAAACAATGTTATATGTATACATTTAAATCGGTATATTTTAAAAAAACGATGTCTAAAAAAATTACAATATCATTTTTTGTATGTATAACAATGTATAATTTTCCAAAAGACATCAGTTTTATTAGTTGTTCTATTGTGCTTCAATACATTTTTAAATCGCTTTTTATTCTATTACATGACGTCCCATTTCCTGTTTGTATCCATTAATATACTCAAATAATCAAAATAGGATCAAATTCACGATGCATTATCAAATAGATTCAAATCCAATGCTTATTACAATTTCCATGATGCATTATTAAGTTTCTAATCTTTTTACATAATGCTACAAAACATATAAAGATGTTCTCATGATGCCCCAACACAAATAAGTCCAAGGTGGAAGGAAATTGTCCCATATACACAACAATTCAGCAACGTCTTCTCCAAGAAAATCACAAAGGTGCAGCTGCAAATCATGGCTAATGTTCCAACTTATAGAAGCCACCATCCGAGATTAGGGATTGAGAGCACCGTATTCATCACCCATAGCTAACTCTAATGCATAATCATCCATGTCCTGCAAAGCCATTATAGCTTTTGTATGTTTTTCTATACTAAATCAAATCATCATATGAATATATTGTCTAGGCTAAGAACTTACCATTGGCCCACGGGCAAAATAATTTCATTGCAATGGACCCTTTACCAAGCATTCACCCTCACTTCAATAATTCCATTGCAATGGACCCTTTACCAAGCCATATGCACATGAGAAGACGATATCACAGAAGAGTAATATACAAGTGCAGTTATACAAGTAGCATCTAAATTATTTGAAAGTGTTATACATGCATTGGACTTCAGCTCAACAGATATCCCTAGAGCCTCAGGGTGTTTGATATGACCAGATTTAATCCGAACTGCATAACTAGTACAACAACCTGTAACATGAAGGCCCTCTCAAAATTAGATTCTTACAACTCAAAAAGTAAAGATTGTAGTTACAAGTTACAACTCATCAGCAATAAAAATTTGGATGCATCAGCAAGCAAAATGCAAATAGGGTTAGGAATGGGAAAAAAGAGCTCAGACCCAAACTGAAATTTATATACCTCTAAATAGCCATTGTGTATTCTCATTGCATAATTAGCAGCTACATGCTGCCTCTGCATACCACTGAAAGCATCATGATGTTGAGAAATTGCTAAAGCATCAGCCAAGACATTAGATTTAGGCCCTTTATCATCCCTACCCTTGAAGTATTCCAGTTGTTTTGCCGCCTATAGTAAAGAGCGATTATTCAGACCGGAAAAGTGGGAGTGTTATTGGCATGTCCATACTCTATAGCATAACCTGATAGTAGACACTCATCATTCTGACATAACTTTTGAAGACCGAAGTAGAAGGCAACATAAAGCAACCAAACAACTTTTTTTTCCCCACAAAATGCATATGAGATATAATCAGTGGAAAATTAAGATCATCGGTGGAAAATTAAGATCATCAAAAAGCTCCATTCACAACTTAATGGATCTCAGTAGATCATGACATGGAAATATCTCATACTGTTGACATTTCAGTTCTAATTCTATCCAGTAAAATTGAAAGAAAAAGAAGCCTACTATATATACACATACCTACAGATACTTTCGGTTCAGCTGTTCAAGCCAGTCAATTTTCACAGACGCCCTGTCATCGGAAAAGACATGACTGCTTCGTTTAAGAATTGTTGCAATTGTGTACCCCAAGGCCATCAACCCACCAAGAAGGCGGGCACATGGCAATCATGCAGAATAGAGAAAGAATTAAGTGAACAAATAAAAAGAACCAAGTCTTTCCAACACCCGAGTTTGCCAAATACTCTTCTGCCTTTCTTTTCCAAATCTGTAACACAACCAATGCCATCACAACAGTCCCTTTGCAATTTTAACACCAGCAGCTTTAGCAGCACATTCACTTTACCTACCAAATTAGTAGCAGAAAGGCTACCTAGCTCCTTGCCACTCATTATCCTCATGTTACCCTCAAAATTGTATTCAGCTTGTATTGTGCCAGTTGAAGATTTAACTAGAGAAAGCATGGAAAATAAATTAATCCATCAATCATAACCTGATAACAAAATCTTTTGGTGAACTCACTGGTAACATAAGTGGTAATTGCAAACCTTGAGTGGGCTAATAATACTTAGTATTTACTAGATTCAATCCCATTTTCAGCGAAAAAAACATTTCAATTCCCTGGCCTCCAACTATTGAGCCCATGTATGAGCTTGCTCCCAACACCCTGTATTGAAAAAAAAAACGTTGAAATCTCAAAGAAAAAGGTTATATACACCGCAAAAAAAACCCATAAATTGAAACCCTGAAGCACAAACTCGCATTGAAAAATAATTTCATCTAGGTAAAGCCATTCACTAACCTCTAAAGAAACCCTAAATCTTTAATATTGAAAATCCAAAAGGGGAAAGTGGAACAGGCGAGGCACATAGTGCTAAGAGGAGTGAGAAATGTAACGGCCCAGAATTATAATTTCTGGGTTACGTTTCAAGGGATAAAACCCCTTGTTCGGATCTTGCAATCCAGGTACGGGTAGAGGTTTCAAACTCATTTTAAGATTTGTAGAAAGAGGGATTTCAAACCCTAAAACCTCGAAGGGCCGTTGGGTACCCTTAACCTGTCCTAAGACTATGTCGCAGAAACCATTTCAAACGGAAGTAAAGCGGAAGTGAAGTACAGATACAAGTGCCACGGCGGGGCCGGGTCAAAACGGAGTCAAAAGTATAAATCCGAAACAATATAATCAGAGTCTGGTGAAGTCTATAACTCCAGCGCTCACTCTCCGTCGACAAAATGGCCCGCACAATAAGCAAACAACACCGATAGGATGAACATAAATAATTCCTAAAAAAATTGATTTGGAGCGGGATCAGATCGATGCCCACTTAACTCTGCATCCCAACCATAGGCACACATATACGCTATACCTAATAAAGATGCTCTAATGCAGTACGAAATTCAAACACACTAGCATTCTCCTAGTTCATAATAATGTGCAGAAATACTGTAAAGGGCCCAAGACAATGCCAAGTGGCATATCCCTCTCCTACCTCCACCCCTTCCGACAGGCGGAGACTGGTCAGCTCGTGAATGCATTCATTCATAATAGGGCGGCACGCATGCCTAACCCGCTCCACAATAAAGCCCGCAGGCATATCATAATATAAGGAAGTACTCGATTGACTCAGGGTACCCGATGAGGCTGGGCTACCCTATGACCCTAGCAAAGACTCTAGGACTATCACAGATAACGGCCGTTCTGTTTACATACGCACAAAGAAATAGAATGCTCAACGATCGATGCAACCTAGCATGGTACTACATGGCATGCTGATCATGAATGCAAGCACCTAGTATATCATGCACCTAAAGCAGGGAATAGCTCTATTCAATCTTAGTAAGCTCCGAAGAGACTTACCTGGAGATGCAGAACAGCAAGATAACACAAGCAAGGGCCCAAATGCAAGTCCAAAGCAATCCAAAAGCAATACACACCTATCATCAAGTCATTTCCATAAGCTACCGGTCCATCATTCACACACACGAAACCCAAGTTCTCAACATACTCAAAACCATCGATGGTAAAACCATTTTCCTAAACCTTTTCGATACAATCAACATCAACCAAAATCATTCTTTCAACCAACCCATTGATAAATCTTACCAACAATATTTTACAAGCTCTTAAACCCCAAATTAAGTCAACTTATATTCAGAATAATTTATAAAATCATACTTGGTCAAATTCCGACATCAATCCTTAAATTCTTAACCAATTTCCCAAAATCATATTATTAAAACGATTTCCGGCATGATTATTTTCGAAACCTTTTTAAGTAAATAATCAATAAATGTTAAAATAAACACCACAAATCAATCCATTTTACAAATCCTCATTTCTAACTCAATAATTAGTTTATTTGATAAATCATCATCAATAGATCACTTTACCCTTTCTAAAATCTCATATTAAGACACCACAAAATACATATTCCAATTAATTCTATTATTTTCTTTTAGAAACCACTTATAATATATAGGTAAATGAAATTAAATACCCAATTCCTCACTTAAACAAATAAAAGGTCCAACTCCAAAATTCTGAAAGAAGAAGAGGCCCAAACCAATCGAAATTTTCGGGTCCATAAGCCCAGCCCATTTCTTTTACAAGTGAACCGGTTTTCTTATATTTCTTTCTTAAACCGCTGAACCGGACCAAAAATAAAACAATGCACTGAACCCATCTCCTTCCCCAATTTAATTGAACAGAGCTCGCTGTTTCAATCGATGGAAAACGAAGGAGAGAAGACGATGACCCAGGCGTGCCAAGGCTCCGTTCTCGACTCGGACCACCCCCACTCTAATCGAAATCTCTCCCCGACCCCGTTACACACGGAAATAGCGAAGCGAAAGCAAGGAGAAAGGAGGAGGAATCTCACCGAGGTTTGGAGTCTTCGCCGGAAAACTGGGCATCGAGCTCGAGATTGGTTCGCCGGAGTTCGATTCGGCGTCGGAGATGGTGGAAGGGACTCCGACGGACCTGGGGTGGATGAAGGGAGGTTAAAAGAAGCTCTTTTCGCAGCTATTGCGTCGGAAAACAGAGGCGGATGACTCACCGATCGAACCGAGGAAAACAGGCGAGGAGGAGACCCGGCGGCGCGGCTTCGTCGGGCATTTCCGGGAGACATAGCAGAAGGGGAAAAAGAAGGATGGAAGAGGTTGTGGGTGCTCGGCTTGCCTCAGCCCCTTTGGACAACGAGAAACGGAGGGAGAGGTGGGAGCTGCTCAGGAGGATGCGCAGAGGTGGCGGCTTGAACAGGAACGGTGGTGGTCGGGCGTAGCGGCTCGGCCTGGGGCTGCTGCCGCTGGGCATTCTTGCAGGGATGAAGAGGGCTGGTGATCTTTGAAGATGACGGCAAGGAATCAAAACAAGGCTTGGGGAGGATTTGAGAAGATGAGAGATTGGAGATGGGGGATTGAAAGTGTGGGGATGTTTCTTGTCTGTGCATCCAGAATAGCAGTTGGGGAAGAGGATTTTGAAGTCAAAAGCAAGGGAGGGCCTGCAACATGAAACTAGGCAGAAGGTGTTTTGGCATTTGTCCAAAGATAGTGTACAACTTGAGAGGAAGGGGATAAGATTTTACCAAAGGAGGAGGAGGTGAGTTGGAATTGATAAACATGGAACAAGTGTAGAGATTTGGGTAACAATTGGTGATATGAGACGGAAAGAATTTTTCCCATCCCGATGAGAAAGACGGATTCAATTGTTGAAGAAAAAAAAAAATTTGGCCGGAATTCGCTTTAAGAGTTTCAAGTTAGATTTATTAAATTAAGAACGAGTTTTCCTTTAAACATCCAAATTTAATCCATTTTATTTTATTTATTTTTAAATTATTATTTAAAAAAAATCCGGGCCTTTACAAGAAAGGGATACACCTGGTGATAGGAAAAGGAAATCGACGGTGAGGCCATAGCAGCCAAGGAAGGTGTAAGCGACGACTTCTGGGCTATCTCCGTTCTGGTTCCGGCGAAAGCAAGAAAGGTGTATGGCTTTTGGCGTCGGCATCAGAGATGGAAGTAAGCGGACGAGAGACGAAGTGAGTCATAGAGAGATCTCGAGATGAATAGGAGATCTAGCTTCTTTTCTTAATTTGAAGGTCGAAGATTCGGCTCTATCAGATCTAGGATTTGGGTTTTAGGGTTTGGAGGGATCTGAGGCGGTGGAGGGGGTAGAGGAGAAAAAGGGAACGACCAACTGGAGATGGTAAACACATCCAACCGGAGAAGATGCCGGTGAGGGCACAGTTCCATGCTTGTTGAAGAAGAGCAGTCGGAGGAGCGAAAGGAGCAACCAGTCGGAGAAGAGAGTGTATTTGGGGATTTTGGCCAGTATCCAATTTGACAGAGAAGGGAATGGGAAATGAGGGGAATTTGGGGAATCTGGGGTTAAGTGTTGGAATTTAGGTCTTTTTTCCTGCAAAATTTTGAAATTCTCTCTTTTTTTTTGGCTAAGTGTTTCGGAGTTGTTAAATTTTACCGCTTAACATTTCAGTTGAATCTATTCTACGCGCTTTTGATTTTTTTTAAAAAATGAATTTTTAACATTGTCCAGTAAGTGACGTCGATGTATCTAATTTCAATAACATCGATAATTTTTAAAATGATGTTATAAATATTTTTAACATCATGCGTTTTTTTTACTGCTATAAAAGATCTGATGTCTATGAACACAATTCTAGTAGTGAAGATCCCCTTATGCCCTCTACATTTCGGATCGACAATGAACAGAAAAATAAAACACCACTAACCACGTCGAAGCCAAAAATCCTCCACTCTTTTCCCATATAGATTTCTCCTAAATCTAGCATCGAACATGCTTTTTTCAACTATGAATTTTGAATATATTTTTTTTATCTTAGCCAAGAAAAATGTGCTTGTATCGAGATTTTCTTCGTGTTTCCCCTCTAATTCGGATCCCTATTGTACAAGGATATCAAAAAAAGGCTTCTGGTGGCGGCGCAGAGAGACTGAGGGTCGAGGGCTTCCGGAGAGGGCTGAGGGACGAGGGCTGTTTGTTGTTGCAGGAGGATGGTCAAGTATGAAATATAAATAAATAGCAAACTGACTCCATGTCTCAGCAAATAAATACAAGACATTCTCCCCTTGTAGTAGAAGGTAGTCAGAATCGATCCATGAGGAAGCGTGTCAGCGCCCGCCTTTTCAGTTCCAAAACACCTCTCGATTTCGACCAGAAGAGCGCTCGATATCGACTACTTACCTCGATATCGACCACACTGTCAACAAGTCTGCAAAACAAAAGAACATTAACGAAAATAGAAAACCGACCGGTCGATATCGACCTAATACCCCTTGATATCGACCCAAATTATCGACCCCAGTGACTCAATTTCGACTGAAAACATAAACCTTTTCGCGGACATAACTCGAATTTTATGAAATAAATCAAATAAACTAAAATACTTCTAAGATCAGGGTTTCAACTCCACAATGATAATCATGTAAAATAACACATAAAGGCATAAAAGATCATGCTTTTCATCAAATAACTTTCGTTATTAACAAATATGAATATAGAGGCTTTCGCATAAACCCTAATTGCTACTAACCCTTTTTCACATAATTAATCCAAGTTGCATTAAGATCACTTTCGCTTCAATAACACAAACAAGGATCACCTTCAACTCTCGCAAAAGAATCATGCTCATAGGGATAGAAGACGAAATCGCATCAAAAGATTGTACCTTTACCGCATCACTTCACATGGCTACCGTCGGGCTCACCCCGACCCTAGAAGTTGGGTGACGTACTACTCGCTCTTCTTCATCAAGAAAGACATCAATAGCAAAAGGGAACTAAATTGCATTGAATAAAATAAAAGGAAGCTTACAACCAATCGAAGCCAAATTGTCTCTCAACTCTCTTGCTCCTCGCCACAAGCTCTCTCTCTCTCTCTCTCTATGTAACTAATTGTGTCTAGAATTGAAATGAATAAAACTCAGCCCCTAAGGCCTTATTTATAGTGTTCATTCCCTAGCTAATTAGGAAAGATCAACTATATCTCTATCTAAATCTATCTATCTATAGCTTAAAGATTAAAATTGGAAATAAAAGAAATAAATCAACAAGGAAACTATATCTAATGTAGATAAATCCCTTCCATCTTGATAAAACTTGATAAATCTCCTCTTGAGTTGATAGAATATCTCTTGCTTAATGTGGAAGAAATCCAGCTCAGCACTCGAACTTAAATCTGCTCGAAATCGGCCACTGTGTACCGGTCGATATCGACCCATTATGGTCGATATTGAGCACTCGACTCGGATTTGGGCTCTAACACTCGATATTGGCCTTTGACACGAATTTCGACCAACTTTGACTCGATATCGACCAGCATAGGTCGATATCAACCTGTCCTTTTCCTTGCTCCAACTTCTGGTCGATTTCTGCATCTCGGCTCAGTTTTGATCTACTCGATATCGACCAGTATAGGTCGATATCGACCTCTTCTCTTCTTCTTCACTCGATTCTTGACCTTCATGTGGAAATCGACATGCTTTCTCGATATCAACCAAAAGTGGTCGATATCGACCAGTTTGTGTTGAGTCTATTTTCCTCGTTCTTTGCTCGATTTGTCCTGGTTCCGCTACTCCTTGACCTTGGACTTTCTAGATTTGACTTTGAGCTTTTCCTCCTTCCTCTGAACTACTGTAAATTGCCTTGATTTCTGCGAAATTAAACATAAACTAGTGTAGACTTCATAATTTGGCAAATAAGTGTAAACTACATAGCATTTGTATTATTCTAGCCCAAATGTATGAAATGCATGCAAATTAGGCTCACAATAAACACCCCATACTTAAGCTTGCTTGTCCTCAAGCAATACTTTTAATTGTCATTCAGGGGAAGAAATCAAACTCTCAACATCTTAGATTCATTCTCATATGTCCCTGCAATCAATTACCATCATCGAAAAGGTACTTCTGTCACAAATCCATGCATGTGCAATAAAAAGAAACATCTACTCACAAAAGGAGGGTTATGCAAAACATTCATTCGTGACAAAGCATTAATAATAAAGAGGACTTTATTTTAAGCTCAATAAGGAGTAGATTGACAAAAGGCTAAAGGTGGGCCATTTTTTGCAATGTGGTGTTAATGATCCGGAGAAATGGAGTACTTTCCAAACTTTCATACCACATTCCTTCTTCTTTTGATTTCTCACCTTTCGCTCATTCGCTCAATGCTTTTTTCAATATTATGCTTTTACCTCTCTAACCTCGGCACTGCTTTCTCGCGAGTCGCAAACATGTGTGTCATGAATGGCCCTGGATACTTAGTGCTTTGGACTCCTCACATTGGTGTCCCATCCTGCGGAACTATTATCTCAACGCAGGCAGGGTCAATCCACCTTTATCTTCTGAGGTGATCAGATTTTCTTTCACTCATTAAATTTTCCATATTTTTCAATTTTCTGCCAAACTCCATATATGATAATAACAACACAACAACCATATAATAATCTCAATAATGTGACATCATTATCAACATAATCCCTAGATGGAAATAAGGAAAAAAATGGTCAATATTTAGATCATGTGGAGCAATAATTGAAATAAGGCATATTATGGCTTTTATGATGCATAAGCATAGGTAAAGGCCAGGATATAACAATATGAGCATATATGGAAATATAAAGTCCTCCATCCTCTTATCATGCAACATGTCAAAAGAAACATTAAATTTTACGTCATTTCATGGTTTTTAATAAAATATGCACTTCATTGTGACTTCCCTTTACTAGGCAATTTCATGCTATATCTCTAATGAATCCAATTTTGCATCGTCGGGTTCAATATTAAACTTCCATGACACTAATCAAAATTTTCAATGGGGGCAATTTTAATAAACTTTGGAAAACATACATATAAGCACATAATGAATTCCAAAATAGCCATGTATAAGCAATTCAAGAAATAAACTAGAAAAATGCAAACATAATGTCAAATATGGTCAAATATGCACAAAGTAAGCCCTTCCCTCACCCCATACTTAAACATTACAATGTCCTCACTGTATAAAAAACAAGGGCAAAGAAAGAAACTCACTAGACAGGCGTGCTCATTGTCAGAAATCGAGTGCAAGTGCTGCTGTATGGCTGGTCGATTTCGAGTAGCTTGGTCGATATCGACCTAGCTTACTCGATTTCGACTGAATCCGCTGCTTCCTTCTTTGTACCTGCAAAAATTAAGAAGAGAAATACCTACGATAGAGAAACTTAAAATAATGTCCAAAACCAAAAACAAAGGCAACAATGTCCAAAAATCTCAAAAACTAGATGTCTATTTACAAGCTCTAGACTTTATAGTTGCTAGGCCGACTTTTCCATTGGGCTCAAAGTGGCATCTGCAGGGCCCGTGTAGCTTGGGCTTCAAACATGACTCCATTCTTGTCCATCAGTTGCAGTCCTTCGGAATGGATCTTGTTCACCGTGAAAGGGCCCATCTTCTTCTTCTTGAACTTTTTTGGGAACCAATGATCATTTGATTTGGAAACATAGACCTTGTCTCCATCTTCGTATTCTTTGGGCTCATCATTGGAAACCCTGCATAAGCACACATACTAAGGCAAACCTCTCCCATGTATAGATAAATCATTAATCAAAATAGGAGAAGAAAGATCCATACCTTGGCTTACCTTTGCAGATTCGGATATTGGAAGCTCATGAGGGTCTGGTCGATATCGAGTGGTATCAGTCGATATCGAGCTCTGCTGCTCTGGTGGAAATTCAGTCGATGCAGAAGAAGACAAGTCGATTTGATCTGGTCGATATCGACCAAGGTTGGTTGATATCGAGTTGTCCTGCTCGAAAGGCTGGTTCTTGCTCGACAGGTGGAATCGGCTCGATATGCTCAGGTCGATATCGACTAAGTTCGGTCGATATCGAGTTGTCTTGCTCGATTTTTCCGTGGTCGATTTCTGGTGGAGTTAGCTCGATATGGTCCGGTCGATTTCGAGTTATGGTTGTCGATATCGACCTACTTTGTGACTCAGTCGATTTTTCCTGGTCGATTTCGACCCCATACTTAAGACCTGGAAAAGCATCCGAAAAATAGTTAGTCCATATCGACTTACCTTGGTCTATGCCGAGTGGATTCTCTGCTTCTTCGTTCAGGATGGCTATGATCTCCTCCACCTGGGCTTCCATATCCCTCTTTTCTAGCTCCTCGGGGGTCATATTTCTTACCTTAGGCTCCCCGCAAGTAATGTACCCGGTTGATATGGACTTTACCTCTTCCATGGGACCTATATGCCTTTCAATTTTGTTAAAAGAGTACTATATTACCTCATCACTGATGTTGAAAGTGAGCACTCCCTTCCTTACGCTTATGTTGGCATCCACCGTGGCCAAGAAGGGCCTTCCTAGAATAATTGGACAAGCAAGGTCCTCCGCCATATCAATAACTAAGAAATCGGTAGGGACGAAGAACTTGCCTACTTGTACTGGCACATTGTCCACCATACCTGTTGGGATGACCACCGTGTTATTCGCCATGCAAAGTTTTGCATCCACATGCTCTAGGGCACCTATCTTAATCTTGGACCAGATTGATAAAGGCATTATACTCACACTGGATCCCAAGTCACATAAAGCATTAAATTTGTATTGACCAAATCCAATGGTTATAGCAAACTTACCTGGATCTGGCCTTTTCTCAAGAACGTCCATTTGGATGCACTCCTCTGCGATCTCAGCCATTGATCGCTTTTTTCTCAGAATCTCCTTTAGGAACTTGACGTAGGATGAAATCTCATTAAGAGCTTCTGTGAAAGGTATTTTGACGTTGAGCCTTTGAAGCATCTTGATGAAACGCTGGAACTTCTTCTCTCTCGGGTCCTTTGGAGATTTCGTCGGGAAAGACAGGTTTTTCATCACCGGAGGTGCTGATGTCGAGTGGAGGTGGTCGAAATCGACTGGTATTTGGTCGATATTGACTGGATTGGCTGGCCTCGGGATTTGTGGAGGAATTGGGTCGATTTCGACCAGTGGGGGGTCGATATCGACTGGGGACTGGTCGATATCGACTGGTCTCCTGTGCCCTTTTCCTCCGTCGTTTGTTCGGGTGTTTACATATGTCCCCCACTCTTCAGGTTCATGGTAGCCACCTATCCAGTAGATTTACCCTTAAGGTTAGGTTCAGAGGTTCCAGGGAGCGTACCTGACTGTTTGGGGACGGATGTTGCCAGTTGGCCAATCTGTGTGTCAATCGATTTCCTACAGATATCAATTTCCTTAAGCCTAGAGTTGACACCATGCAGCTGAGTGTGGATTGAATTGATAGATTGTTTGGTGTCTGAATGATTCCTCCGCATCTCCTCTAGAATAGTATGCATGTCATCCTTCTTACCTTCTCTGTCAGGGTGACCAGGGGCTCTGTAGGGAGGGGGATTCTGATGCTGGGGCTGGCTATAGTAGCTCCAGTTCTAGTTCTTATGTGGCCCTGAGTAGTGTCCCCCCGCATACTTTACCTCCTCGTGGGTCTCTCCTTGATGTACTTGATCGACGTGTAGACACGCAGTAGTGTTGTGCCTCACAGACCCACATTCCAAGCAAGGCTTATCCTTAGACCTAAACTTAACCTGTTGGGTGAAACGGCGTACCTGATTGTTGTGAAACTGGTCCCTGACGTCTGGATCAACTTCCTTGGGTGGCACTTACAACGGCATAAATGGGACAGGCCTTTCATACCTTTCGTCAGAAGCGGCCGCAGAAGTCTCATATGTGATGTCGTAGTTGGCCAGGTTCTCAAATACCTCTCATGCACGGCGTGGAGTGTATCCAAGATACCCATAGGCGGTGTAGTTGTTGATCCTATCTTTAGTAGGCGCATCCAGGCAGTTAAAGATGATCTCCTGGATGACGTAGGGTGGTTGTCCATGCGTAGGACAGGATTTCATAAGCCTCTTGTAGCGCTCCCAGACTTGTGCTAATGGTTCTCCTGGCTTTTGTCTGAAAGTCATGATTTGTTGTCTGAGGGCAACTGTCTTTGCAGGCGAAAAGAACTTGTTGAGGAACATGTCCTGTAGTTCGTTCCAAGTGCGAATTGACCGTGCAGGCAATCCTTCCAGCCATTGTTGTGCTATTCCTGCAAGGGACCAACGAAAAGCCTTTAGTTTTAAGTATTCAAGATTAGCACCATCAGCTATAGCTTCGCATATGTCTATAAAAGTGGTGATATGCTCTAAACGACATTCATTGATTCTTCCCATAAATTGACTCCTCCTAATTTCAATAATAAAAGAAGGACGAATTTCAAAATTAATAGCGGGAAGAACGATCGGTGATTCTGGAACATCCAGAGTATGATGCAGATAATCCTTTGCGTTGGCTGGGATATGCCTAATCTGCTCCTCAAGTCCCCTTCTTGTGTTGATCTCACGATCTACCCTTGCTTCCCACCGTTGCTGATTTTGTGTATGTTCCGCCTCTCGTCGGCCGTATTCAACTTCTCTGGAGGTGAATGCCTCAATCTGTTGGCGGAGTTGCTCAAGCTCTTGTGCTGGTGTGAGCGGGACCACATTCTCATCGTTGGGATGAGTCGCCATGAGTCTCTTCCTTAGCCTTTGTTGAAGTTGGAAGAAGCGTTCCGACTCAAGAATAGGGTCTATGGGTGTGCGATCAGTTCTTGGCATACACATGAAAAGTAAAAACAAAAAGAAACAGGTAAAAAGAAACTAAAAAACAAATATAAAGAAAAGAAAAAGAACTAAAAAGAGCGCAATTGATGGCTTCCCCGGCAACGGCGCCAATTTTGTTGTTGCATGAGGATGGTCAAGTATGAAATATAAATAAATAGCAAACTGACTCCTTGTCTCAGCAAATAAATACAAGACTTCCTCCCGTTGTAGTAGATGGTAGTCGGGATCGATCCACGAGGAAGCGTGTCAGCGGTCGCCTTATCAGTTCCAAAACACCTATCGATTTCGACCAGAAGAGCGCTCGATATCGACTACTTACCTCGATATCGACCACACTGTCGACAAGTCTGCAAAACAGAAGAACATCAATGAAAACAGATAACCGACCGGTCGATATCGACCTAATACCCCTAGATATGGACCCAAATTATCGACCATAGTGACTCAATTTCGACTGAAAACAGAAATCTTTTCGCAGACAGAACTCGAATTTTATGAAATAAAATACTTCTAAGATCAGGGTTTCAACACCACAACGATAACCATGTAAAATAATACATAAAGGCATAAAAGATCATGTTTTTCATCAAATAACTTTCGTTATTAACAAATAGGAATATAGAGGCTTTCACATAAACCCTAATTGTTACTAACCCTTTTTCACATAATTAATCTAAGTTGCATTAAGATCACTTTCGCTTCAATAACAAAAACAAGGTCGATATCGACCTGTCCTTTTCTTTGCTCCGGCTTCTGGTCGATTTCTGCATCTCGGCTTGGTTTTGGTCTACTCGATATCGACCACTATAGGTCGATATCGACCTCTTCTCTTCTTCTTCACTCGATTCTTGACCTTCATGTGGAAATCGACCTGCTTCCTCGATATCGACCAGATGGTGTTAAGTCGATTTTCCTCGTTCTTTGCTCGATTTGTCCTGGTTCCGCTACTCCTTGACCTTGGACTTTCTGTAGTTGACTTCGAGCTTTTCCTCCTTCCTCTGAACTGCTGTAAATTGCCTCGATTTCTGCGAAATTAAACAGAAACTAGTGTAGACTCCATAATTTGGCAAATAAGTATAAACTACATAACATCTGTATTATTCTAGCCCAAATGTATGAAATGCATGCAGATTTCGATATAAAAGTAGGTATAAAACATGGCAAATTAGACCCACAACACTATTGTGCGCCTATGCTTGTACGTGCACACTGCAAAGAGACTGAGGGTAGCCGAGGGGCGAGGGTTTCTGGAGAGGGCTGAGCCGAAGTGAAGGGAAGCTGTGAAGAAATGAATTAAAATGATGGTCCCGGGTTTGGACAATATTCTGGACCGTGAACCAGACCGGAATACATATCGTAATATTCTGGTCTGATCCAAAGACTGTAAATTCCGGTCTGATCCCGGTTCGATTCCGGTCCGATCCGCATTTTGCCCAGCCCTACATTATACTACAAATTATGAGAATTGAGTATTTTGATAAATCGGTTTGATATTCCATGACAATTTTTTTGTAAAGTGCATTTCGTCGCTTACTACGCCCTTCCTCAAGGAGGTAGACATTTTATCGACTTGGAAAACCAGTATCGACAATCTATATTTATGTAAAAATGTCTATCAACTTCAGAGGTCAGTATCATGATCGTATACTTGGCAATAGTCGTTAGTAGTGCCTACTGATGAATATGATCTTTATGGGCTAGTTTTTTTTTTTTTTTTTTTTTGGTTATGTCATGATAATTGGTATACAAACAAAGTTGTCAGTGATGCTCACCGTCTCAAAAGACTTTTATATTTTCTGGAAAATGGAAAGCAGTTAGAATGAACTATACACGATTGGTAGTCCATCCTAGACACGTGACTAATCTATCCGCTACACTATTAACTTTCCTAAACAAGTGACAAATACAGACTGTTTGAAAGCAGCAGAGGTCCATCAAAGAGTTAAAAATGATCATTTTGACTTCCAATGGCATTTTCAAATACCCTTTATTTAATTAATTCTAGTGCTATACAAATTCCGGTTTACTACCAGCTTTGTCAGTGTGAGATGGCCCAAAGGTGAAAAAGAAAAAGGGTTTTAATAATAAAATAAGACATCTAACTATGGCAGTGTGAAAAACCGGGTTCATGAAGTTGCTTCCGGTTTACTACCACATGGCTGGAGTCTTCATTGTTTGGAGCAGAGATATTGATTGAGCTTGTGCTGTAGCTATCATCTTGTGTGAACAGTGAATATGAAACAACCAACTAGATTTGATGCACTCTTTTTATGACAATGAAAGATTGATATATGAGAATTCCAGTGTATAAAATATGACTGCATTTTCATTGCTAATGTACCTACCAACTACCAACCAAAACAAATACTGGGGAGGCTGGGGAGCTATTAAATGACTTCCATCAGATTTAAGTTTTGATACAAAAAACAGCCCACCTTATAACTGACCCAAACCAAGCCCCAAACCCCGCCTAAAAACCTAGCCAACAGTGACACCATATACAGCACACTAGTCATGAATGATACCCTCTAACATTGGGGGACAAATCTGTGAGTGCAAATTCACTTCCAACCCAAAGACTCTGATCTAACCCAGTTCCCTTAAACTCAGTATCAACATCATGCCACATTGAAATGAACTACGCATACAAAGAGAGAATGTATGTTTCAGAAATTGGTTAAAATCAAAGGAAATGAAGCACTGCTTAATTTTATCACATCAGTTTCAAGATGTGCAGGGAACTCAATCATACGTGCAACTAAAATACGAAGTTAGAGGCAAAGAAGTGAGTGAAATCCAGTATTCCGTATGCCAGAAAAGGGAATGATTCCAGAAAAGGGAATGATCCATCAAGGTTAGGGTTACTTTTTGATAATGGTTCAGATCGTATGAACCAACCAAACCGTCTCCCCACATAAATCCCCCACAAGAAACTAGAGAGAAAAGTTTAAATCGAATCAAAATTCACTATTATGATTTATGATGTTCTGGTGCCTTGGGGGTAGCCATCACATAGTATCAAAATACTCATCAAGTCAAACCACACACACACACATAAATCCCCCACAAGAAACTAGAGAGAAAAGTTTAAATCGAATCAAAATTCACTATTATGATTTATGATGTTCTGGTGCCTTGGGGGTAGCCATCACATAGTATCAAAATACTCATCAAGTCAAACCAGCTCCTTTTTTTTAATCTCACTGTAGCTACTAAATTTGGCAATTAAAGTTTAAACTAAATGGGGCACTGATATCTTACCCAAAAAATCTAGTTTAAGGTGATATCCAGGAGATCACATTTCAAGGTTCCAGGTACTCTCAGCAATCAGTTTTGGCATTATAACTTCCTCAGCCAAATTCACAGTAGCAGAAACCTGAGCAAAAGAGTAAAAAAACAGGTTAGAAGTATAATTGAAAAAAAAACCACCAGATGAGAGCTGCAACTGATGAGTATCACAAAATTCGTGTGAGTTAAGGCCAAAGTATAGAGAGAAGGGGGGGGGGGGTGGAATGTGGACATACAATGGGTTTGAACATCCACTTTCCTAGTATATCTTGTAATTTACCTCCACAATACCCCAAAAAAAGGATTGTGCCCACGCGGGCATGCCCATGATGGAGCAACAAAAATCAAAATATCCATTTTAACAAAGTCCAGACATGGTTTTTTACTGAAATTATATTGTACTACAAAGTTGCTTTTTCCACTGTCGTGAATTAGACAATGTCTATTAATTTTTCATATAACTAGTGTAATATCCGTGCCTTCAAGGCACGGGGTTTTGATTTATTTCAATTTGAACATTATTCTATGTATCTATATAATTATAATTATATATATATATATATATATATATATATATATATTAATACATAATTGTTTACAACAAAATATGTATAAAGTGTTTTTTTTAATTCATAAATTAGTTGAAAAAAGATACAATACAAAATTTTAAAATAATTTATTAAGGTAAAGTAGTAATAAAACTAAAACACATCACTTAATATAATTTGAAATACATATATAATTATTATCATTAGGATAAAACTAAAAAGGAAAATATAAGCTACCATATAATGATTAAAAAAAATCATAATCATGTGATTGTGCAGATACTTTTAAAGTTATGTAGATATATATAACTTATTCATTATTTTCATGAGAATGATGGCTAGAAAAAGGGGGAAATAAATAGAGAAAATAAAGGTAAGATGGTAAAAAAAAAACCAAGGTCCTAAAAGGTAGAAAAAGTTATTTAAGGCGCCTCATCTAAGATGTAAAATAAGGCCTCGTTTGGTTAAACGTGGTAATTTCACTTCCTAGGAAGTTACTTCCCATGAAATAAACTTCCCATGAATTTTACTTTCCGAGAAGTATAAAAATATGTTTGGTTGAAAATAAATTCACATGAACTCAATTCCTATAATTTGTTTGGTTGAACGGGGAAATCTCATAGCAATTTATTTAAAATTACTCTTATGACCTTTATTTATTAACATGCCCTTCTTATTATAGGGATAAATTGGAAATTTTCTTAATCAAAATAAAAATAAAAATAAAAATGAGATTTGGAAAAAAAATGGGGGAAGTAGATCTTACCCACCCCCCTCAGGGTAAAATGAATTCCACCATTTTGGAGAAATTTCAATTCCCAGGAATTAGAATTCCTGTGTTTTTTAGTTTTAATTTTTTGTAACCAAACACATGTATTGTTAATCACTTCCTGGGTTTTTGTACTTCCCGGGAAGTAAATAGCTAACCAAACGAGCTCTAAGTAATGCTTGTAAGTCTTAATTAAATTTTAAAATAAGTAGATTTTAAAAAATCATTTTTTGGCTCTAATTAATTTTTATAATTAGCTTTTGAAATCGAATGTTTACAATTTATAGTATCCAAATTTGTGGTATGACGTATCAATTTACATAATCTTTTCTATGAAAAATAAGAAACCAATATATTTAAAATAGATCACGAATTGACGGACGCGTGTCAATTTAAATAATCTTTGTATGAAAAATAGGAAACAAATATATTTAAAATAGGAAACAAATTTTAAATTTTCGGCAATAATATTGACCAATAAGAAAATGTCATTTGAATAAAAAATTCAAGTTTAATTATGGGTGTGACACATCAGCAAAATGCTAACGGAACTAGTAATTAATAGATAGATAGATATCATCTTGATATGCACATCTAGAAATTTATTTATGTAATATCACCTTGATATTTACATCCAGTAAATTAATTATGTAACAGTTCACAAGTCATCAACAACAACACACCCACAACTACCACACAAGTGACAAAATAAAACAAGCACATGACTAGCATTATGCTCATTTTCGATATGTTAAAGTGCAGAGTACTGTCATGGTTCTTAGACTCTTGCACCTGTGTCAAATCCCTTCCTGTTATACGAAAGATAAACAAAACTACCAGTACCATTACATAACGGGCACTAAACATTAAGGTCATCCATAATCAGAACAGCAACAATGCAGGTCTGGGTTCCAGCTTCCCCCTTCGCCCACCAACAGCATGTATCTAGTAATCACTAACTGGGCTAAGGATTGTCCTGTTTGGATGATCACACTTCAGCGTTTGGAATATTCGGCAAGATACATGTCAATTGGATTTCTAAACCTACCTCTCTTTATACCAAAGGGAACAGGATTTCTAAACATACTCAGAAGAGGCTTCGAATTAGATTTCAGAATGGAAATATGACTAGATTTATCAACCAGTTCAGGTTCACAGAAAACAAGAAATACTCAATTAACTGATGGCTTACCTTGAAGCAGCCATGAGTCTTGGAATTCCTAGCCCACTCGAGCCCCAAAACCTGGTTGGACGTCTGAAACGAAGCCCTAATAACATCGTCATAAATCTTCCTAGACACCGCGAAATCCCAGGCATCCTTGCCGAAATCGTAGCACGGCTCGAAGGAGTTGATACCGCCGTGCAAATAGGTGTACTTGAGCTTGCCGTTCTTCGATCCGAGCGTGTGGCTGGCGGAGATCTTGTTGGCCGGATCGAAAACCAGACTCCCGTCCAACACAGTGCGGTTATCGTTCCTACTGTGAATGTAAGTCATGTTCAAAGGCTTACCTAAAACCCTAACCGAGTTCATGAACTGAAACCTAAAGTCCTGCGAAATCAGGAGCGAAATCAAACCTATTTCTTCTCCAAATGAAGCATAAATTCAAATTGTTTCCATTTCTCAAGCTGAGAATTGGAAAATGGAGAAAGGAGGGAGCAAACAGTACCTTCTTGGGGATGTTGTAGTCGACGATGAAGGAACCGGGCTTCTCGAGAGCGAGGCCGAGGGCGGCAATGGAGGGGCCGCTGGAGAAGGTGGCGTCGGTGATGGAAGCGCGGAGCTTGAAGTCGCCAGCGGGGAAAGTGAGGTTGGAGGTAGCGGCGAACTCCTTGTCCGCCTCATACTCGTACTTGCCTTTCAACGCAGCTTTCATTTTCCGGTGGTCTCTCTCGCAGTGTCTTTGCAGGAGGAAACGAGAAGAGGGAGAGAGATAGAGAGAGAGAGGGAAAGAGAGCCGGAAGTTTTGGGAATTCCAATTGTCAACACCGGGCTGTGGCTGTGTGGGGTTTGGTGGTACAGGTCGATCAGGGCGTCGGGCACGCTGAGTTTTCAGGTCAATACATATTCAAAAAAAAAAAAAAAATCTTTCTAAATTTAATCATAAAAAAATCTACGGAAATTTCGTCTGATACCCCTGAGGTATTGCTTATTTCACGCGGTGTATAAAAGATTCACTAAATTCGCATGGTACCCTTGAGGTTTATAAGTATTTCGCGGCGTGCCCCTGGCGAGTTAAAACTAACTCGCCAAAAGATTCCATTAGTTTTAACTCGCTAGGGGCACGCCGCGAAATACTTATAAACCTCAGGGGTATCATGCGAATTTAGTGAATATTTTGTACACCGCATGAAATAAGCAATACAACAAGGGTACCAGGCGAAATTTCCGAAAAAAAATCTATTTAGAAAACAATTAATATTTGAATACAACAACCACAAACTTTATAAGAATATCATCACGGAAATCTTCTCTAAGCTATCTCCGTAGCATAAATCGGTTCCGACTTTCTCCCTTTGGGGAATTTGGACAATGAGAAACAAGATATATTAAACAATACATAATAACATGGAGGAAAGCGCACAAACAGAGGAACAAGAAAACGACATGGACAACACAAGACCAAACTCTTGTCAAAAGAGAGCGAAAAATCAGAAAATATTTAAATGGGAAAAAACATATGAGTGGTGTTGCGAAACTCAACTTCGACAGTGCGAAGGTCAGTTCGGGCCATGTCGCAGTCGGGTTTGTCATCCAGGATTGTCGGGAAGAGATCCTTTTGTGTGGGGCCCGCGACCACGGGAAGGTATCTGTCGATTGTGCTGAACGTTTTGGTCTTCTGGAAGGCCACTAGGAAGCTGCAAAGCAAGGCTTCTCTTGCCTTGAGGTGGAAGGCGACTCCTTGAAGGTGATTAACACATTAAAGGGGATTTGAAGATGTCCTTGGGAGATCGAGTTGGTGATCTCTGATGCTCTTGGTCTTTTTCGGGGTTTCGATTATCTCTCCTTCTCTCACATCTTCCGCGAGGGGAATCGTGTGGCAGACAAGCTCGCTCATATTGGTCTTTCCTCGCAGTTCCTTGACGTTTGTATTCCTAATGAGTGCGTCGATGCCGTCCGACAGGACACTCGTGGGTGGTGGGTTAATCGCGGTTGACCATCCCCCAAATTATCGCCTTGTATTAAAAAAAATGGCAATCCACTATATCCCCCGATTAAGTAAGGTCTCGGGATCAGGATGTACTATTTTATCGAACAAGTCGAGAGAATGTTTCTGATAGACCTAGAACAATATGACACATAAAGCACACGACAACTTGTCACACCACAAGGAAAAGAGACAGTAAAGAAGTAGACAAGAAGTCATAAAAGGAGCTTAGACCGGAGAGAGTTGTTAAGCTGATTCAATGGGAGAAACCAGGAAGTGGATGTGGATGGTTCAAGGCCAATGCCGATGGCTCGGTCGGAGAAGGCGGTATTGCTGCAGCCGAAGGCGTGCTAAGGAATGATGAAGGGAGGTGGATCGGGACCTTCATGGGAAAAATTGGGATAGGTCCGGGGGTGCTGGCAGAACTAAGAGGAGTGCTGGGGTGTCTCACCTTAGCTTGGGGACGGGGGATTCGGAGAATGGTCGCCTATTCGATGGTTTGCAAAGGTGTCGCTGATTGCCATCCGATGTATAGCCTAATACTCTGTTGTCAAGGCATCTCGAGGAGAAGTTGGGATGTCCGACTCCGACATGTCTTCAGAGAAGCGAATTGTGGCGCCGACTCCCTCGCTGGGCTTGCCCAAATTTGTCCGAGAGGATTTCATGTGATTACGGAGCCTCCCGACGAGGTCGCGCAAGGTGTGGAACAAGATCGTAGGGGAAGGGCTACTCCCCGGCTTGTCGTAGTGTAGCATGTTTCCGTTTCTTTGAGGCTTGTCCTCCTTTGTTCACCAAAAAAAACACCACAACCCATAACTCTAAATATCAACAGCCCGAATGCATATCTAATGGTCTCTATCCAAAGTCATATCTTCCGAAAGGTTCAGAAGATTAATGTCATGTCGAATGACCTACATCCAACTCTTCTTTGGTCTACCTCTCTCCCTACGAGTAGCTCCAAGATCCAAGCTCTCACACCTACGAACTGGTGTCGATTTAGGTTTCCTATGAATGTGCCCAAACCATAGCAATATGGATTCTCGTAGTTTGTCCATTATACTCGCAACTCCAACCCCGCTGCTAATGTCCACATTACTGATTTTAATATTTGAATATATTAGAAAAATCAATTCAAAAATAAAATCTCTCCCCCGATCGTAAATATACCTATTTTATCAAACAATTATCGTTGTAATAATAAGATGTCGAAACGGATATTAACAAAATGAATTCCAGTAAATGGTACTACATGTTCTTTCCATTTTAAAAAAAAATACTATAGTTTGGGCCGAGAATTTGATTAATAGGGATGTCATTTCCTTTTCGCCCTCTCCCTCGTTCATGCCTACCCATGTTGACCCACAATTCTCATAAGGAATTGAAGCAATCTATATAATAAACTCTTAATTTAGAAGAGTTTAGGATGATGTGTCAATCTTAGAGGGATTTTATGAGTCTTAACTAATCGTTTTTTCCCCATTTTTCATGGATTTTCTTTAATTCTCATCTTTTCTTCTTTTTCATTCAATTTTCTTTTTTCTTTAATTTTACTAACCATTGGGCTTAATTCAAAACATTGAATTCAATCTAATATAACTATTGAGCTTAATCAAATTAACTATTAACTATTGGGCTAAATTCAAAACATTGAATATAACTATTGATTATGACACATCACATTTAAACAATGTTATAACAATGTTGATATTATTATTACCGAGTAATTTCAAATATCTATATTTATGTATTATACTTTACATTAAATTTTTTTTGAGATAATTATAAGATACGTTTATTGTAAAGTTTTTTTATGATTTTTATCTTAACATTTATGAATATTTTATAATATATATATAATATTTTAGTTTGAAAAAAAACGCGCCATGACGCGGGGATCGTACTAGTTTCAAATTATTTTGAAGAATTTGTGCGCAAGTTTTTGGCCGATCTAAAAATTTACTTTTAGATTAATTTTTTAGATATATATGATTGAAGTTGGAGGGTTGAGGGTTTTAGCAATTGAGAATTAAATTGATGAAACTAGTTGATTTGTGTATTTTTTTTTACAGTAAGTAATAAATTGGATGCACTAGCGACATCCATAATCATCTCGCAAGATGATGTTCAAGAACTGACAACAACAGGAACTAAAAATAAAATTAACATTCAACTGAGATTTAGCAAGAAAGTCAGCTGCACCATTCGCCTCTCTATAGTAGTGCTGAAATGTGACGCTCTCAAAATCTTTGCTTAACGAATGGATCTCTTGGATTATTTGAGCGACCTCATATAGTCATATGTATATTGTTCACTTGATTGATGGTGTTGACGATGATTGCGCAATCACTTTCAACTATAACTCTTCGAATCCTTATCTCCGCTGCCAGTCTTATACCTGTATATACTGCAAAAGTTTCTGCTAGAATGACAGAACTCATCCTAACATTACATTTATAAATCCAAAGAACTAGACCATCATTGTTCCTCACAATACAACCAAGCTGAGGTTGAGTATCAATTTTCACCGAAGTATCTACATTGATCTTAATGACATTTATTGGAGGGCATTTCCAAATCAATTTATCAGGAGGCCTGACACGTTTAGGTAATTTCGTTTATACCTGCCCTTTACTCCAGTATGAGATCGTATTAGTAGCTTGAGTTAGAGCGTAGATACTACCCGTATCAAAAGTATTGCGAAAAATAATTCTATTTCTGAGGTCCCAAACAACAACAACAATAAGCCCAGTATATCCCGCTCAGAGCAGGGTCTAAGGGGTCGAAATGTACGCACTCTTACCCCGACTAGGTCGAGAGGATGTTTTCTAGTGACCCATGACAAGACAACAAGGAAAGGTGATAGTATACATTCTACAAATTGTAATTTAGAATAAATAAATAAATAAATGGGTAAATAAATAAATAAATAAAAATCGGCATAAAAGATGCGCTTAAGAAAGTTGTGAAAGAAGGGAAGAGAAGCATGATATGGAAAGTGTTGCACCCGACTAATGTTCGTCAACTCGGATAGCACTCCTCCATTGCATTCTGTCGCGTGTCATCTCCTCAGTAAGTCCCAAAGCAGTCAGGTCATTTCTAATCACTTCATCCCAAATCTTCTTTGGATGTCCTCTGCCCCAACGAACGCTTTCGATTGCCAAGTTGTCACATCTATGCACTGGCGCACTCGGATCCCTCCTCTGCACATGCCCATACCATCGTAGTCTCGATTCCCGCAACTTAGCCTCGATACTAGTCACTCCTACCCTTCCTCAGATAGCTTCGTTTCTGATTCTGTTGCACAAGGTAAACCCACACATCCACATGAGCATCCTCATCTCAACCACCAAGAGTTTATGTTCATGTGCCTTAGTTGTCGCCAACACTCTTACCCTTGAGCTTGAGTAGAACTTTTCTGTCACATAAGACTCCTGACGCAGCCCTCAATTTCTGTCAGCCTACTTGAATTCGATGTTTGACATCCATGTCCACACCTCCATCGCTCTGCATCACAGATCCTAGATACTTGAAACTGTCTTTCTTCGAAACAGGGTCCCCACCCATGATGATGACACCCTCGTCTCCTTCTGAGCTCCCAAACAGAATGCCATAAATGACACAAGTCTGTAAAATCTATATTAAGAGCCCTAGTTTTAAATATTTTCTGAAACATTACTTGTTAAATTTGGGATAGAAAAACATTTTCCCAACTTAACACCCAGATTTTGAATAAGGGATCTTGTGATCTGACAATTAAACAATAAATGATTTATATCTTCTATGTCAGAATTACAAAGAGAGCAAGTACTAGAAACTCTATTTATATATCTATTTAAACGGACAGTACTAGGTAAGATATCTAAAATAATTTTTCAAATAAAATTTTTAATATGTGGAAGAATATTAAGTTTCCAAATCCAGTCTGCTGGAATTTTATTTGTATTCCTTGTATTACAAAGAGAGGATGTGGATTTAACAAAGAATTTTCCATTACTGCTATAAATCCAAATTAACTTGTCTGGAATATCAGTTACTGGAATATGGATATTAGTAATTGCTTGAACAATATGAGAGGGAAATATAATATTTAATTTATCAATATCCCAACAGTTGGTATTTGTAAATAAATCACATACTTTTAAGTAGACCTGGGCAAACGCGGGCGCGGGCCGGGCTTGGGACGGGCTTTGGCCGAAAATTTGTCTCGTTGTTGCGGTTGTGGGCCGGGCTAAGTCCACTTAATGGGTTGAAAACCTTGTCCGATCCCGTCCGCTATTGCGGTTACGGGCAGTCCGCGGGTACCCGCTTAATTTCCCCCCTTGTACTGTTACTCATTAAGAAATAAAAATAAAATGCAACACTTGCTAATATATATATATATATATATACTTGCTAGTATTATATAGAGAGAAAATGGAAGTGGATATACCACTTTCAATGGGCCATTGCAAAAATAAGCCCCCCCCGGCCCAAATGGCAAGAATGTCAAATTGGCCCATGTAATTGCATAAATAATCGGTTTTCCAAACCTGTTGCAACGGGTAACAATACGGTTGAAAATTAAAAAGAGAAAAGTGAAGAAATAAGACCTCACATCAACGTCTTCAATCAGAATCAGAACTTCTCAAACCCGTAGGAATTCAAAGGGGAAACTACCATTGACAAAGGTTGGAGGAAAAACCTTGAGGGGAAGTGAGGGACGACGCCGGAACAGAGAGGGAGAGAGAGAGAGAGAGAGAGAGAGAGAGAGAGAGAGGTGCTGCTTGCTGCGACGCCGGAACCCAGAGCAAGGGACGACCCGAGATTGGAGACAGAGAACCCCCTGGTGCCGATTCCGCCATTGAAGAGAGGTAATCCCCCGTCCTCTATCTCAAAGCTTTCTTCTTTAATGGTAGTTAGGGGGTTTCAAAGCATGTAAAATCAATTTTTGGCCGGTTGGAAGAATTGGGGGAATGGGTATCGAAAAATGGCAACGGGAAACCCTAACTGTAAGTGTGGTCGGTGTTTTGGGGATAAGGGTGGAGAGTTGCCATTGATGATAAGTTAGGGATGAAATTGAAGGTCAAAAATTGGTATAAGAGTTTAGACAACCCCAATGAAACAATGAAATTGGGAATGGGATAACTCGTCAATGGCGAGCGGGGTCCTTCTTGTGGATAGGGGAAACGATTGAATGGTTAGGTATAAGAAAACCCGGGTAGGGTTTGATTTGGGGAATTAAGGGAAACTAATAGCATTTTGTAGCATAAAATGAAATCAATGGTGAGATTTGTACGAATTTAACCTAAAAACAAAATATGGATATGAAGTTGTTTGAGTTTCGTAACTCTCGTTTATTGAATAAAAAAAACAGAGATCTTGAAACCAATGTTGTGGTGTTGTCAATTGTAGATGGTTTTTCAAAGCACTCTTGTGGTGTTGTCAGTTGTTGATGGTTTTTCCAAGCAATTGTGTGGTGTTGTCATATGCAAAATGTTAAAATGTTTGGCTGAATAAATATTTTGACTGGCTATGCATTTGTATGTACTGGCTAGGATTATTGTTGAAATGGGTGTTATCTGAATGACAGATTAAGGACACAATGGCAAAAGGCAAAGGAAAAAAGGTCTCGACCCCTTCGAGCAAGAAGGTATCAGCTGTAATATCTTATGAGCCAGCAGATTAGGGGCGTTATTTTTTTGTGTTCGTGATGTGAACATCGGTACTCTCTTATGATATTTGCGAGGCGACTCTTGCCCTTTCTCCGTCGAAATATTTTAGAGGGAGGTCCAACCAGTTCTCCAAGATGGGTGTACCGACGGGCATGGATGATGAGCTATCTGCAGCTGATTGGCAGATGCTCAAGGACAGTAGGCTCGGCGACATTGTCAAGATCGGATCCAATGTGCCCTACTGCTCAGCCCTCATCCATTACTTCCTAGAGAGGCAGCTCAAAACACTACAGAAATGTGAGACATGGTATGAGATCCAGGGGCGACTCCTCCGGTTCTCCATCAAGGAATTTTTCCTTGTCACCGGCCTTAAATCTGGTGCAAGGAATTGGGCATTTGAGGCGGAGGATCACAAAGGCGCAATTCGGAGCTTCTTTGGAAGGGAAAGGGTCAAGGTGTCCGACCTTCATGTCATTTGGGAGGTCGCAAAGGCGAAAGAGAGGAGTGAGCGGAATAGGTTGAAGCTTGCACTCCTGATCATTGTAGAGTGAATCCTGCTGCCAAGGGATGTGGGCAGGGCAGTGAAAGGGTGGGTGATCGCCCTCGTTGAAGACCTCGACCGATTCTTCGACTACTCGTGGGGTAAGGTATGTTACGAAGCCACACACGAGAGTCTTGATGGGGCACTGGTGAGGAAGATGGAGCAGGGAGTCAAAGGTGGGAATGAGAGGTCCGGCTACTCGCTCAATGGATTCCCATTAGCATTCCAGGTACGAGTTCAAACTTAATGCTATTTAATACTTGGTTAGAAATTTTGTTTGTATGTATGTGCCATAACTGAGTATGGACAAGGTTTTCTCTAAACTGGCTAGCAAAATTATGATATTCTGGCCGTGTAGATTTGGATCTATGAAGCGGTGCCGGGTGTGGACAGCCACTTTGCCAACAGGAGTCGTGGGGTTATCTTTCCCCGATGCGTTAGGTGGAACATAATGGAGGCGCACCTCCCCTATGAGAGGGTGAAGATGATGATGGACATAGAGAATGAGGATGGGATCAAGTGCGACGATGCCCGGACGACCCTTGTGCCCGAAGTGGCTGAGCTGGAGAGTTTCCTCGGTGCTGGGTACCCCCACGAGGAACCCGATGCCTTTTTTGACAACGCAGCCAAGTCCTACGAGGAATCACTCCCACCTGTCGGCATTCCGACAAACAAAACAGCACCTTCTCCCAGCCATAGAGCCCCTAAGGATGCAACGATTATCACGATGCTCCAAGAGGTACTCACGCGGTTTTCGGGCCTCGAGAAAGCAGTGGAAGAAATCAAGAGCCACCTCACCGACGTAAAAAATGCTAGACCAGAGTGAGATAAAAAGCAAGAGGTTAGTCATATGGTTAGGCCTGATTCACACCTTAGTCAAACATCTGAAAGTGGCTATGATTAGTAAGTTAATGGCTAGTTCACCTGCAAACTTGGCAGGAGAATGTCTTCATGGAGGTTGACAACGACAAGGAGGAGGATATTGGGACCGAGAACTCCGAGCCAGCTGCCACAACACAGGGCGTTGTCACACAAGAGGAGAATGGGACGGGGAGGTCGAAACGCACAAAGACGCAAGATAACATTGGCACCGACAAGGCTGATCCTGCACCCACAACTCAAGAAGTTGTCGCGCTTCAGGTGAGTGTCACTCAGGAGTCCCCCCCTCCACATGCCCCTGCAAAGCTGAAGGCTCGAGGGAGGCCTAAACGCGCCAAGAAGCAAGAGGAGATTGACACGAAAAAGCCAGAGCCAGCTGCGACAAATGAAGAAAATGTCACCCAACAGGAGCCGACTGTGACGAAGGAGGCCCATCCTGCACTTGCAGCTCCTGAGCCGAAGGGGAAAGGGAGGCCGAAACGGACCAAGCAGGAAGATGCAGAAGTAGATGATCAAGTCGTCACGGCCGTCAAAAAGAGAGCTCGTGTTGTCAAGTTCAAGCTCACTCAGGTACATCCATCAAAAGCTGCTATGTTTGAGGGTCTCATAACAAAGGTTGACGTCGACGCCGTCGACGGGTGGCTGTCAAGGTGCGTTGTGAAATTGGCCTCTACGCACCTTTCCCTTTAATGGTTGTAGACTAACGAATACGTCCACATGGGATGTCCCACACTAACCGCAGCACATCTTGGGACGGCAATCACCCAGGGATTCTATGAGATGTTCAGGACTCCGACGTTCTGGATGTCTACTGAGGTATGTGCATTGTACGTTATTAGTTAATCAGGTCATCGTCTATGCACCCCTTATACTAGCATTCTCACACCTATCGTCGCTGCGTTGCCTAACAGCACATGTACCAGGCGATGTGTTTCCAACGGGAGAAAGTTCATGGAGATGAACCGAAGTACAAAGAGGTCATCGTTATGGATAGCTTCTGGGCAATTGTGTTGGAGACAGAGTGGGCGACGCATAAGACAGCGACAACCGGCTACATTGTCGGGAAGAAGATGCTACCCTACCTCGACGGGTCGGCCCCCGCATTCATGGGGAATAGCTGGGCTGAGGCAAAGTACATTCTCGCCCCTGTCAACCTCCGCAAGAAGCACTGGGTAGCCATGGAGGTATGTCTCGATGAGTGGACGGTCAAGTTGTACGATAGCGATGTCCACTTCGTCCGCGAGCGCAATCTTGGGAACGAGATGCGGTTTGTTGTAGACTTCCTGACCCACGTGATTGCCGCTCACCCAAAGCTCTCCATCCACTTTGTCGACAAGGGTACGACACCCATGAAGCTGACCCGAATGAGAGATGTGCCCCAACAGGGCCAAGCGTAAGCCCTATCGTCTACTTTATTATTCATTTTTTGTTCCGCATAATCATAGTCGTCTTACTTATTTTGGGTTATGTACACAACAGAGATTGTGGTGCTTACGCCCTGAGGTTCATGGAGTTGCGTGCTGAAGGCGGGACTGACCTCTCCGACGCCGACGACGCGTTCATAAGCGCCTACAGGTACGCCCTTGCTGCTAAAATCGTCGTCAGGTGTCCCGTTTCTCCTTCCAGCCCAACTCGTACTCACTTGGCGGATGCGGATACTTGATGAATGTGGTGATGTCATATAATGTAACAGCGTAGTTAACGTTAGGACATGTTGTTGTTCGTTATGGGTAGCTTTTGGTGTTTGTCGTTCTATTTGCTTGACTATAAAACACTTTCATGCATTAGAACCTTTGGAAACATTTTCTGTTGAATACATATGTATGGTTTTGGAGACTGCGCCATGAGTCGTTGTTGTATATGGGTATGGTTATTGTCGGCTCATTACATAAGATGCTAGGTGTCAATGTCGGTTTGTTTGCGTTGTCACTTGGCAAAGTTTATGAGCAATATAAAATGTAGTCAGGGATTAGAAGATATTGGCTAGGTAATTACTGACAGTGGCTAGGTAATATAAAACACTGGCTAGATATACCAAAACCCAAAACATCAGTGACAACGAACGCCAAGTTATACACAAAAGAAACGACCAAAACTCCGAGTTTCCCCTATTTGACACGCATACTACCAAAATACTACCTGCGTCAACATACCCAACAGACAATCCTTATGTCCTCCGACACTTCCGGCGAACAAACTCCCCACGCGATGGGTACCTGCTGGTCTTCGGTCTCCCAGGCCTTCTCTTCACAGCGGGAGGTAGTAAACGAATCTGTGCAATACGTTAGGGAGGATCCCAGGTGTCCATGGAGGGGGGGGGGGGGGGAGGGGGGACGGCGTACACCACTTCGTGGTAGGTCGCGTGCCATGCAGCTACCCTGTAGTAGTCATTCACTAGTGAGTACACATCGAGGCCTCGAGCCTTTGCCGCGACAACGACATGACAACAGGGGTACTGATCTATGTTGAAGTGTCGACATGTGCATGAACGGGCGCTGAGGTTGAATAGCCACTTCGAGGTTCCCTTTATGACCTCGAACTCGTGATCGCTCAGGGGCCTCGCGACCATGCATATGGATGCATGGTAGCTAGACATGATGTTCGCAACCCAATCACTTACCAACTTCCCGGTCGTGCCACCTGCCTTCCTCCGTTTCTCAAACCAGTCTTGCACTGTCTCGATGATGCAATCAAATAGAGCTACAAACGGCATATCCCGAGGGTATTTGAAGACGTTGTTGAGGCATTCAGCGTTGTTCGTTGTGGTTATGTTGTAGCGGTTAGCCAAATAGTGAGCCCTTGCCCAATTGTGGAATCCAGCTTCACGTAGATATTGTCCAGCTGCGGGGCTATGGAAGGAGAAGTCAGTGAAGAGTTGGTTGAACTCGGCTATGGTGTATGCCTTGGTCATATCGAAGTACAACTGCTGCAAGGAGCCGCACTTGTGGTGGTGCTTCGCATTCTGGAAGATGTGATATGTGCAGAAGCCCTGCTTGGCAAATGTGTAGCAGTCACGTATGCCCTTGACGATGCTCACATGCCGATCGGAGACCCACATCAAGTATGGGGTGTCCGGGACGACTCGAAGCATTTGTCGGAAGAAGAATGCCCAAGAAGCGTCATTCTCGCCATCCACTACCGTAAACGCGACTAGGTATATTTTGTGATCGGCATCCTGTGCAGTGGCAAAGAGCAAGGTCCCCTTAAACTTGCCTTTCAGAAAGGAACCGTCAACAGTGATAACCTACGACCATTTCGCATATAAACATCAGTGTTATACGTGCCTTGTTAACGGCTGGGTAAATGTATTGACTGGCTAGGTATAACAAACAAGTGGCTACTCAACATACCTTCCGTAAGTAGGGGATGGCTTCAATCCAGACCCCGAAGCTGACGAACGCGTACTTGAACCTACGGTCAGCATCCCACTCAAGACAGGTGTGGGATCCTGGGTTAGCCTTCTTCAGCATGTACATGTACGACGCCATTAGCCGGTACGAATCCTTGTCCGTTCCGTATAGGGTGTCCCTCGATGTCGCCTTCGCGCGTCGAGCCTTCCAATAGCTGCAAGTAACTCCAAGCTCGGACTTCGATAACGCCTTTATGTGGGCTGGAGTTACCGACTTACGGGTACCAGTGAAACTGCATTCCATTTCATTAATCGTGTCAGGTAACAAACTGGCTAGAGGTTTATTAGCACTGACTAGGATATGTAATAAAGTGAACAGAGTTTCACGGTAAGGGGTCACTAAGAATTATTTTAACCTGGATACAAGGCTCTTCCCAATAAGCTCGGACGTTGCCTGCCGATCGTGGTTGTGTCTAACATTAACCCCGCAGGTGTGCTCCGGCACGTACTTCATCACTTTCCACAAACTTGTTTTCAGGTATGTTAACACACGGCACATCCACTTGCACCCGGGATCGATGCACACCACGGAGTACACTTTCGGCGACGACCTCTTCACATGTGTGTCAAAACAGCCCTCCAACGCATACCACCTTACCCGGTTTTGCACTTCCTCCTTGGAATTCAACAACAAACCCTCATGAAGGTCAGTGTTCTTGCGTCGGGGGTCCCCTCCCTGCGGAAAAGCTTTGTCCAACATCTTCTCCACATCCTCGGTCGACATCCCTGGAGCTTTCGTCCTCGAAACCCACCGTTCGGCCTCGTACATCTCATCATCGGATGATATACAACCCATTGATGGAGTTTCTCAATCGACTCCAATTTTATTACTCCGATGTTTCCATACTCCTCCTCCGACGAGCTCGCCATATCGACGGAAACAACACTCCCCTTATGCCCACCCACATATATATTATCCTCCTCATCACTACTCAGAGAAACGATCTGTTTCCCCCGGCCCACGTCCAACAGTTGACCTCTCGTCTCCGGAGTGACGGTTGTAGGTTCTGCCCTAGCTGTCTGGATGACTTTGCCAGCCGTGTGAATTTCCTTGCCAGCTAAAGTGTTTTCCTTGCCATCAATGGTGTTATCCAAGCTGTCCTCCGAATTCAGAAGAAGATGCGAAATGGACCCATCGACGGTCATATCAACCAAACCACTCTCTTCCACCATGAGTGTTCTGATGTCTCCGCCTGGTGATTTGCTGCGTTGTTCCATGTTCCCAACCATGGAGTGACTTCCATGTTGGCTTTCACCTTCGTTCACCGATGCGTACAAAAGAAGGGGCCATGTGCCATCGCCACCCCTTGAGTTGCAGTACTTGAAAGCATCCCAATCACTTTCATCATCCACTTGAATCGGATAACATCCCTCCATCTTCGTATCGAGTAGATATTTCAACTCCAACTCATAGCACCTTGGGTCAACCGCGAGCTTCTCCATTATCTTGCTCTTGACGGACCCAAACGACATGGTCTCCTCTATGAGCATTATTTTGTGGGCGTTTTGACCTTGATACACCCATCCTCCTCCAAGATGCTCCCATCGACCGTTGCAAACGAGAGTAAGTAATACCACCCCTTTCTCCCCTGCGAAATAATGAGGTTAAGATGGTCCTCTCAATATCGGTTAGAGGTAAGGGAAGGATGGGGAAAATCCATTACTGTGAATACAAAACAAAAACCATACTTACCCATATCCATTGATGTCTGGATTTTGCAAATGACACGTGTATCCCTGTCTATGGCTACATATCTCCGGTTGATGACTAGGATTTCCCTTTGCCTGGCTAGTAACTGAATTTCTGGGTTTTATCCTTCCAACTAGACGTTAATGGCAGCCATGGGGAAGAATCAGAAAGGTTGCACTTTTTGTGTCCACCTGGCGAGCTCCCCAATCTCCTTTTATACTCCCTATGAAAACCGATAAAATCCCCATGTGTTTTCCCTCCATTTTGCCTTGGCGGGAACTGTTTTTGTGAAAAGGTAACACTCTCTCTCCTAGCATTTAATGCTGGTCATTCCAACCTTCCACACTCTCTCTCCACCCTCTCTCACAAACTCACTGTCACTCTCTGCAGTCATTCCTTTTTTTATTTTATTTTTGGCCAAAATGATTAATCTCCCTCACTCTTTCCATTCGACACGTGTCCATTTATTTCCCAGCTTTTCCCGATTTTTCCATTGTCTAACCAGCAACCTGTGGTAACCTGTGTCCATGAATTTGCAAGAATGACATTATGTCATTCCTTTGCCAATTTTTTGGGTCCGGGTAATTTTTGCAAAGTGGTCCATGAATTGGTATATTCATGCAAAACATCCTTATATATAAAAATGCAACGCTCAATTTCCCCCCTTGCACTTGCTAATATATATATATATATATATATATATATATATATATATATATATATATAAACCGTGCCAGTGTACAACATACGCTCTACCACATTACTCCCTTGAAACAATTTTAATCAATTAAGGAAAGGAAAAAAAAAAATTTGCAAGCGTAAAACATACGCTCTGCCACATTACTCCCTTGAAACAATTTTTAATCAATTAAGGAAGGAAGGAAAAAAAAAAGGAAATCTTGACCAACCTCGGTCTTTGAGTTCTCCGCTGGCCCGCTACCGATAAGGTTGGAGTTTAGTCTTGGAAGGTTGGTGTGGACGTCTTTTCGTGTTTGTTGACGTTTGGAGAAAACGTGGATGTGCGATCGACACCTGAAGGCTCGTGAGGGAATCCAAATCTGAGGCGTCCGCATTTGTTCCCCAAGAGGCTTTCCTGTGTTGTTTCTCCCGTTGGTGACCGCTCTTGGTTCCTCGGCAATCCGGCATTCATTCTCCTGCTTTTCGATAGTGTTCGGTGGTGTTAGTTTAGTTTTTCTATGCTGTTAGGTTATTTCTTATGATGGTTTGCTCATCTACCGGTATTTTCGGTCTCTCGGTATATCCAGATGTGGTTGTCTGGTATATTGAATCCTTACTTGTATCAAAATATATATATATATATATATATATATATATATATATATATATATATATATATATATATATATATAAACTGTAGATCGTAGTCCAATACACAACCCAAAAAATATATTGTGGGTAGTATAGATATTTTATTTTATTTTATTAAATTAATAATATATATATTAAAAAAATAGCGGGTGCCCGTTCCGGGTTACCCAATCCCGTACCCGATGCGGGTCGGGCTTAGCGGCCCGCGTGGGTTTTTCCCTCTACCCAAGCATGTCCAATTTCGCGGGCGGGCGGGACGGGCCGGGCAAGCCGTCCTGCGTTTGCCCAGGTCTACTTTTGTACACCCACCCGAAAGGGTTTGGCCAAATCCCGCGGGCTTGCCGATATTCTTGTAGGTGAAATCCTATTAGCGGTTTGTTCGAGCAACTTGCGGCTCTACTTCCGATGTTTCTTGGAGGTCTTCTACTTGGTTGGGAGGGGGGAGGCGTGGAGTTTGGAGTCGTGTCCGGTTGTGGTCGAGGTAGTGAGCTCAGGGCGACTTCGTATCCAGGATAGAGTTTCCTTGGAGTTCGTCTGCACTAGTCACAGGAGTTAGAGTCCTGCTGTACCATTGGCCCGCGGTGCTACTGATCGGTGGTGCTTGGCTTCGTTCTTCGACGGCTTCCTCAGCTTTTTGGTGTTGGTCTTCTTGGGACATCTTGTTGTAACATTTATTTCTGCTTATTTTATTTCGCCTGTTATTTGTATTTTTGTATTCTAGGTTGTACGTTTGACGGTTCGCCGTCTGCCGCCTTTGTCGACCTCTCGATGAGTCAGACTTGTCTGGCCTTCGAATTTTTACCTAATAAAAAAAGTATCTTGTGAAATTCCCAAATAATTAATTTTTTATAATTTTTTTTATATATTCATACTCATTACTCATGAAATTATATTTTAAAAGTCATATATTTTATTCAATTTTTAATTTTTAAAATTGCATATAAAAAATACAATCCATATTTTGAAACAAATAAGAATATAGATCGTTTGGGGAACAAGAAAGATTTTGTCTCGACCATAACATACAACAATAATGGGTAATTCATAGACTTTTTCTCCATTTCTGCCTTCAACATTAAAGAGGAAAACAGACATTTTATCTCGATCTCAATCTACACCAGCCAACCCCCTTGTCACAGAGATATTTTACTGTTCTATTTCTAGAGTGTTGTATGTTTGATTCTAGTAGGGGTATGATTTTGAGCTTTGTAGTCTTTTCTTTTGCCCCATGCGAGAGGTCGTGTACGTGATCAAAGATGTGACGGCTCGCTGATGACCGAGTCCAAATCTGAGGTCTCCATTTTTGTTCCACAAGGATACCCTGTGTTGCCTCTACCAACTGTCAAATGTCATAAGAGATGACTCACATTGTCTCGGTTTCAACATCGTTCGTCTTTGCCAATATCGGCCTTCGTTCTCTAGTTTTTTTCGCAATGTATTTGTCTTTCTTGATTTGTCCTGTAATTTTTGGTTATTTTCATAACGATTTGGCCTCACGACCCACCGGGAATCTCCGGTGCGCCGAATCCTTTCTGGTTAAAAAAAAAAAGTTCGTTTACTTTTCTTTCTATTTCTATTGAGATTCTCCAAAATTTAAGGCTAATCTAGTAAAATCTAAAACTACCCTAAGACCATGTGCAACCATGGGTTTTACTTACCTTATAGGTCTTAAAAGTTAAACCCATGGTTGCAAGTCAAACCTTAAGGGAAGAGGTTGGAAGGGTTTACCCCTTCCCACTAAGGTAACTTCTTCCACCACAAGTGGCCCTCCCCCCCTTTATTCTTATATTTATTTGATGTATTAATTATTCAAATGTATTTATAATATATATTTATTATTATTATTTTCAAATAATAATTATACCATTAATTTTATTTTATTTTTCTTCATAATTTGAGTATAATTTTTTCCTATATATACTCATCTTGACCTATTATATTGATTGCACTTCTTTTTCATATTCCATTCTCATACACTAATGTAATTATTTTTGTTATTTGCTTATTATATAATGTTATTATTATTTTTATTTTTACTAAGGTAACCTCTTCCCATTTTATTTTTATTTTTTTTAACACACAAGTGGGCCACAACATATTATTCTTATTTATTTAGTATGTTAATAACTCAAATGTATTAATAATATATATATATATATATATATATATATATATATATTATTTTAATATATAAATTATACCATTAATTTTATTTTATTTTTCTTCATAATTTGAGTACAATTTTTTCCTATATATACCCTATCTTGATCTATTGTATTTTGCCCTTCTTTTTCATCTTCTATTTTCATAATGTAATTAAATGTCGTCGATATTAAATGTCATTGTTATTTACCTATAATGTAATTTTGTTATTTTTGTTATTTTCCATCTATATGAAATAAAAAATATTAATATCAAGTATTTATGACTTTTATTTGTAATAAAAATAAATGAGGTGGAAAAAGTGGGGAACAAGGTAACCCATGGTTGCAAGGATAACCTCTAAAGAAGAGGTAAAAAATATTTTAGTGAAAAAAATATATTAGGTGACAAATTATGATAAGGGGATGAAAATTGGAAAGGAGAAGAGGTAACCTCATGGTTGCACATGCTCTAACAAATATACAACCTTGAGATCAATCTATTGCGATTCCCTGAATTTGATCCGCGAACTGAACTGATAATAGCCCATTGAGTCGTTCTGTCCCATGAAATGTCAAATAAAGCAATATTCATTCTCAAAGTGAACAATGTCAAAGAAAGCAATATTCATTCTCCAAGCGAACAATTTTTAGTAATCGGTAGAACTTGTAAAATGACCAAAACCAAGGGGTTTGGAACATAAAAACAGAACGGGCCTCAAAATCAGCTACAACAAAACACCGGAATTGGTGAGTGCTCAGATCACATAAGTAAACATCTCTTCATAAAAACTGCAAGGGGCTATATAGGTTAGCGATTAGGTGGGCGCTGTGAAAAGGAGGGCCAAAATTTTACCTAATGCAAACACCATTTACAGGTAGGAACTAAACATATGTACAAACTCTACTACCTGTGCTGATCTTTCCCTATTCGTCCAGGGTCTGGATTTCCCCCATCATGATTCGGTTGCTAACGACGTTGAATCCCAAAACGGCTGGACTCACCTTCTTCCCTTTCTTCCCCTTCTTCTTCCCTCCTTTGGCAGACCATTCTCCTCCTCCCACTGCGATGTCAGGATCGTACATGCTTAAGTTGTCAGAAGTCATGTCTCGGCCACTAGAAGCAGTGACCTTCTGATCATTCTGAAACTTAAAGGCCATGTCTAATACGTCGCCAGGCAGCATGTCCATGTAGTTCAGGAAGTTGGTAATGAATTCATGGTTAGGATCGAGTCCTCCAAGGTTTTGTTTCAGAAGTATCTCGGCCTCGGATCTTGATTGCTTCAGGCAAAATTCCAGGATACTTGTGTCTACAGGAAATAAATAAGTTTTAGAACAAGCCACTGGGTCTATAAAAAACAAAATTTAACGTGGAAAACTGATATCAGTATACCTCTGCTTCCTGTCAGTCTTACAGATTCACTCTCACACCAACTTCGGAACTCCAGAGCTTCTGAATTATACAGGAACGTAGAAGATTTAACAAAGGACCTAGAACAACAAATTCAAGCATAAGTCATGATGTTTGACTTACCTGAATACTTTGTGTCTCCATCCCTTTTTCCCTTGAGGGATGACGATTGGGCAGAGGCGGGTGACCACAAAATCTCCACAGCCTTGCGACCAGCAGACTTTTGACTACTCTGAGGAGTTCCAGATACCGGTTTCACAGAAGTGCTTTTGGTACCCCAGCTGCCGTAGTTTCCATGTTGAGAAATATCTGCCCTGCTAAGGGGGGAAAACATAGTTTATTCAGCTAATAATGCCTAATGGTTCCAACAGTGTAATAAAATGATAATTCAACATACTGAATTAAAGAAAGCTGACAAATCTCCATTCAAGACATAACTGAAAAAAATAACAGAAATCCAGTCACAATTCATCTTATGATATGTTCTACCCAGGAAAACAATTAAGAGAAATGAAACCTTTGAGCAACTACTTGCAGTAGAAGTTTATGACAGAAAGAAACAGTGACAATTAGCTGCAAACCTCGTATGTTCTTGCTTTGATTGTTCAGGTGGACCCCAGAATAAATCATCTTCTCCTTTAAACTTTGTCTGAGGCGAATCTTGGGAATTGATTTGAATAGGAGCAGCAGCTGTACGAGCAACCTGGGTGGACTGTGATTTTTTAGGAGTTGTCATCTGTGGTGGTACACCTTTTCTCTCTTGCTCCCTTAGGATGTCCCTCAACGATGTGGGTTTAGTTGGCTTGCCGGAATCCACAGACCATGCAGGTGCTGGTGAGGGGCTAGTTGACTCACCCTTCCAAGGGACAAAGTCGCCTAGAGATGGACCAAGAGGAGGTGCAGGCAATAATTCCCTCTCTTGCTGTACCTGCCTAGAACTCTTGCTTTTCTGCATAGGACTGGAGGCAACCACCAGATCAACAGAGGAAACAGAAGTTGACGACTTAGTCACGGTGCCCTTATTCTTTCCAGCTTTCTTACGACTCTTTTTGGTGTCTTTGGCTTCAATAAAATCGTCGTCAGCTGTATCAGCTTGAGAGCTTGGAAGGGGTAAGGAAGGGAGATAAGAGCTAGCATCAACAACCAGGGCCTCTTTTTCACTTGATTTTGCTAAGACTTCTGCTGCCAAAAGATCATGTAATTGGCTTTTCTTAGCTTTTGAGCTCTCAGACTTTTGAGCATTTGTTTCACTGTTACTACCCTCTTGAAAAACTTCACGGAACATTCTAGTCTCTGAGTTGGCTACTCCAGCCCAAGGAGCAGACAAAGTAAGAGTACTGACAGAAGATGAGATGGCTGATACAGCATTTTCTCTATGTGCTTTCCTTTCTTCTTCCTGCTGAATTTCTAGCAGTGACTTCGGCTTAACAATAACAGCTGGCTTCCAAACTCGCTGAATAGAGTTCCCCAAAGTGTGTTGCTTTTCAACAGAATCTAATTCTTTAGCTTCCTCTACCTCCACATGCTTGACTTCATCTTTTGACAAGCCAAGTGATGCATCCTCAAAATTTTGAGGAAGAACAGTTCCCTTGCTACTGTCCAAGAGTACAGAAGTAACTGGGGCATCTGAGATTTTCTCAGAAGTCGGGCCAATTTCAACCTGCTTTGATTGTTGCAAGGATGGCTTTGCTGCACCCTTAACTTGTTCATAAGATGACTGTGCCTTTGACTTCTGCTTTCTAGCCTTCTTCTCAGAACCTTTTCTGGCTTCACGTGCCTCGGCATGTTTAACTTCTTCTTTGATGGCTGGAGGCACAATGTTAGATTGATCTTCCTTGATATGATGATCTGCGGAAGGCAAACTTGTAGCATCAATTTGCTGCTCAGGAACTGACATCTTGTTCTCACTTGTCCTTTCCGATATTTCAGCATGAGAAATCTCTGAGCACTCAGGAGTGACAAACTCTCCTGCTTCATAGGCTCCAACTGATGTTGGTGTATCAGCATTCATATGGATCCGGGAGACCTGCTGTGTTGAAGTAGGAACAATCAAAGAATCAACCCCGATGCTCTTCATAGCCTCTGGTTTGGACAAGCCCTCTGCTGAATCTGCATCACTAAATGGATCCTTTGGTTTAATATCCACACCTTCGGCAAATATGGTTGCAGAGCTAATTCCAGATATCCGATCCAGCAAGTGCATAGGAGCAGCCTCTGAACCAACAGCATGAGCAATTTCATGCGGAAGAGGCAGAGGCATACTGGCAATGTTTGTAATTCTATCTTCCTGGACATGGGATACAGGGACATGTGATCCAGCTTGAAGAATCTGCTGGGGAATAATTTGGTGCATGTGATCCATAGAAGTACTTCCATCCGCCATTGCCACACTAGCAGCGGCAGTGGCAGCAGCAATAGGATGCAATTGTCCATGCAAAGGTTCCCTGTAGTGCTGTTGCTGCTCAGTTAGAACTTGAGAAAGTAACTGTTGTTGCTGCTGTCGCAACTGTTCCTCTTGCTTTTGTTGTTGTTTGAGCAATAACATCTTGTCCAATAGCGACAGTTGTTGGGGAGGAAGAGAGGTTTGGGATTGCATTTGCAACAAATATTGTTGCTGTAACAAATTTAATACCTGAGGGTCTTGGGAGAGGCCAGAGGAGAGAAGTTTTTCAGGGCTAAAATTACTGGAGTGATTGTCCAGAGTTTGGCTAAATACATTTACTAGAGAGGGATGTTGTTGTGGCTGTACCCTCTGTTGTTGCAGTCCAAAGGCATGGGGAGGAAAATTCTGGTTATAATGTAAGTCAAGCTTAGCTTTGGATGGGTCTGGACCACTTTGCATCGGGAAATTTGACCACCCACCAGCTCCATTATTGATACTGCCAGTAGATCTGTCAGGCAAGCTTTGAAGGACAGACATCATATCAACATTCTGAGGATTAGATGATTGATGAGGCGGATCAGTTATCGCTGAAAGAATTTTTTGCTGAGAGATAGATGAATCCTGAAGGATCTCAGAATGTGAAACATCATGTACTGGCCAATTTAACTGAGAATTGGAAAATGATCTTTGTCGCTCAAGTGCTAATCTCCTGGCCAAGAGATTTGAGTCTCCACTTTCTGTTCTCAAGGGATGCAAAACACTTGAATTATGTCCTGCAAATCCTTGTAGTCCTGCAGAAAAAAAAAAACAAATGTAAACAAAAATTGAAAGCACGTTTGGAGTTGATAAGCCTACAAATTAGCAAGGGAAAAAAAATAGGGGTGTGATGGAGAATCAACAAGTCAAACCTTCAGGATGAGAAAATCTATCAAGAGGGGAATTGCTCACACCACTTGACATGAGAGACTCTAAGAATCTATTCTCCACTTCAGTCACTGAGCCATGGGAATGCCTCTGTTCATTCCTGATCATATCAATACTGCTTGGAGGAGCAAGAACATGTCCAAAGCTACTTAATGCTGGCCTGGTAGGCATATCTAGAATTTCATTTGGCTTTGGTGAGCTAAACCCTGGTGGTGGTCTGGCTTTAGCACGTAGGTGCGGCATCACATCTCCTAGTGATAAAAAAGGGGAATCTGGAGGGGCATTTGCCAAGCGAACCAGTAAATCAATCCCAAAATACCCAGCCTCAAACCATCCAATGATATCAACCCCTGAAAAAGGGCCTTGGATTAGACCTTGTGGATCTTTATAAAAAAGAACTAGGTCCTCTGGTGAGGGCTGCAAAAGTTTCCTAGCTTCCAATTCTCTGTCAACTAGAGCAGACTGCTGTCTTCTATTGCCGGAGTCCTGACCTACCTGCCACTTTTGCTCATTTTGCAGGTAAGTTGGGTTAGCTAAACCCCTCAGCTCTTTTTGTGCTTCAGACCATCCTATTTCAGAGTTTTTAGACTGAACATCAGCAGGGGCATTTAACCAATTATGAGGTGAAGAATATGTACGTTCTTCTGCTGAAGGTTTCCATGGCATTGATGCGTGAGAAAAAGCATTCGCTTGAGTGTTAGATTCCCTATTCCTAGTAACATCATCTGCCTTCTGAAAAAAAGGACGGTCCTTCGACCCTGCACAGAAACAATTCAAAATATTTTAACATAATATTAAGTCATGAATCAAATCATATAACAACAAACTACACTTTCTGAGTAAAAAAATACCACCAAAGCACAGAAACTTGGGAGCAGTGGCACACGTACCCCATCTTTTCTTTTTTTTAAGTACTCATTCAACAATTATACCAACCAAACCTGAAGAACATTGAAATAATCATACAGGCCAAGAGCCTGGAAATTTATCAACATCCATGTAATCCAAAAGCCAGTTATGTTAATTGAGTGGAAACCATCTCTGGTGCGTTGGTATTATTACTATGGATATTGCAAAAAGCATACTAAAAACAATTAAAACATTAATTATTTAATTTACCTTCAATACCATGGTTACTATCAGCGTATTTTTGTTGATTTTCCATCAGCTCCAGTTTCAAATCAGACCCAGACACTGGTCCTTGTTTGTCATAGAAGGAGCCAAATGAGAAATTGGAATGAACCTCTTTGGAATCTTCAGCATACTGATTAGAGTCATCAGTAGGAAGAGATAAATCATCCCTGCTGCCTGCTTGAAATGCCACGTTGATTAAAAAGATGTCAAACCACACGAGAAATCACATACAAATGCACAAACAAAGTATACATTAGCCAGAATTATACCAAGCCTTGGACGTCTGGTCTGCATAAAATCAGTTGAACCTCGGCCAGCAGGTCCATCCTTGGATACTTGTGGCGCACCACTGCTTACTATGTCCCCTTTGTCAATTCTTCTCAGTATAGCCTGGACATACAAGAGCAAATTAGTGCAAAGTAAAATTATAATATATCGAAATTAAGAATAGGAACCAAATGCTATGTTACCAATTCTTCGGGTGTAGGCGAAGATAGTGCCAAAGGCTCAACAGGTTCTTCCTGGGTAAGTGAGGGCACTTGTGAAAAGCCATCTAACAACTTAGGTAACAATATCCTATCATTAACCCTGTACAGATCAAGCAATTTTGTCCTACTGTATCCATAGTGGGAAGGTTCCCCATGCCCATTATCAGCTTTGTCAAGTGAATGAGTGTGAACTGAGCTCTTACTAAGAGCCTCTGTACCGAAATTAATTCTGCCCTGACCAAGTTGGTATGTTGAAGGTGCATTGTCAGAACGGCCACGCCCATGGCCAAATGAATAACTCTCTTTGCTGGTAACTTGAGGCTGGGGGTGAGTTTCTGTCCTTCCACGACTCATAACAGAGTTAGGCCTCCAAGGCTTGACATGATCACTCTCCCTCTCATCTTTCGCATGATTCATCGGATAAGAAAAGTTTCTGTCATGGGAGGCATTGCCAGGTTTGCCAGCATTGCTCCACTTATCCATCTCCTTGTCATCAGGACCCCAACGTGTGTTCCACTTATTCTCACGTCGTTGATCAAATGGAGACTCCCTACTTGGATCAGTCCAACGCTCAGAGGGTGGGCGGCGTGCTTCTCCAAAGTTCTTCACCAAAGAGTTATCAGCCCAGCGGTCTATCTTCCTTGTGTCACCAAGCTCCTTATCTCCCTCCCTCCAACGATCTCGGCGAACAGAAACATTGGTATCTCTTTCTTCATCACGCCAGCGATCGCGACGAGCTGATTCATTCTCAATGAAAGTAGGCCTGTAAACATCCTTCTTCTTATGAGGATCATGCAGCTTATCATCACCATCCGGTACCTTCCCGGTGTCCATGCGACTGTTGGAGCCAGAGTAGGGGCTTGACAGATTTTCCTGCATGGATTATAGAATTAAAGAATTTTTTAAGCAGGAAGAATCTGGAAAACTTTTGATACTGGAATGCCTACAAGGGCCTGATAAAGAAAAGGAAAGCGTCACAAGAGCCAAACCAATCAAATCAATCACTAACATCAAGCAAACAATAGAAGTAAGTAAATCCTGGGAAATAGCTTAATCGAGCAACTTAATACATACCCCCGGAGCCATTCCAACCTTACTCTCTCCGGGCTTAAAAAGCCACTGAGGTGACAGTGGGATTGAATTGTCAGATCCAGCTACATCTGCAAAATGGAAACGAAAAGGGTGAAACATTACCTAGGTTGGAGGATAAGACATCATCTCTTAGAAGTTAGAATGCATGTATTAATACTCTACAAACTAAATCCTTACAAATGAAAGATCAATTGAAAGAAATCCTACATGTATGTCTTTTTCCTTTAAAATTCATACCAGTTCAAATCAAATACTAGTAGCACAACCATTTCCAACAAATTTATATATATAAGTTCACTGGGTTTCAGGCAAAAGGGGAAAACTATGATAAGAAGCGACATAAACTGCAAAACTGTAGCATGCCAAGATAAAGACAGCTAAGCTCAAAGTTCATGCAATCTATTGGCAACTGTATAGATACAACATATCATTGCCTTCACCATATCAAGCTTCCATACAAAACAAATTGAGGTACAGAGACAAAACAAACAGGGAAAATCTTATCTCATCGATTGAAAATTCAGAAATTCTGACAAGCATAGGATGAAAACTCATTTGGCAATAAAATTCCCAAAATTAGAATGAACACAAAGGGAACCTGTCACAATCTTAGTCGGCTGAATGAGGAAGAGGCTCTGAGCAAGCAATCAAATACTCAGTATGAAACAAAGAGAGCTACAGTCTAACTAGAACGATTATTTGAAATACTGAAATTAGACATCAAGGGATTCAAACTAAATCCAAATACACGAAATGAATCGAAAAAGTCAACCCAGCACCACTGGACGAAGCGGCTCTAAGGGAGAGAATCGCCTTGAAATTTCAAATCTTCCAAGATACATCATCTCCAAGGACCAAACGTTACAAGCAATAAATAACGGACTCAAAATTTTGGGAAATGTCGAGCAAGAAATTTCCCAGGGAACAAAAGCATAGCTACTAACTCAAAACAAGCTTCGTAAACCTTGGCTAAACAGCCAATTTGAAAAATGCCTACACAAAAACAACACCTGCGGCGGCGAAACCTTAACAACAAAAACTAGGGTTTACCGAAATCCGACTAATAAAACAAGCCTGGGCCTTATCGACCTCCGAAAACTCAAATTGAGGCTCCTGGAAAGTTAAAAGGGACCAAATCTTCGAAGAATGGGAGCGATTACGAGGCGACGAGAGAGGGAGATGCGGCGAAAGAGAGAGATGGGGAGAGGAAAAAGCGGTTACCTTTGGAGATCGGAGTGGGCGGGGTGACAGAAAGGAGGCTATGAGCTTTGGAGTCCGCCATTGATGATCGGAGGGAGGAAAGGGAGAAAGAGGAGCTCGGAGGAGGGGAACGGAGGGTTTCGACAGGTATGGTATGGAGGTAAGAAAACGCTGTGAGGATGAGTCAAGAGGAAAACCCTTGCTTTTATGTTACGACGACGAAACTGTGGAGAGTATTGTGTGAGCGTGGTGCGTCGTCGTGAGGAATTTAGGATTCAGGACACCAAATGTTTGGAAATTACCCAAACGCCACTATTTCGGATTTCCTCCCTTTTAGAGCTGCACTGCACAGTGCACATAACCGAACTCGGGTCGGATCAGGTCTGTTCGGGCGGGTTGATCAATTTTGCCATCTCTTCTGGGTCGGATGAATGCTCTCGTCGCAACCTATAAAAAGTTATCTCGGTCTCTAAATCCAAAGGCAGGAGAGGTGGATTAATAGCAGGGGTGCGGACCATACAAAACGGTCCACATGAATGTTAAGAGTGAAAAACATAAAACTCACCGCTCTCCGACAACGATGTAACGACCCGAATATAAAATTCGGGTTACGTTTCGAAGGTTGGATACCTTCATTCGGATCTTGCAATCCAAGTACGAGTTGAGGTTTCAAAACCAAAGTGTTAAAGTTTAAAGGATGGATTTCAGAACCCTATAATTCGCTAAATGTTCATTGGGACAAACATGTCCTATGAGTCTAAGTTGCGGAAAACGATTTTAGTTCAAAAAGCATGCAACATAAATACGATACAGAGTCGCCACGAAGGAGCCGGGTCAAAATCAAAACAGAGGTATAAAGTGATAGTAAGCGATCTCAAAAGTAAAGTAGAGTCTAATCAGTCTCTCGGTCATATAACGCCATAAGGACATCCCCACCAAACAGCACAACACAACTCATAAATCTGCAAACAAACCTTTAAAAGAAGAACGGGGAAATAAGTCGAGTCGAGCCATGCATGCGGGACTGGCAGTCCTCGCCAAGGCCACATAGTATGTGTTATACCTAATAAAGATGCTTCTAATACCGTACAAGAATTTAACACACAAGGCATGCTGACAGTTTATATAATAATAGAAATGCAGTAAATGGGCAGGTATATATCTCATTCAATTCCCACGTCGGGGTTAATATCCATACCCACACCGAGGTCAAATGTCCATTCCCGCACAGAGGTAGGATGCTCGGTCGCCGCCGAACCATATAATAAACATATGAAGTTGTGTTCATGCTCTCACTTGACTCTATTAGGACAAACCCGATGGGGCTGAGATGTCCTATGACCCTAACAAAGACTCTAATGACTCACATATAATAGTCGTTCTATTCCAAACGCATTGAGTAAACATATGCTCATTCAATTAGTGCAATCTAAGCAGGATACCACATGATCATGCGAATTTATGCATATGCAACGCCTAACATAAAATGTAACAAGCATGAGAGTCTAACTTAAGTAAGCCCCCTAGGGAACTTACCTGGAATAGCATAACAACAAATGTAATATCTAGCAGAATAGATAAGCCAAGCACGTCACTAATCACCTAACAGTTTAATAGGATAATAACATAAGTCTAAAGCATAGAAGGATCCATCTACCACTACACAAAACTAAGCAATCATAGAAATAAAGAAGGCATCATTAAATTTAAACCATATCATTATCAAAACCATCTCATCAAGTAGGTTATTAGACTCATCAACTCTATCACATCGACATTCCAATCTCAATAAATCTGTTAAGTGACATTTTCACTCAAGTGATAAGTTCCGGCCAAGTTCAAGTCCAACAGTTAAAGTTCGAAATGTCCAATCAGAGTCCAAAGATCCGATTAAACAATTTGAAAGTCCGAGGTCCAAAAGTCGGTCTCAAAACATTAAGTCCAGCTAAATTGTTCTTAGAGTTATAGCATTAAAGTGGTTCCGACATTTTCGTTTCAAAACAGAACAAGCACTCAGGAATTACCCAAGCAAGGAATCAATCATTCAAAACAAACATTTTAGCGTCAAATGGCATGTCAAACACCAAGACACATTTAGAGTCAACCTAAACCGGGTTCAAATCAAAACCGAGTCATGGTCCCAAGTAGAGCTGGCAAAATTTGACCCGACCAAAAAACCCAACCCGACTCACCCGAACTCGACCCAAAACCCGAAAATCTGGAGTCATCCGTAACCCGAACCTGAAACCGACCCGATCTGAACCTGACCCGACTTGAAACAGACTTGAACACAGACAAACCCGACCCCGACCCAAACCTGACCCGTCTTTAAACCCGACCCGACTTTGAACCCGACCCGACTATGAACCCAACCCAACTCTATATTATTATATTTTGATAGAATTAATTATTTATATCTAGATTTATTAAAAAAAAATAATGAAAAAAAAAGCTAATCGAAAGCTAAAAATAAAATGGGTATTGAAAATAAAATGGGCAATGATATAGTCAAACCACAAATAAGCTCATTTGCAACTTGCTAGTTAAAATAAGGTTAAATCCTAAATGTACAATTAATTTGATTTAATTATAGCACCGATCAATTGATTTAAATGTTTAAAAAAGGACAATGTTGCCGAATACCGAATTTCCGATTATGACTTGTTTGAAAATCGGTCGACAACCGATGAGTCAATAACAATGAGTGTATTCAACCGAGTCAAAATTACATATTCAAGTATTCAACCGAGTCAAAATCAACCTAATTATCCAAACGGGTCGAATATGATTCGACTGAAAACTCAAACAAAATATACCCATTTTGATTCGGAACTCAAATGAGACCGACTCGCCTCTTGACCCAAAACCAGAACGAGCCCGACCCGCTTTGACCCGAACCCGAATGGGCATGACCCAATTTAACCCAAAACCCGACCAATCTAAAATCCATTATGAGTGAACCCGAACCGACTAGTACCCGACCATAAATTTTACCCGAGCTGACCCGACCCATCAGTGAACCGACCCGAGCAAGCCCAACCCGAACCCAACCCGAACGACCGACTTGCCAGCTCTAGTTCCAAGGATAGGAGATAACCGACTTCGGCCAAAAGCCCATGCCTGAGTTTCGTCGCGATGAAATGGCAAGACTCAACCCCTTGTCTCTCGCGAGAGAAGTCTCTCGCTGCCGCGAAAGACTCATTTTGTCGTTGTGAAACAAGCTTTAGCCGCGGCAAAAGGCATCGTCCTCGACCTGGTTCCCAGTTCTTGTTCACCGCGGCGACCATAGTTTCGCAACAAGCGAATATGGGCTCGTTTTTTTATTTAAACTCGATCCTTTCTTCCCCAATCCACACCCATCCTTTCCGACATCGTTCCCTGACTTAAAACAATAAGAAAAGAACCAAACACGGACCAAAAGGCGAGAGCAGAAGAGGGATTATCGAAAGTCTTCAAGAATGTCTCTGAGGTGCTTCAATGGTGGATCTCGAGCTCCAACGACGACGAAAACGCTTGAGCAGCGCCTAGGAACATGAGAGGATGAATAAAAGATCTCTTTTACGGGGCTTGGAGTTGAAAATTAGAGAGAAAGGGGGAGACCAACCTTTTCGTATGAAAACATAGGAGAAGAGGAAGGTGAGCTCGATCTAGCTGCTCCGGGGATGGGATCAAGTTCCTCTTGGCCTAAGAAGGTGAAGAAGTTATTAAAGGCGCACCTTTACGAAGATTGGGAGCAAAAGGAAGAGGAAACAAAGCTCACCGAGCGAGAAAATGAACAGAGGGGGATGTTGGGTTCTTCCTCGCGGCGGCGAAAAGGCTTCTCGCGAGGGCGAAATGTGAATGGAGCTTCTGTTTGTTTCGGAGACGACATCAATGGTGGGACTTGGTGGCTTCTCTTCACTTGAACATGAAAGGAGAGAGATAGGAGGTCCTCTTGGTGGTGCGGAGGTTTGTTTGAAATTTGATAATGGAGAAAGAAAGGTGGGATTTTTGGGTTGTTTTGAAATTTGAAAATAAAGGAGATATGGGGTGTGTTTTAGGGTTCTCAAATTGTGGATAGAAGGGTTAGGGTTTGAGATATCATGCCATTTATATAAGGGCAATGGTGGGAGTGTTGGTGTGGCTGTTTGCATAAAAGGAGGAAGGAGACAAAGAAGACAAAGGTGGCAATAGGGGAGGCGGGGCGCGCACGAGAGAGAGAGAGAGAGAGAGAGAGAGAGAGAGAGAGAGAGATGTCACAAGTCTTAAGGTTAAAATCCGAAATTCGAATCCCGGCATTTGATCGCTCAACCCAAATCCCGACTCGATAAATTCAAATCGAATTTTCTAAAACCGAAATATTTAAGCCTATAAAATCTCGATCATATTTTAAAATCTCAAGTCAAAGTAGCAGAAATGAAATTCATCGGAAAAATCCATTCAAATAATGTCGGAACTTAGTTTAGAAGTTTTCAAAGAATCTGAATGCTCGAGGACGGAAGTTCCCAAAATTTCCAAAATTCTAAATATATTTTATCCAGTTTAAATCATTATTTGATTAAAATATGACTCCCTCCGTTCCATAATACATGTCCTTTTGCTTTTCGACATGCTTTTTAATGAGCGAAAAACTCTATAAAATATATATTTTTTTAATTAATTTTTTATATAATATAATAAGTATTATATTATATAAAAAATTAATTAAAAAAATATATATTTTATAGAGTTATTCACTTATTAAAAAGCGCGTCGGAAATGAAAGGGACGTGTATTAAGGAACGGATGGAGTATTTAAATATTTTCGGTATTTACATTCATCCACCTCTAAATACAAGTCTCGCCCCCGAGACTAAAACCTTTTCAAAACCAATCAAGCCTTTTAAAATCATAAGCCCATCAAAACCTTTCGAAAACCAAAGTCAATCTTTCCTATGTCGGTCAACCAAGCTTCAGAACTCAAGAGGTTGAACCATCCACCTCTAATGGCTAATCTCATATTCTCTTCCTAAGTTCATCATTCAGAATTCACTTTCATGCTATCAATCTCAATTCGTCATCATGTTCGTCGGCAATCATCTCAATTGATCTCGTAATCATAAATGCAAAGATACTATCATGCTCTTCAAAATCTCAACATCATATATATAATCATAATTAAGCTAAACCATCAAATTTCCGTCATTTTAATAAGCATATCAAGGTTAATAGCATACCATCATCCTAATAGCAAGTCATCACACATCAATAGTCTCACCGCCAATCATATCATATCATCATAGATTATGCACACAACTATCAAACACATAAGTACAATGGCATAGAAAAAATCAAAGCACACATCTCAGGGCACGACACCAGGGTACACTCACCACTAGGTCAGGAGGTCAAAGTAAGATCCACACTAGGCTCCACGTAAGACGCAAGTAGCTCATCTAAGGTGTCTCTATAACTAGCCCAAAGGCTCTCCTCAATCTCCCAGGTAACCTCCTCGGAACTCCTCCTAACCCACTAAACCAGAAGTAGAGGATTCTTCCTGTTCCGCAACTTTTTGACATGCCGGTCAAGGATCCTAACCATACTCTCTATAAAGGTGTGACCTGGATTTATATGGAGGTTAGAATGGTCAAGAATATGACTGGGATCAGGGATATAACGGCGAAGTTGGGACACATGAAAAACATCGTGCACACCGGCTAAGGACGGGGGTAAGGCTAGACAATACGCTACCTATCTTACCCTCTCTAAACTCTCAAAGGGACTCGCAAACCTAGGGCTCATCTTGCCCTTGATGCCAAAATGACAGACCCCATGAGTCGGAGACACTCTGAGCCAGACATGTGATCCCACATCAAATACTATATCGGTCCGTATACGATCTACATACTTCTTCTGATGATCTTGAGCGACCCTCACCTCTTTGATGCGTCCTACCTACTCAACTATCTCTCTAACCAACTCTGGCAAAGATGTTGTTGTGTTGGCGGGCTAATCCCAATAGACTGGCAACTTGTAGTGCCTCCCATACAGTGCCTCTTACGGAGCCATCTCAATCGACGAGTGGTAACTGTTGTTAAAGAGAACTCTACCAAAGGCAGAAATCTGACCCAACGGTCACCCCACTCTAAAACACATGCCCTCAAAATGTCCTTCAATGTCTGAAACGTCTGTTTACTCCGATCATCTGTCTACGGATGGAAAGTTGTGCTGAACTGTATCCTAGTATCTAAGAACTCATGTACGTGCTTCCAGAACCTCGCAGTAAACCATCTGTCTCTATCAGAAACTATCCTCTGAGGAACCCCGTGAAGCCTCACAATTTGTTTGACGAACTGCTCTGCTAGTCTCGAGACCGGCCAAGTCTCCTAAATGGTGATGAAATGGGTCGACTTGGTCAATCCGTCAACCACGACCCCGATAACGTCAAAACCTTTGACATCTCTCCCGAAGCTAGTGATGAAGTTGATGTAGGAGGGAATCGAATTGAAAATACGAAAATAAATTCAAACTGAGAATAGAAATAACCAAGTTTGACAGATTTGAAGATCATATATGAAAGAAAACTTCCAAGACCAAGGTTTACCACAACGATAACGTACCAAACACGCATAAGGTAAGTTAATATGAATAAATAATTATGCAATCACATCAAAGGAGCAAGCTTTCGCCTTTTCCAACAATTAGACAACTTTTTCAAGTAACCCTAATTGTATCTACCAATTTTATGTTTATAATCCAAGTTGTTTAACATGAATCTCTATTCTTTCGAGTAGGCAATAAACATATCAAAGACAGTGGATGATCAAAACATAATAAATATCAAAAATTTACCTCAGGCGCGCATGGCTATCGTCGGGCTCACCCCGAACCTAGAAGTAGGGCGACTGCTCGCTCATCGCAATCGAAGACATCATTGATGGAAATAAACTTTGCATTAAACTAAATTCAAAACCTTTACAATCCTGGCTCTCCAACTTTCACAGAGTGCCAAAACTCTAAAAGCCTTAAACTCCTAAAACTGTATGTAAATTGTTTTCTCTGAAATTGTTTTGAAATTGAATGAATAAAAGCTAGCCCCTAGGGCTTTATTTATATACTTTAATCCTTGCTAATCAAGGAAAGGAATATCTATCCTATATCTCTATCTAGCTAAAAGATATAATTCTATTTGAAAGGAAATAAATCATATATGGTAAACTAAATAAATCCTAAAGGGTAATTAAATTTTCAACCCTTGTGATAGAAAATAAGATAAGAAGATAAAAATATCTCTTTCTTCTATTGCAAGGAAATCTTCACTCGGAATAGACTTTGCTCGAAACCAGGATAGGACTCGGAATCGGCTCGTACTTGATCTGGGCGATTGGTCAATATCGACCAAATTTGGTCGATATCGATCTATGTTGCTCGAATTCGGCTTCTGCTCGCTCGACGTCAACTCTGGCATGGATTTCGAGTTGTGCTCTGGTCGATATCGACCTCGTAGGGTCGAAATCGACATGCCTTGGTATTGTATCCGTGTCTGCACGTTGTATCGAGTCTGACTCTATAATTTCGACTGGGCTCTAGTCGATATCGACCAGGTATGGTCGAAATCGACCTCTCTTCAGCTTTCAGCATTCTGCTCCGTCTTGAAACGCACTTTCCTGAGTCCTCGTTCCTTCGATTGACGCATATGAATATGCGTTGGAAATATATTTTCGATGGCTACAACTCTCATGAAGACATAAAAACTTGATTCAGAATGATGAATGGTGAAAAATGGAGTTTTCTCCAACTGCACCATCTCATACTCTTCCTTAGCTTCTCCAATGTCTTCATGATTTTCCTTTAACCTCCAAAGTGCGTCCTAACTTCTCCAAATCAGCTCTAAACTCCTGAAAATCACATCAAACTTGTGTAGACTCCATATCTGGCAATATTGAGCATAACCACACAAATTCCTAATAATTCCATCCCAAAATAATAGTATTTGGAGCAGAATTAAACATAAAAACATGGTATAAAACAGGGACATTAGAAGTCCATAGAGATATCGGTCCACATCCATTCGGGAATTGGAAGCGATATGAAAAGTCCACTCGATATCTGGTGCTCGATTTGAACCTATTGACAGACCTGACATTTAGCAACGAAATCAATAATGTCAACCCTCATCCTCTACCACCAATATGACTTCCTCAACTCCTAATACATCTTATTCGTCCCTAAATGGATACAATAAGGAGTGGTGTGAGCCGGCCTCCTACATGATCTTCTGCCTCAAATCCGAAGTAGATGACACTACTACTCTACCCTGAAAAGTCCACAACTCATCTACTCTCTCTGCAAGCTCTCCAACTCATCCTTGAGCCATCCGCTCTCTTAGTGCTACTATCTCTAGGCAATTTGCCTAACCTCTGCAGATCTCATTGGTCAGCTCTAATTGAACCTCCAAAAAGGACAACTGGCCACTCTCCCGCTGAATCCACACCTCAATGCCACATGACCTCAAATCTGCTTGCAACCGACTCTAGGCTGTCAATTTGGCCACTATCACTTACTGGTTATTCTTTCGACTGAGCGCATCTGCCACTACATTAGCCGACCTTCCCCGGATGTTAGATGATATCCAAGTCATAATCCTTCAGAAGCTCTAGCCACCGCCTCTCCCTCATGTTTAGCTTCTCCTGAGTGAAAATGTACTTCATACTCTTGTGATTTGTCATCACCTTGCACGAAGTGCCATACAGATAGTGCCTCTAGATCTTTAGTGCATGAATGAAAACTGTTAGCTCTAGATCATGAGTGGGGTAAAACTCCTCCCAATGATGTAGCTGGCGTGAAGCATAAGCTATAACTTGGTCTCTCTAATGCAAAACACAGCCTAATCCAGCTCGCGAAGTGTTTGTATAGATGACGAAATCCTCTGTCCCATCTGGTAGTGCTAAAATTGGGGCGGTGGTCAGCTTCTCCTTAAGAAGCTCAAAATTGTCCTCACACTCTGCACTCCACTCGAAAGGTACGACCTTCTTTTCAACTGTGTCATCGGCCTCTCGAGAATCCATGGCCGAATCTCCAATAATAGCTAGCTAGACCCAGAAATGAGCGAATGTCCCTAACGTTCTTAGGGACCTCCCAAGAAACTATGACATCAATCTTCGTTGGATCCACGACAACTCCATCTGCTGATTTAACATGACCCAAAAAGGTCACTTTGGAAATCCAAAAGTTACACTTGTTGTACTTGCCGTACAACTGATTTTTCCTCACGCTCCTCTCTACTCCTCGAGTAAACCAGGATATCATCGATGAAGACAATGACAAATATATCCAGATAATCGATGAACACGCGGTTCATCATCTTCATAAAAGTTGATGGTGCATTGGTCAACCCAAACAGCATGACCATGAACTCATAATGTCCATACCGGATCCTAAAAGCGGTCTTCTGCACATCCTCGAGCCTCACTCTGAGCTGATGATAACCTGACCTCAAGCCAATCTTTGAAAATACTACTGCACCTTGAAACTGGTCCATGAGATCATCCAACCTCGGAAGAGGGTAACGGTTCTTCATCGTCGCCCGGTTTAGCTCCCTGTAATCTATGCACAACCTCAATAACCCATCCTTTTTCTTGATGAAAAGAACGGGCGCTCCTCATGGTGATGCACTCAGCTGAATATAGCCCTTCTCGGCGAACTCTTCTAAGTGAGCCTTCAGCCCCGCCATCTCCATAGGTGCCATTTAGTACGGAACTCGCGAGATCGACCTCGTGCCCGACTCTAGCTATATAGCAAAGTTAACGTCTCTCTATGGGGGAAGTCCTGGAAACTCAGAAAATACGTGGGTGAAGTCTCGAACTATAGGCACATCTGACATGTTGGGTCTCCCTCGATCCACCTCTAAAGCATAACACCAGTATCATGTGCATCCCTGGTCCAGAAGTCTAGCTGCTCGTATTGCACTAATGAGTGCCCCGTTCCTCTTGGGTCACTCCCACAAACCTACATCTTAAGCACGAGATCTAGGGTTTCCAACAACCTTTTAAACCCTCATCTATTACTATATAAGGACCTCTAGCCTAGGGCTTCAAGCACCGCTTAGAAACGGTTCCGCGTCTCTCTGGGAGCAGACCCTTTTGCATCTTTTATAGTTCTTTTAATATTTAGTTTAAGGATAGTCATGCTAGGCTAATCTTATTGTTTTACCCACGATTCAAGCAATTGGTTTGGTGAATCGTGAGGGCTTGTTCCAGGTTTTATCTATCTATAATTAATTCAATGTATTTTGCTTTATATTGTTATGCTACTACTTTGTCTTGATTAGCTACATTGACTAAGTTACATCGTGCTAGGGTTCAGACTACCTCCACTATCCTGGGTCGAAACCATTATAGTGGCGAATCACTTCCATCGTAATGGGTATGGAAACAAGATAATATAGGGAGATTGACATCTTGATTGTAAGTATATCTTAGTACAAGCGGTAGCTAAAGATGAGGACTAGGTGACAAGCCGACGAGACGGGAGTATCAAATCAAGGTATCGTTGTATTCCGAGACCTAGTGCTTCTCTCCCGCCATGCAAGAGATTAGGGAGTTATGTGGTGTTATAGGTAGGTTCGGCATACCTCAACTCTATATATATACCAAAGCGAGAATAATGAGAAGAAACCCAAGGATCGGGAAATCAACCATGTTGCGATGAGCGGGTGAAACCATTTACCATTCACCACCTTCATATCATTCATCTTTACTTATCATTATTAGTTCCTTAGATTGCATTTACTTCACTTTACTTTTCTACATTACTGCCTGATTGTTAGCATTGAAACACACTAAATACACACTCTTTATGGGATCAACACCTGTACTTATTCGTTATACTAGTGTTTTGAGTGTAGGTATTTCTTTGGCGAGATCAACGACCATTCTACGCTGGTCACCTTCCCTCAATTCTTTTTATTAATATATATCCTTCCGTTTTTTCAGGACCTCTTTGATCTTTGTCTTAGGTCATCATTTTTGAGTCGGTGAGTGATGTTCAGAATTCTAGTGCGGACTACGTGAAAGAAAAAAGCAGTTCACCGAAGCTGGCAAACTTCATCACGGTAAAGAATTCGAGTGACACAATGTCCTTTGTGTGCCCCTTCAAGCCAAGGCCCCCCGAGTGCGGGAGGGGTGAAGCCTCCACTTCCTCCCCTGCCATGAGAAGTTCACCCCCCACCCCTTAGCCGAATCAATACGGCAACTTAAGCCCAGAGGTAGTCGCGATTACTATCCCACCTTGGGCTCTTCTCGAGATTTTGGGTGAAGAGAAAGAGGGCCTCTCAATCCCGCTGGTAGTGTAAATTTTGTAGTTCACTTCTCCAAAAGTAAATCTTAAGCTCAATAACTAGTATTAGGGGCACATTAGAGGCCAATCCCACAAAGAGTGTGTGCGACTTTAATAACGTGATTGCAAGCAATAAGAAAGTATAGAGAAGTGGAGAAAGCAGTTGTATGAAAGCAATAAATAGTAAAAGTAGCAATGATGATTAATTATGAGAAATCAATAGTAATGAAATGTAGTTCCACTTACATTCTCAACAATGGTGAATTCATGATCCTCGGGCTTTACGTTAGTTAAGTTGATTTTCTATTAATTACTCTAGAATTTGGTTTGTGTATAGAATAAGGTAGGCCGCATATTCGGTCACCACCTAATTCCCTTACTCTAGCTTGGGGGATGAGTAGCAATATGTCCCACACCTATCAATTTAACATCATCTCTCCCGTATCTTCGATCTTCTCACCTGGTTATCAACCCAGCCACCTCTTCCACTAAGAGATACAATCTTCACCCTGTCAATACTTCTACTTCATCAAGATTCCCGAACCGTTCCTGCAAGATATGTTGCCTACTATATGGATTAAGGCCCGCAATATCAGAATGAAGGTATAACCCTTAGCACGATGCGAATCTATCTTAATGGCCAATTAAGACAAATCAACACCATATGCAATATCGGAACAAAGAGTATTGAAATAAATTTATATAATTAACCTTAGATCAGCCTTCACATTCCATCAACCATATCTTGAAATGCAAGAAAAACTAACAAAGAGATTAGTCGAGCATGACTGACCTCGAAACGAATGAATTGAAACGTTGTGAAAGATGGGTTGAAGTGTTATTTTGTTGGATGCTAAAAATCCTAGAAAGCTAACCTATTTATAATGTTAGCGTTGGCCTAGAAACCCTATAAATGCCAATCAAAATGGATAAAATAGTACCTAGAATGCATATTTTATATAGGCATTCTAGGTAATTTTAGTGCATTTTAGGTTGCATTAGATAGGAATTTAGTGTTAAGTCGCATCTTTATACATTTTATATTCGAATTTTGGAATATACTCTTTTTTCTATGTTAATTATGATTTATGAATCTGAGCTTGAAGAGATGTTTATGGAGCCTATAACTAGCTAGGATGACTTAAAGAAGAAGAAGAAGAAGGACCGGGAAGAAGCCAAATGAAGAGAGGAAAAAAGACTAAGGATGCAGAAGTGGTGCCCGCCCATACTCTCCTGACGCCTGCATGAAGGAATTAGGCATGCACTAGGGCCTGGTGCTCACTAGTCTGTTTAGGCGCCCACCACAACTGGATAAAGAAGCAGAGTCAAATCCTTATCCAAAGAAGATTCTTTCTTATCCTTTGTAGATATTGCTTGGGCTCCAAGCATGTCGAATTAGGGTTTTTTCTAGCCAATTAAAGGCCTATAAATACCCCTTTAGGCTTAGCTCCAAGGTGAGTCATGTTCGGCTAACCTCTCCTTCATAGTTTTCCTTACATTTCAATACAATGGTTAGGATATGTGAGGGTTGTTTTATGTGTTTTATTACGTTTCTTTGATTCATATATATATATATATATATATATATGAGTTATGCATTATGATTATCTTGATTCTCTTCTTGCTTGCATAAGTGTTGTTAGTTTATCTTGACTGACCATTAGGATAGATTTTTATCATGCTAGGATTATAGCTTCATTCCGCTATTGCGAGCCTTAATTCGTTAATAGCAAGAATGTCATGTAGCAACATGTATGGACTCATGATAATGTAGGATAATTGACAGGTAAATGTTACTTCATTTAGTGGAAGGGATAGATGGAGATGAGAACGAGGTCACAAGTCAAATATATAGGAGAAATAATGTTTATTTGCTAGGTGTTAGTGACTTAATGCTTCTCGTCCCAATATGCAAAAGTTTAGGGAGTTAGGTGGTGTTAGCGGCAGGTTTGCCCTACCTCAATTCCATGTTTAAACTGAACCTAGGATAATTGCATATATAACTGTAATTGCACAACAACCCGATGATCATAGAATTACCATTGTTACGAATGTAAGTGAAGCTATATTCTTCATCATATTTATATCCGATATTTCAATCATTACTAGTTTAGATTTATATTGCTTTCTACTGCTTAGTTACTTTGCTTTGCATTCGTATTTAAGATACGTGTTCTATGTGGGATTGATCTCTTACTTTACCGATACTACCTGTTAGTTAATTAAGTGGGCTTAGGTACTATTTGGGGATAATTAAACCACGACATTAATCATACACCAGTGGGCGCCGATCTTTAGTACATCCATAGGCAGGTGCATATTTTCAATACGCCCAAAAGTGGGCCCTCCTCAGTGTCCGCGGGCGCCGATCCTCTGTTCCTTGGATCTCTTTGTTTGTCTTCCACATGTTTACTTGATTCCTCGTCTTGGCTTCCTTGTAGCTCATTCTTGCATATATATATATATATATATTTTTCTTAGCCATCCTAAGCAGCTCTAGTAGCTTCGGGGCTCCAGCATCGCTCTCTCAAACCATCCTTCGAGTCTGGATCCGCGAATTTGCACATTTAACCATAAAAAGCGTAGATTCCAAACTTCAAATGATAGAGATGCGAATTAACTAGAAAAACATATGAAATGCAACCTAAAGCTACCCTAAACGTACCTAGAATGCCTATACAAAATACACATTATCAAACTCCCCCACACTTAACATTTACTAGTCCTCGAGCAAAATAGAACATAGGATTGGATCATTCATCACACAAACACAATCCTTCATGCCACAAAATCATAGCAAGTGCAAACATAGTTAAGGAAAACAAACATCATAGCATGTATTTGAATGACCAAGCTATAAGCAGACATTAATCCAACCGCACAGAGAAAAATGTGTTTCTCTCGCTCTCAATGTGCTTAGGATTTAAATGCAACTACCGACTCAATTCAAAATGCTCTATGCTACATAGGAATTGAAAACCATATCAAAAAATATCCACCGTGAGAGTTATCATTTGCAAACAACATCATGAGGTCTTTTTATAAGGTTGTAATGGGCTTTGGTAGGAACAAAAGGCATGGAAATATTTTGGGCTGTGGTTTTGATATTGCATAGCTTGACATGCATAATAGGATAGTTTTAGGTGCATTTGCATTGCGATATAGCCCTCATTCTAGTTAGCTTAGTGCATTACACTCTTTGTGGAAGAAGTCAGAATCTACACCATTTTAGTGTTTACTTGCAAATAAGGAATCCGAGCTAAAATGATGGAGAAATCATGGATCAATAGAAACTAAGGAGAGCTAGGACAATCCATGAAAGATCCAAGATGAGCCGAGGAGCAAGGAAACAAGGAATCAAAGTCTAAGAGATGAAACGATAGCGAGCTACAAAAGCTATCCGCGCGGCGAGCTGAACTTAAAACGCGATTTCCCTGGGCTTCGAATGTTCGATTGCCTATTATGATCATGTGTTGGAAAGCTCTCGACGAGATATACATTACAAGAAAGTCAGGAAATAGAGACTCCTGCCAATACCTAGTGGCGCCCACCGATAAAGGCACTCGCGGATGCAGAGTGGCGCCCGCCGCTGCAGATAAACTCGAATTTTCTAATCCTTATCCGACGGGGATTTGTTTCTATCCTTTTTGAGATCTTTTCTTACCCATTAAGCACGATATATCTAGGGCTTGTATCAGCCTATGAGAACTATATAAGAACCTCTAGCTTGTAACACCTCATCTTTAAAATTCAGAAGGGAGTGGTGCAGCGCCGGTGAGCCCTTATACATTAGAAGTACGAATGAATCACCTTGGACTTATGGAATGAGTGGAAGAAATTTTAAAAAGAAATTATATTTTATTAATATGTCCTTTTAAAAATAGGGTAAAAAATAAGATTACAAACTTGTACAAATTTTTCTTAAATGAATAATCAAATTCCTATAAAGCTTTTTTCTACGAATTTAAAGTATAAAATAAATTTAAAAGTCCTCAACTTCTTGTACATTAAATTCTTCTTTGGGGCTCGACTTCTAAATCTGTAAATTATAAGCTGAGGTGTTGTATAGAGACAAGGAACCTCGGTCGTCCAAAACAAAATAGGACGGTTAGTTCGGTGAAGAACTAGCAAGTGACGACATGAAGGAAAAAATATACCGCTTTAAACTATAAATCCAGTGATTGTAATATGGTATGAATTCAAGTAGTTTAAAGGAGGATATATAATTTACATAGACGTAAATTATATAGAATATATACTTGAATTGACTATCAAGACTTACAAGGACTACCACAAGACTCGAATATTCACGAATAATTAAAGAAACCGATATGAGTACGTCTCTAGAGAATATATTTCAAATATACACAATTAGGATTATCGATCACTTTATATGGACCTAGACCTGTCAAAACACAACCCGGCCCGGTCGACCTGACTCGAACGCCCGGTAGTTTTCCGACCCGAACCCACAAATTTTGACCCGGAAATTTTTTCCGACCCAAACCCCGAAAAACCAGAAATTTTCAGGGTAATTTGGGTTTCGACCCGGTGACCCGATTGACCCGGTAATTTTGACCCGATTTATCCGATTGACCCGGTTGATTTATATTATATATGATTATTTTTTTATGGAGATTCCAATTTATTACATTTTATAATTACAATCACTTGATCTTTCATTTTCAAATCAACTTTTATATTTATTACAACCCGATGGACCCGTTGATTTATTATGTTTTATGAAAAATTACGAGAAATAATAAAAATCAAATATTTTAGATCAGATAAAGTATATAATTACAAGCACTAGAACCTATGAAAAACGTCTTTAATTTTAGAACTTTAAAATTATCGCAAAATTATGAAATCGTGATTTTTTTAATTTAAAAAAGAAAAATTTGATAAACCCGAAATTGACCCGAATGGACCCGAAACCTGGTCAAATCCGAGTTCAAGTCAACCCGGAAATATTTGGGACCCGTTTTACCCGGAACCCAGAGTGACCAGACCCAAACCCGACCTGAATGACCCGTTCGGTAGGTCTATTTGAACCAATCAAGTACCACTCACTTACTAAGTTTTTAATGATAAACAAATCTATCATCACCCTTAACTAGGCACAAAATGACCTACACATTTAGTATCACTTTTTGTGATTAAACCATGTATAACTTACAAATTTAAACATTCCTTTACTGCTTTTTAGTTGAATTAACATGATATCGGTCTTGACTATAAGAAGTCACAGACCTATAATACCCTGTTGAGTGGAAAAATTCCATAAATTTTATTATTCACATTTTCACTCATAAGTCTTTGTGAGTGTACAAAGTAAATTTAACCAATTCGGTGAAATGAACACCATAAATACCATCTTAGAAAAGGGCAGACTTTTAGCCCAAAATAAAGCCCAAGCTTCAACCCAAATCTGAAGCCCAAGCTTCAGTCCAATGTGAAGCCCAAATTCTTTCCACGTATAAATGAAGAAAATAAATGGAATATTACAAAATATATACACACACACAAACACACACACACACACACAAATGGATGGCTCAACTTACAAATATAGCTTCAAGCCTTCAACTGCTCCCATCAAATCCCACATCAATCTACACCCCATGATGTTCAGCAAGTTCAAACATACAAAATGTATATATCTCAACTGCCCCCATGATAAGGCGTATTCTAATAGGCATTATAGATTAGTTTAGGTGCATTTCATTGTTATATATTCATGTTTTAGTGTTAATTAGATTAGCACTCGTTTTGTTGAAAAGTTCGGAATCTATGCTATTTTGATGGTTTTCTGTAGATTCGTAGATCCGAGGCAAAGAACACGAGGAACGAAGCTAAGGAAGGCTAAGATAAGACTTGAGAGAGCTTAAGGAAGAAGTCCCAAAGAGCATGGAACAACCTAAGGAGCAACGGAGCACGAAATCGAGGTCTAAGAGCAAGAACAAGGGTGAGTTGCGAAAGCTGTCCGCCCGGCGAGCTGAACTTGTAACGCACTTTCCGGAGGCCTCGGATGTCTGATCAACGCATATGAGCATGCGTTGGAAAGCACTTTCGAAGATCTATGTGATGGTGTTCAGCTGGATTTTTTTCTGACATCGAATAGATTTCCTTTGCCAGGGTATGGGATCTCGCTTCCAGTGAGTGGAGTCAGCAGGAGCCTGTCCAGAAGCCAGCGCATCTCGCTGCCAACGAATAGAGTTTGCTGCCAACGAGTTGAGTCAGCCCAAGAGTCAGCGAGCAAGCAACACGAGTCGCTGCCAGTGAATGGTTACTCGTTGCCAGCGAATGTAGTCTCTCCGGCGGAAGGGTGGTCTCACAGCTGCGGAAGGGCGCTTTCGCTGCAGCGACTGGTTGGACTCGCACCAGCGGAATGGTTTTCGCTTCTAGCGGAACCGATGAGGCTTGTCGAATTTAAGGCATGGGCATTCTCTAGCAGCAAGGTGGTAGCGAAAATCCAACAGTAGCTTGTTTAAGGTCGTTCGCTGCTAGCGGAAATTTTCGCTGCCAACGGAATCTGACGCTTGTTTAAACATGGAAAGTCTATCTTCTATATAGTTTGTTTAGGAAGTTTCTATCTTATTTATCTATCTTTTACCTTGTTTATGCAAGACTTTAGGCTTATAAATAGGATGTTTAGAGTTAGTTTTCTTATGGATTCAAGTAGAGCAATCCCCTTTGGAGAGAAGAAAGTTTAGGTAAGGCATGTTTGGCTAATTTTGTAGTTTTCGCCTACACTTTCGAGACTTGGTTGGTGGTTTGTGAGTTTCTAATATAAGTTATTTTTCCTCTATAATTCTTTCAACTTCTTTGTGTGATATTGATTATGTTACTAATGTTATCTTGATTAGCTACCTTGATAATATTGATTTCTTGCTAGGATTAATACTTTCGTATTTGTGTTATTTCCGTAGTAGCACGCATAAGAATGTGGATTCTGTGTTTGAAGCATGATTATGTAGGAAGTTGACATATATCTTAAACATTTATTTACCGTGTTTAATTGGTGTTTTTTATATGCTCAAGTTCGTGGAACATTGTGCTATCTCTTTGTTAAATCTTGATCGTGTTAAGGTTGCATTGAGATGTAAGGGATGAATTGGACTCGTAGGACTTTTAATCTATTTAAACCAAGATGGGAGGAATTCGTAGGAAAAGATAATAACTTGAAAAGGCTTCGATGACCAATAAAACCAACCAAAGTCGAGAGCTTGGAGGTGGAAACACTTTTCTTCTATCCTTTATTTGCTTTTGTCAATATTATTTTATTTTATTTTTATTCATAAAAATCTTATCTTTTATATTGATAAATACACAATATTTAGAAATACTTGATTCTCTTGGGTTCGACCCCTTACTTACATACTATACTAGTTTGTTTGTTTGTGATTTATTTTTGGCGAGGTAAATCAACGACTTTCCCTCCGTCAAAATTGGCGCCGTTGCTGGGGAATCAATTTTATTTCTTTGTTTTTGTTTATTTATTAATATTTGTATATATATCTATCCACCGTCGTGGACCTATCTTACGGTTCACGACACCTTGTTACTAATTGTTTGCAATGGAGTTGGAGTTATGACAATACCAAGGAGAATACTTTCACCATTACCTCGCAAGAGTGCAAGATTTAGTGGACGACCGTGCTTCACGTGGTATCCAAGATGATTTGATAAAACGAGTACTTTGCGTTCAAGATGGCATGCTTCCCGAGACACGAGAATTCGCCCAATCATTGAAAGATATATGAAGGCTTTTGCGGTTTGGATTGACCGGAATCATGGGATCTTTTCCTTTGCTTGGGTGACATGGCAATGGTGGAAGAAGACTACAAGTTGGCATCCATACCCTTACCTTTCAAACCAATGGCGGGTGAGATACATGAGGGAAGCCAAGACGCAAGCATCAATGGTTCAATCGAAGATGGAGAAGAGAGCTTGATGCTCCTTAACATGAAGTCTCATGAGTGCACGCTTGAGGAACCATGTATTTTGGCACCTACTCCACCTATAGAAATCATCCCCAACGCATCTATTGAGGAAGCTAGTCCGGAGCCAATTTCTATGGCTCCCGAGCAAGGTAATGATATTTTTGATACTTTTGTGGATTTTGGTGAATATATAGATCCTTGGGAGCATTACATCAACAAACCACCAGCGGAACTGTGTTGGTGGTACTACATACCCTCGATGAGAAGTCACGCTCGAGCATATGAAGAGTTGGAGACCTTCTTCAACATCACATCTTTTGACTTCGGCTTCTTCATATGTGGTGCTCGCCTACCTAGATGGTGTGCATCGGAGTTTGATTTGCTAAAGAGGGCGGTGGCGATGTCTGAGTGAGTCTTGAACAGATGGATGAATAAACCGTCGAGTCTATGACGATAAACAAGGACGCTTCTCGGGAGGCAACCCGAGGTAAGTTTTCCTAAATTAGTTATTTCAATCCCTAATTATTTAATTAGTTTTTTTGTTTAATAAATTAGAATTTTCCTAATTATTTTATATGGTAGATAGATGCTTTTAGATATTTTGAGCTAACAATGCAGGGAAAAGTGAACAAGAACGAAGAATAGAGATTATGGGCTTAATTCGCTGCCAGCGAATCATGATTCGCTGCCAGCGAGTCCAACCGCTTAGACGAAATATGAGCTGATTTCATTCGCTGACAGCGAACAACACTCGCTACCAGCGAACCAAAACTCGCTGACAGCGAATCCAGCAACTCGTGCACAGTCTTCGTCCATTGTCGTCACCGTTGATCTTATTCATTCTTCGTCATCTTCATTCATCCGTGCTCGTTGTTCGTTAATCTTCGTCGATGTCGTTCTTCATCATTCTTCTTCCAAGCTTCCTCATCTTCTCCATTGAAACTTTTCCAAAAATGTGAGTTATTATTTACCCTCTTTCTCTCATATTTTTATGATTTGTTGTCTTTGATTTTCATTGAGGACAATTAAAAGTTTAAGTGTGGGGGGGTTGCATTCATAGATTCATACATTCATGTTTATTTTGTCGTTATTTTATTCATCGATTCATGTTTATTTTTCGTTAATTTATTGCATTAGAAAATGAAAAAAAATTGAGAAAAATAAAAATAATCCAAAAAGATCATGCATTGCATATATGTGTTATTCAAATACCCACCTTGCCTTAGTTTATCCTCTATTTTATTTTTATGAGTTTTAACATTTATGTTCCATAATATGATTGAATTGTCTAGCCTTGTCACATACTTGAGATGATTTTTATGGGAGCGTGACTTGTTAGTTCAATTGAGCAAGTATGATTCTTAGTCTTGAGCATTATTGAAATCCAACAAAAATTGTCCTAGTGAGAAATTTTGGCCTTATAGGGATTTTCATCATATTTATTCCCTTTTAATTTCTTATGTGACATTATACTCTCTATGCAATTACCTCTTGATATTGACATTGTTACTATATTTGAGGCCGAATTTATATGTCTATTACTTATGAGTTTCAAATGATAGAGGCATGATTTTCTTAGCCTTATTATTATCCATATCCACCCTACATATGTGTCCTTTGCTTGTAGCCAATTTGAGCATTAGCCTTTTCTTTGAAGCTCCACAAAATTTATCCTTAGTCAATGATGAGCCTTACCCTATCCGGGGATTAGGATTAGAATTGGTGAATGGTTGATATGTTTGAGTGGAAAGGAAAATATTGTTAAGAGAGTTACAAGTTTTGGATTATTGTGTAATTTTGGTTTTATTCCTCACATTGTGCATTATTTTATTTTTTTGCTGTAAAAAAAAGAAAAAAAAAGAAGAAAAAGTGAAAGAAAAAAAAAAGAAAAAAAAAATGAATAAAGAGCCTTATACCTTTATTATGTATGTGAGAACTAAAAAAAAAATATGGTTGAGAGAAAGTTCTTTTGTGAAGTACTTTGACAGTGAAAGTTTGAGTGATTTTGATTTGAAAGTATTTGGTTTTTAGTGTTCCTCCGGTTATTCTTAGGGATCCCTTTTTCCCGGATTTTTAGCACCACAAGCCTAAATATTTTCCTACCTTAATTTCTTACCAAGCCCCATTACATCCACAGTGGAGAATATGTGATATATGTGTAGACCTGTCAAAACACAACCTGACCCGGTCGACCCGACCCGACCGCCCGGAAAATTTTCGACCCGAACCCGGAAATTTTTTTCAACCCGAACCCGAAAAACCGGAAATTTTCCGGGTCATCTGGGTTTCGACCCGGTGACCCGATTGACCCGGTAATTTTGACCCGATTTTACCCGATTGACCCGGTGACCCGGTTGACCCGGTTGATTTTTAATTAAATATAATTAATATTTTTTTTATATAATTAAAATTTTTTGCAAAATTGTCAAATCATGATTTTTTTAATTTAAAATGGAAAAAATTGACAAACCCGAAATCGACCCGAAATGACCCGAAACCCGGACAAACCCGGGTTTTAGTCAACCCGGAAATACCCGGAACCCGTTTTACCCGGGACCCGTTTTACCCGAGACCCGAAGTGAACCGACCCGAATGACCCGTTTAACAGGTCTATATATGTGTCAATTTCTATGTAGCTTTTTGCATTTTGGATTGAGTTGAGAGATACATTGTTAAGCCTAAACACATGAGAGTGAGAGAGTAAACACATGATCCCGGTGAGGTTGGACTAGATGTGCCTTTGACTTTGAATCACTCATATACTTTCTAGGATGTTGGCTTTCATGTTCATGTCTCCTACACTTTGATGTTGCTTTTGAAAAGGTTAACGCTTGAAGACCATATTTGTGGTATAATGGTTCTTCTCTTGTTTTTGCATTGCTTGAGGACAAGCAAAAGGTTAAGTGTGGGGGAGTTTGATAAGGCGTATTCTAATAGGCATTATAGATTAGTTTAGGTGCATTTCATTGTTATATATTCATGTTTATTGTTAATTAGATTAACACTCGTTTTGTGGAAAAGTTCGGAATCTATGCTATTTCGATGGTTTTATGTAGATTCGTAGATCCAAGGCAAAGAACATGAGGAACGAAGCTAAGGAAGGCTAAGAAGAGACTTGAGAGAGCTTAAGGAAGAAGTCCCGAAGACCATGGAACAACCTAAGGAGCAACGGAGCACGAAATCAAGGTCTAAGAGCGAGAACAAGGGCGAGTCGCGAAAGCTGTCCACCCGGCGAGCTGAACTTGTAACGCACTTTCCGGAGGCCTCGGATGTTCGATCAACGCATATGTGCATGCGTTGGAAAGCTCTTTCGAAGATCTAGGTGATGGTGTTCTGCTGGATTTTCGCTGACAGCGAATGGATTTCCTTTGCAGTGGATCAAGTCATCGACATAATGTCTAGCCAAGTGCCTGAGCAGGACTCGCTGCCAGGGTATGGGATCTCGCTTCCAGCAAGTGGAGTCAGCAGGAGCATGTCCAGGAGCCAGTGCGTCTCATTGCTAGCGAATGGAGTTCACTGCCAGTGAGTTGAGTCAGTCCAAGAGTCGGCGAGCAAGCAACACGAGTCGCTGCCAGCGAATGGTTACTCGCTGCCAGCGAATGGAGTCGTTCCAGCGGAAGGGTGGTCTCGCGGCTGCGGAAGAGTGCTTTCGCTGCAGCGACTGGTTGGACTCGCACCAGTGGAATGGTTTTCGCTTCCAGCGGAACCGATGAGGCTTGCCGAATTTCTAAGGCATGGGCATTCGCTAGCAGCGAGTGTGGTAGCAAGGTGGTAGCGAAAATCCAACAATAGCTTGTTTAAGGCCATTCGCTGCTAGCAGAAATTTTCGTTGCTAGCAGAATCTGACGCTTGTTTAAACATGGAAAGTCTATCTTCTATCTAGTTTGTTTAGGAAGTTTCTATCGTATTTATATATCTTTTACCTTGTTTATGTAAGACTTTAGGCTTATAAATAGGATGTTTAGAGTTAGTTTTCTTATGGATTCAAGTAGAGCAATCCCCTTTTGATGAAACCACATTTGAAAAGTGAACCTCCTTCCACGTCCCCGTGAGGAAGGTGATCTGCGTGTCGATTTTCAGTTGGTCGGCGGTCTTACCTGAAGCCCCCCTCCTCCTATTATCTATCCTAAACGGGGGCCTCGACCTGTGCCGCCAGACCTAGCGCTCGGCTCGTTACAATTTTCGGGTGATGATCTCACCATATGTCGGCTCATTACTGAGTTGAGACGAACCCGCTCAGATAGGCTTGTAGAGCCCCCTATTCTCGACCTATGCCCCTCAGAATATCATGGGAACCGACCTCTTACTCCATTCCCCCTCTCATGTATTTATAGTGGAAGCATGTACTTCCACATGGAGGCCACACATTTCCAAGTGTCAAGTGCCATATGACATGTGGGAGGGGGGCATGGACGCCACGTGTCCCTGCATGCATGCGAGAACCGCGGATGGTTTATCGTCCGCAGACGTCTTGAGTCTCTATAAAGACGCGTACTCGCCTATTCTTCATACTGATAAGGTTTTATTTGTATAGCGGGAAACCTTATTTATGGTTATGCTTTCTTATTTATTTCATGATATCACGACTATTAATAATTATTTTTCGTGCATCATCACAGCTCCTCGAATTTTAGTTAAGTCGTGACTCGACTGAGATTCGATACCGATGCAACGTATGCCCACGTTTCTCACACACATCCCTCGTTCGAGAGGGACATGGTTTAATTTTCCGCGATCCTGATGCTTCAAGCGGGACCCTCCGTCACCCGAGAGGGACTTTAGTTTATACTCATTTAAGAGTTATCTCCGTGAGCTTATAAAGCTACCAGCGGAGGCCCTCCGTCACTCAAGAGGGACTTAGTTTATACTCATTTAAGAGTTATCTCCGCGAGCTCGTAAAGTTACCAACGGAGGCCCTCCGTCACTCGAGAGGGACTTAGCTTATACTTACTTAAGAGTTATCTCCGCGAGCTAATCAAGCTACCAGCGGAGGCCCTCCGTCACTCGAGAGGGACTTAGTTTATACTCACTTAAGAGTTATCTCCACGAGCTCATCAAGCTACCAGCGGAGGCCCTCCGTCGCCCGAGAGGGACTTAGTTTATATTCATTTAAGAGTTATCTCTGCGAGCTAATCAAGCTACTAGCGGAGGCCCTCCGTCACTCGAGAGAGACTTAGTTTATACTCATTTAAGAGTTATCTCCGCGAGCTCATCAAGCTGCAAGCGGACGCCCTCCGTCACTCGAGACGGACTTAGTTTATACTCATTTAAGAGTTATCTCTGAGAGCTCATCAAGCTCCCAGCGGAGGCCCTCCGTCACCCGAGAGGGACTTAGTTTATACTCATTTAAGAGTTATATCCGCGAGCTCATCAAGCTACAAGCAGAGGCCCTCCGTCACTCGAGAGGGACTTAGTTTATACTCACTTAAGAGTTATCTCCACAAGCTAGTCAATCTACCAGCGGAGGCCCTCCGTCACGCGAGAGAGACTTAGTTTATACTCATTTAAGAGTTATCTCCGCGAGCTTACAAAGCTACAAGCAGAGGCCCTCCGTCACTCGAGAGGGACTAAGTTTATACTCACTTAAGAGTTATCTCCGCGAGCTCATCAAGCTACCAGCGGAGGCCCTCCGTCACCTGAGAGGGACTTTGCTTATACTTACTTAAGAGTTATCTCCGCGAGCTAATCAAGCTACCAGCGGAGGCCCTCCATCACTCGAGAGGGACTTAGTTTATACTCATTTAAGAGTTATCTGCACGAGCTCATCAAGCTACCAGCGGAGGCCCTCCGTCACCCGAGAGGGACTTAGTTTATACTCATTTAAGAGTTATATCCGCGAGCTAATCAAGCTACCAGCGGAGGCCCTCCGTCACTCGAGAGGGACTTAGTTTATACTCATTTAAGAGTTATCTCCACGAGCTCATCAAGCTACCAGCGGAGGCCCTCCGTCACCCGAGAGGGACTTTAGTTTATACTCATTTAAGAGTTATCTCCGTGAGCTCATCAAGCTGCAAGCGGAGGCCCTCCGTCACTCGAGAGGGACTTAGTTTATACTCATTTAAGAGTTATCTCCGCGAGCTCATCAAGCTCCCAGCGGAGGCCCTCCGTCACCCGATAGGGACTTAGTCTATACTCATTTAAGAGTTATCTCCGCGAGCTCAACAAGCTACAAGCGGAGGCCCTCCGTTACTCGAGAGGGACTTAGTTTATACTCACTTAAGAATTATCTCCACGAGCTCATCAAGCTACCAGCGGAGGCCCTCCGTCACTCGAGAGGGACTTAGTTTATACTCATTTAAGAGTTATCTCCGCGAGCTTACAAAGCTACAAGCGGAGGCCCTCTATCACTCGAGAGGGACTAAGTTTATACTCACTTAAGAGTTATCTCCGCGAGCTCATCAAGCTACCAGCGGAGGCCTTCCGTCACCCGAGAGGGACTTTGTTTATACTCACTTAAGAGTTATCTCCGCGAGCTAATCAAGCTGCAAGCGGAGGCCCTCCGTCACTCGAGAGGGACTTAGTTTATACTCATTTAAGAGCTATCTGCGCGTGCTCATCAAGCTGCCAGCGGAGGCCCTCCGTCATTCGAGAGGGACTTAGTTTATACTAACTTAAAAGTTATCTCCGCGAGCTCATAAAGCTACTAGCGGAGGCCCATCCGTCACCCGAGAGGGACTTAGTTTATACTCCCTTAGGAGTTATCTCCGCGTGCTCATCAAGCTACCAGCGGAGGCCCTCTGTCACCGAGAGGGACTTAGTTTATACTCACTTAAGAGTTATCTCCGCGAGCTAATCAAGTTACCAGCGGAGGTCCTCCGTCACTCGAGAGAGACTTAGTTTATACTCATTTAAGAGTTATCTCCGCGAGCTCATCAAGCTGCAATCGGAGGCCCTCCGTCACTAGAGAGGGACTTAGTTTATACTCATTTAAGGGTTATCTCTGCGAGCCCATCAAGCTGCAAGCGGAGGCCCTCCGTCACTCGAGAGGGATTTAGTTTATACTCATTTAAGAGTTATCTCCGTGAGCTAATCAAGCTACCAGCAGAGGCCTTCCGTCATCCGAGAGGGACTTAGTTTGTTCTTCGATCTGGGAGACAAGTTCTATGGCCAGATGCCCGACGCGGAGCAAGCTACTAGCGTCCTAGGACTTGATAAAATAATCGATCCGGGAGGCTAGCTCTACGACCGGATGACCGACGCGGAGCAAGCTACCAGCATCCCGGGAGCTCAATGCGTCCACCATATGTTCGACGCGGAGCAAGCTCCAGCGTCATAGGACTTCAAGTATAGTCCGGGAGCTCAATGCGTCCATCGGATGTCCGACGCGGAGCAAGCTCCAGCGTCATAGGACTTCAAGTATAGTCCGGGAGCTAAATGCGTCCACCGGATGTCCGACACGGAGCAAGCTCCAGCGTCATAGGACTTCAAGTATAGTCCGGGAGCTCAATGCGTCCACCGGATTTCCGACGCGTAGGAAGCTCCAGCGTCATAGGACTTCAAGTATAGCCCGGGAGCTCAATGCGTCCACCGGATGTCCGACGCGGAGCAAGCTCCGGCGTCATAGGACTTCAAGTATAGTCCGAGAGCTCAATGCGTCCACCGGATGTCCAACACGGAGCAAGCTTCATCATCATAGGACTTCAAGTATAGTCCGGGAGCTCAATGCGTCCACCGGATGTCCGACACGGAGCAAGCTCCAGCGTCATAGGACTTCAAGTATAGTCCGGGAGCTCAATGCGTCCCCCGGATATCCGACGCGGAGCAAGCTCCAGCGTCATAGGACTTCAAGTATATTCCGGGAGCTCAATGCGTCCACCGGATGTCCGACACGGAGCAAGCTCCAGCGTCATAGGACTTCAATTATACTCCGGGAGCTCAATGCGTCCACCGGATGTCCGACACGGAGCAAGCTCCAGCATCATAGGACTTCAAGTATAGTCCGGGAGCTCAATGCGTCCACCGGATGTCCGACACGGAGTAAGCTCCAGCGTCATAGGACTTCAAGTATAGTCCGGGAGCTCAATGCGTCCACCGGATATCCGACGCGGAGCAAGCTCCAGCGTCATAGGACTTCAAGTATATTCCGGGAGCTCAATGCTTCCACCGGATGTCCGACACGGAGCAAGCTCCAGCGTCATAGGACGTCGAGTATAGTCCGGGAGCTCAATGCGTCCACCGAATGTCCGACGCGGAGCAAGCTCTAGCGTCCTAGGACTTCAAGTATAGTCCGGGAGCTCAATGCGTCCACCGGATGTCCGACACGGAGCAAGCTCCAGCGTCATAGGACTTCAAGTATAGTCCGGGAGCTAAATGCGTCCACCGGATGTCCGACACGGAGCAAGCTCCAGCGTCATAGGACTTCAAGTATAGTCTGGGAGCTCAATACATTCACCGGATATCCGACGCGGAGCAAGCTCCAGCGTCATAGGACTTCAAGTATAGTCCGGGAGCTCAATGCGTCCACCGGATGTCCGACACGGAGCAAGCTCCAGCGTCATAGGACTTCAAGTATAGTCCGGGAGCTCAATGCGTCCACCGGATGTCCGACGCGGAGTAAGCTCTAGCGTCCTAGGACTTCAAGTATAGTCCGGGAGCTCAATGCGTCCACTGGATGTCCGACGCGGAGCAAGCTCCAGCATCATAGGAATTCAAGTATAGTCCGGGAGCTCAATGCGTCCACCGGATGTCCGACGTGTAGCAAGCTCCAGCGTTATAGGACTTCATTTTACAAAATACGTACCTCATGAAGTTATGACATGAATTTAGTCGAATACAACGATTTGCTATATTACAAAATACGTACCTCATGACGGGCTTTCGAATGAAAGCCCGTCAATTTGATATATAGCATAAGTATATATAGAACGATTTGCTCGTGTGCAGATCGGAGTACTTTCTAATTAGATTGCCTGCCTTACGTGATCTCCATTGGAGGGATTGTAGGATGCCACTACTATCCTCGGCTCTGTAGAGAAGGGGAGCTAATACTTTCGGAAATTTGCCCGACTTTGACAAAAGGAAGTGAATATGAGTGGCTCAATAGGACTGTCCGAGGATCGAATATTCCCCACGGAATTAGTTTTGATCATCCGCGTCGGACCCTCGGAGTTATCGGGTCACCGAGCTCTTTTAGCTCCGTCAGCGGCTGGTGCGCACAGAAATGGGGAGAGAGAAACCGCTCATTAATTTTTCAGAGGGAGAGAGTTTAATCGGGCTGCCTCTGTTAGTCGAGCGAGTTGAAAACCATACATCGCGTGCCCCATCCTTGTTGAATCTTCAAAGAAAATGTAAATGGATGGGTCGCGTTTGGGTTGATCAATTGCACGGATGAACTTTTTTTTTCGTTTGGTATCTTATATATTCTCAGTGGTAAGCTTTGCATCTTTACCTAATCATGGGCCTCACTCTCCACCATTATTTTTGTCGATGCCCTCAGCCCATCAAAGGGACATACATCATTTGTCAAAGATTAAAAACAACAGCTCCAATAGTTGAAAAGAGACACCCCACATCCGATTCACCTCTTTCATGGAATCTCACATACTTGTTCCCTGTATCTTTTTGGCCGCGAACGAACAATTTTACCAAGGTAAAAGTGCAGCTGCAACTGTTGCCCCCTTACAAAATCCGGATCCACCGGTCATAAAATCGGGGCTCTAACACAGATTTTTTACTCAATTTGATGATGATTGATTGTTGTAGGTACATCTACCGATCGATCAATGTCTTAATTTCTCAACTAATTGAACAAGTATATTTCATCGCGGCTTTAAGGGGCTCCGCGGACACAAGGTGGATCAGCGCTCTGTTCTTCCGCGGATGGCACAGTTTGGTGTCATCAAAATTATGGATCCATTTCTCACAGGAATTGTCCCGCTTCCGAGGATGATAGTTCATTTTCCAAATAACGGATCTCCGCCTTGGGTCAATTTTCATCGAGAAGCTCATTGCCGATGTCGGATTGAGATGCACATCGTCGACCGGTATTTCTACCTATCCCAGAGTCTCGCGATTGGAACCCGCAGCCCGCGACCTCTACCTGTTGCAACAGAGCGGGTTGAGTCGATCTCTCATCCGCGGACGGTACAACCAAAAAGGATGGGCAGAGGGTGGCCCCTAGTGTGGTACCCATGAACCCTTAGATCACTATTAGGCAGAGGCGTACCTTCCACCATAGATCCCCTCAAGTGTCCACTAAGTATTCTCGCACATCTCTACAAATCTTCAGAAATGTCGCCGCTATACACCTTTACTCTATATGCTCATAACAGTGAATGCTTATTTTTTTTTTAAAAGAATCGAATTCCTCTTCCAGCTCCTTGTTTTATCGTAGAAGTCAAAATTTATAACTTTGGGACCTTTATCAAAGTAAGATAAACGGATTACTTACCTCGAAATACTACCTCTTAGCGTGAGGAGTCCCCACGGACGGCGCCAATGATGAAACCACATTTGAAAAGTGAACCTCCTTCCACGTCCCCGTGAGGGAGGTAATCCGTGTGTCGATTTTCAGTTGGTCGGCGGTCTTACCTGAAGCCCCTCTCCCCCCTATTATTTATCCTAAACGGGGGCCTCGACCTGTGCCGTCGGACCTAGCGCTCAGCTCGTTCCAATTTTCAGGCGATGATCTCACCATATGTCGGCTCATTACTGAGTCGAGACGAACCCACTCAGATAGGCTTGTAGAGCCCCCTATTCCCGGCCTATGCCCCTCGGAATATCATGGGAACCGACCTCTTACTCCATTCCCCCTCTCATGTATTTATAGTGGAAGCATGTACTTCCACATGGAGGCCACACATTTCCAAGTGTCAAGTGCCATATGACATGTGGGAGGGGGCATGGACGCCACGTGTCCCTGCATGCATGCGGGAACCGCGGATGGTTTATCGTCCGTAGACGTCTTGAGTCTCTATAAAGACTCGTACTCGCCTATTCTTCATACTGATAAGGTTTTATTTGTATAGCGGGAAACCTTATTTATGGTTATGTTTTCTTATTTATTTCATGATATCACGACTATTAATAATTATTTTTCGTGCATCATCACCTTTGGAGAGAAGAAAGTTTAGGTAAGCAATGTTTGGCTAATTTTGTAGTTTTCGGCTACACTTTCGAGACTTGGTTGGTAGTTTGTGAGTTTCTAATATAAGTTATTTTTCCTCTATAATTCTTTCAACTTCTTTGTGTGATATTGATTATGTTATTGATGTTATCTTGATTAGCTACCTTGATAATATTGATTTCTTGCTAGGATTTAATACTTTCGTATTTGTGTTATTTTCGTAGTACCACGCATAAGAATGTGGATTCCGTGTTTAAAGCATGATTATGTAGGAAGTTGACATATATCTTAAACATTGATTTACCGTGTTTAATTGGTGTTATTTATATGCTCTAAATTTCATATTTCCGTATGTGAAAAGAAGTATAAATATCTCCATACACAAGACGCTCACTAATGAGTACAACATCTTCAAAATTGTAACCCTCCCACGACATATAAGCTACTAATACGTTTTTCCCAAAGCGATTTCGCCCCCAACCGTGGCGGCACCGTCCGCTAAAATTTGTCCCCTTTTAATGCATTTATCCTCCTGAATCTGGGCTTTTTGATGCATATAAGTACTTTTGTTGGAACTTTGATACATAACTAATGGAATGTCGGCTTGAGTAAGGAAAACATTGGTGAGAATTCAATGCCCCGAAAACCTAAAGATTCCTCCGCAAGGTTCGTCCACGGAGGGTGAGTCAGGGCCTAAGATTAGGCCGAAAGGCGTAGTCAGTGGACACTAGGTGAATATTCCTGTACTACCCCTTGTTGGTCCCGAGGGACGGAGAAGGCTAGGTTAGTCGAAAGATGGTTATCGGTTCATGGATGGAAGGTGACCCTGTTTTTTCAGGGTAAGAAGGTGATACGTTTGGGATACCCGATCCTTCACCTGTGGACTCAAGATCAAGAACCACGCCGTATATTTGCTTAGATCTTGCAATGCTCTTTGATATCTCCTGATTTGAACAATTTAAAACAAGTAATTAAATTTCTAAATAGCGACAGTTTTCACACTTAGTAAATTTCCAGCAATCAAGAACGCAGAAACTAGCGACAGAAATAAACAAGGGTAGCGAGAGGGAGAAGCGAGGGACTGGGCGCGCTGGGATCGCTGGGCACACAGGACTAGGTCCTCAGGGTTTGCGGGTGTGTAAGAGCGGAGACATCTCTCGCTGGAAGCGAGAGTGAATGCGAGAGGTGTGTGCGGGAGCGAAGAGGAGAGCGCAGGGGCGCTCGGCGCTGGGCGCCTATGCGCGCACGACCTGGGCGCGTGCTCGCTGGAAGCGGGTGTCCTGGCTGGTGATGCCGATGCCCGGCCTTCTTCTGGCGACAGGTTCAAGGGTGTGGCTTGTGCTCAATGTCGACAGAAAACAAGGAGGGGTTGGTGATTGTGTTGCCGAAGGTTTCAAGAACAAAAGTGATGATAGTGTTTTAGGATAGACAACCAAGAACCCTTTAATCCATAAAGGGGTTCTCAATTCTATTTCAATCTGATTTAATTCAATAGAACTATAACGTTTAAATAGAAAACCTAAGAACCAATTCTACCATGCAAGATAGAGTTTTGGTTTCTTAAAGATAGAATTTTAATCCTAAAGATAAAGTAAACCTAGAAGATAAAACCATCTTATTTGACCTAACTAAGAAATACTAAAAATCAGCAATTCTATAATTAGACTCCAACTAACATAGGAGTTACTAAAAATAGAATATATATATAAAAAATAAGAAATATAAATAATAAAATATTTAACACCGTTTCTTTAATGACTCCCAAGGTGGAGCCTTCTTCTTGCGCTTGAGGATGACATCATTCTCCTCCATTTGAAATCGACTCGTCCTCGAGTCGTCGCCTGGATCAAGATCGTTGTTTGACCCACAGAAGGCCATCTTGACCTGCATCATTCTCCCCCTCTTATCTTCGATTCGTCCTCAAATCGAGTCGGAGATGATCTGCGAGGAAGGAGCAGAAACCTTCAAAGAAGATGATGGAGGAATGGGTGGAATAGGTGCCAGGAGAATTCGAGGTATAGGAACCCCAAAAACCACACATTCATGCGCGATCGTTGAACGGACTTGATCGTCAATAAGAATAGGATCAATGACCACACAAATATCATAAACTGGAACTTCATGAACATGCTCAAGAGGTACAATCGCTAACTCTTGAGACACGTCATTAAGTACCTCATCCTCGTCAACGGAATCAACATGCTCGTCCTGCAGAACACCGGCGCAGTCTGCTTGCAACACAAATTCGGAGGCCTTTCTTGAGGAGTCCTGCAGCGTGTGACCCACCGTTGGAAAGTTCGTCGAGTCAGCTTCGCAAAAAAACTGAGTTGACTCAATTCCAATGTCGGAGTCAACGGGAATATGCGAAAGAAGTTCAGTGCGTTGTGCTGAATTCGTGGCAACGATTTCAACAAAAGGCTCCTTCACCCCCCTCTTGAACATGGCCATCAAGTCCTCCATGGCCTCTTTGCATATAGCCGTTATTTCGGCATCTAGGTTGGCTCGACGTCGTGCCTCTTCTCGGAGACGTTCCTCCTCCTCTTGTCGTCGTGCCTCCTCAGCCTCTCTTTGTTGGAGAAGCCGAATCTGATAGCGTTGTCGACACCTCTTATCTTCGATCTCCAATTGACGTTGTTCTTCCTCTTGACGTTGAAGCCAAAGTTGGTGTCTTTTGACTTCGCGTTGAAGCTCTAGGGTTTGTTGTTGTAGCCAAGCTCTCTGACATAACTCTTGTTGGCGTCGTTGTTTTTTAGCACGTTCCAAAGCAAAAAATCCATCCAATGGATCGGGATCATCCTCCCAGTCGCCCCAAACTTCCCAAGCCATATCAAATCAAAACATCAGTAACATCAAAGAAACAAAGAGTGTAGCATAACCTGTCTCTGAATACCAATTGATACGTTTGGGATCCCCGATCCTTCGCCTGTGGGTTGGGATCAAGAACACCAAACTGTTTGATGGCCCGATCTTGCAATATTCTTGATATCCTTGATGTTTACAAGTAGTTACAATAAAAGGTTTTGAACTATACTAAGAGGAAAGAAAAACAAGTAATTAAAACTAAGTAAAAACCAACAAAGAAAACGCGACAGAAGCAATGCAGCAGCGACGGCGTTGGGATGGACGCGGGGCGGCCAAGGAAGCCGCGGGGCGGCCCGGACAGTGGCGACGGTTCTGGCCAGACTCAGCGACAGCTTCTCTGATCCAGCGACGGTTTCTCAGGATGAGTTTCTCCTATGTCACGTGGTTTGGGATTGTGTTTAGATCTTTGTTTGGTATCGGATGAGCAAGAACATAAATTGATTGCGAAGGCTTTTGGATTGGGAATCAAGCGAACCTTTTAATCCTTAAAAGGGTTCCTCAATTATAATTCCAATCTGATTTAATTCAATAGAACTACAACGTTTAAATAGAAAACCTAAGAAACAATTCTACCAAGATAGAATTTTAATCCTAAAGATAAAGTAAACCTAGAAGATAAAACTTAATCTAAAATCCTAATACAGAAAATAATAAAATATGATAATTAAGAAAGCCTAAAGGATAAACTCTCCTAACCATCTTATTTGACCTAACTAAGAAATACTAAAAATAAGCAATTATATAATTAGACTCCAACTAACATAGGAGTTACTAAAAATAAGAAATATAAATAATAAAATATTTAACACCGTTTCTTTAATGACTCCCAAGGTGGAGCCTTCTTGTTGCGCTTGAGGATGACATCATTCTCCTCCATTTGAAATCGACTCGTCCTCGAGTCGTCGCCTGGATCAAGATCGTTGTTTGACCCACAGAAGGCCATCTTGACCTGCATCAGAAGGGGTAGAGAAAATGCCTCGAGCCAATGTTCGAGTACCAGGCGCTACGGCACTGAAGTAACCCATGCCGTACTCCCAAGCAAAGCTCGAACGACCTTCAAGTTCTTGGGACATTGTGCTATCTCTTTGTTAAATCTTGACCGTGTTAAGGTTGCATTGAGATGTAAGGAATTAATTGGACTCGTAGGACTTTTAATCTATTTAAACCAAGACGGGAGGAATTCGTAGGAAAAGATAATAACTTGAAAAGGATTCGATGACCAATAAAACCAACCAAAGTCGAGAGCTTGTAGGTGGAAACACTTTTCTTCTATTCTTTATTTGCTTTTGTCAATATTATTTTCTTTTATTTTTAGGCGAAAATGCATAAAACCACCCTTTATTCACATTTGTTTGCAATTAACCACCCCTTATTAAAAAAAATTCACTTAACCACCCTTTATTCACTTTTGTTTGCAATTAACCACCCCTTATTCAAAAAATTTCACTTAACCACCCCTTATAACAAATTGTTTGCAAGTAACCACCCATCCTCCCATGTTTCTTTAAATGAAACTTCTATTAAATTCAACTTAAAAGTAAAAGACGAAAATCCACCCAAATTTGGTTTTATAGTTTTTATTTATTATTATTTATACAAAGTTACCATTAATGTATGCAAGTTATGCCCACCTCTACTAGTAGGTCAGATGTAGTCATACCTCTTTCGGTCATTGACGCTTTATTTGCACCCTCCTCTGGCAATGCATGATAGTAGACCTGTTAGAACACGATCCAAACGGTCGACCCGACCCGAACGACCCGAAATTTTTTGGTCAAGAGCCGAAAATTTTGATCCAAATTTTTTTTCCTACCCAAACCCGAAGGCCGGGTAATTTTTCGGGTCATCTGGGTTTAGACCCGGTGACCCGATTGACCCAATTAATCCGGTGAACCGATTAACCCAATTGATTTATAATTATATATGATTAATTTTTTTAAGGAGATTCCAATTTATTACATTTTATAATTACAATCACTTGATCTTTCATTTTCAAATCAACTTTTATATTTATTTGTATTGTATAATACTCTCTGATCGATAATATTTGATTTTTAAGAAGATAAAAACATTAAAATAGTAAAACAATTCTATGCTTAATACTAATTGCATGAAATTATTTATTTTTTAAAAATTATTTAAAAATTTGATATTTTAGATATTTTTAAATTTTATTAAAATTTACAAGAAATAGTAAAAATAAAATATTTTAGATCAAATATAGTGTATAATTACAAGCGCTAGAACTTAAGAACCACGTCTTTAATTTTAGCATTTTAAAATTATTACAAAATTATCAAATCGTGATTTTTTTAATTTAAAAAATAGAAATTGACAAACCCGAAATAGACCCGATTTGACCCGAAATCGGGCCAAACTCGAGTTCAAGTCAACTCGGATCTACACGGAACCCGTTTTACGCGAAACCCGAAATGACCAAATTTGGGGGCATTTTTGTCTTTTAATTTTAAGTTGAATTTAAAGAAAAATGGGATGATGGGTGGTTATTTGCAAACAATTTGTTATAAGGGGTGGTTAAGTGAATTTTTTTGAATAAGGGGTGGTTAATTGCAAACAAAGGTGAATAAAGGGTGGTTAAGTGAAATTTTTTAAATAAGGGGTGCTTAATTGCAAACTAAGGTGAATAAAGGGTGGTTTTATGCATTTTTGCCTTATTTTTATTCATAAAAATCTTATCTTTTATATTGATAAATACACAATATTTAGAAATACTTGATTCTCTTGGGTTCGACCCCTTACTTGCATACTATATTAGTTTGTGGTAAATCAACGACTTTCTCTCCGTCACCCCGTCAGTTTGAAAAAATAAATAGGGGAGAAAAACCCTCTAGTAATCTCAATTTTTCACCTTTGCTTAGCTATAAAAGGGGTTGAATTCACAACTTCTAGGTCTCCTACGGTACTCCCATCTGCAAAACAAAAAGAAGCATAAAAAAATATTCAGTGAAAGGAAAAGAAAAATAAGAGAGCAAAACACTTACAAAAAAAATCAGTGTCAATCTCACAAATAAGGTAGCAATCCCATTTGTTCCTGTTTTCGATTCTTGAAACTCTTCCCTCGAGAACCTTGTGAGCTTCTTCATGTGGTGTGAGTTTCGGAATCACGAAATCACTTAAACTAGGTCAAAGTGCTGTCGAAATTATCCTGGTTCGATTCTTGAAACTCGACCCTCGAGAACCTTGCGAGCTTCTTCGTGCGGTTTGGTTTTCATAATCATCAAATGCCCATAAATCAAAAGGAAGTGCTGCTGAAATTTTCTTGACAGGTCTTGTTCCTGATTCTAGAAACTTTGCCCTCGAGAACCTTGTGAGCTTCTTCGTGTGGCTGAGTTTCAGAATCACCAAATGACCCTAAATCAAGGGGAAACTCTGCTGAAATTTTCTTAAAACATTTGGTGCTAACATGCTTGTGTGAACCCAAATGCTATAGGCAAAGCATGGAATCGAAAGCCCCAATAATTTTCACCAAGTTCAGGGAAAAAATTACTACATCCCAAATTATACAATTCAAGCTAAGCAAACATCTACCAAACGGGTTGGGTTAGGATAGTGAGAGAAAAATACTTAAAAAATGACCAAATATGGGACTATAAGAAGAAGAAAAACTTGTCGTGGCAATGGGCCAAATTAATTGAATTAAAAGAAGAATTCTGCTCAGGTCTCATCTGGCAGATTGGAAACGGGAAAGCTTGAGGACCATCGATTGACTCCGAGAATAGATGACCAAGAAAAGGTTTAAAACTACTTAATGCCAAACAAGACATGGAATGTGGATAAGCTACGAGGAGTGTTGCCAGCAGATATTATAGAAATAATTATTAATATCCCTCTTCCATCGCAGGAATTTGAAGATAGACTTTACTGGAAACCGAACCCAAATGGTTGGTTTACTACTTCTAGCGCGTTAGATTTTATCACGAACTCCAATGGAAACGAAATAGACCTCTTCAATGGGATATGGAAAATTTATTGTCCGCCCAAGGTGTAAAACTTCCTATGGAAAATGACGCTAGATGGACTCCCAACCAAAACAAGACTTAAAAACAAAGGTTTACACACTCCCATGGATTGTACCCTTTGTAATTCCGTGGAGGAAGACGCTATTCACCTTCTGATGGAATGTCCAACAACATTAAGAATGATAGGCTCACTAGACAAGAATATTGAGCGACTGATTAGAACTACTGACAAAAGCAATAAAAGTATAAAGATTATCACCAGCGAACTTTTCCGACAACTTGACTCTGAACAAAAGGCTACTCTTTCTTTCTCTTGGTGGAGTATTTGGACTAAGAGAAACAAGATTATTTTTGAAAACCAAACCATAAGAACAATAGACGAAGTGATAGAAACAATCCATCACCACATGAAAAACTGGAAAACATCCAAACAGGACAACCCAGATGAAGAAGATGTGATCACAAGAACACTCAAACCAAAGAATAACCTCCGCCAAAGAAAAGTCATTAGATGGCATAAACCCGATGAAAGTAGTTACAAGCTCAATTTTGATGGTGCTAAAATCTCTTCTGGTTGCGCTTCTGCAGGTTTCCTTATTAGAGATGATGAAGGAAGATTGATCGCATGCGATGCCAAAAGGTGCGGGAAGGTGTCGGTATTACAAGCCAAAGCGGTTGGATTGCAGCTCGGGCTGATGGAAGCTCGGAAGAGGGGGATTCGAAGACTTGTTTTGGAGGGCGATTGTCTCTCAATCGTCAATGCGATCAAGGGAGCCTGGCAGACGCCCTGGGAGATTGAGATGCTTATTTCGGATGCTCTTCTTCTGCTCAGTTCCTTTGAGACAACCTCTGTTTCCCACGTCTTCAGGGAGGCTAACAAGGTTGTAGATCGTCTTGCTCACCTGGCCTTGGGTTCCGTCTCTTCCCCTTGGAGTTCCGACCTTGAGTTCCAAACTCTCGTTCGAAAGGACGCTCTTGGGTGGTGGTGGTACAGCCGTGGTTGACACCTCCCAAATTTTCGCCTTGTAACAAAAAAAAAATCTACCAAACGGGTGTCTGTCAGGAGCATAAAAATATGAACATTGGAGATTTGAGAGATGGAAAGGTCACACTTAAAGCCCTAAATAAGCCCATGCTTAGCACAAAAATTAAATCTTAATTCAGGGGAATCCAAAATCTGAGTTTTGAGCATCCAAATAACCGATCGGAGAAACAAAACGTAAAGGAAAAAACAAAACGAAGAAAGAGAAACTTCAGGCATACCTAATTAATGGTTCACTGTTGAGATTCTCTCGGCTTTCTTCGTTCCCAGTCTCCCCGAACCTATGGTTCACCTCTTCGTCTGATTACCCTAAACCGAAAAGCCCTAAATTCTGCAAAATCGCAACCTTGACAAAATTGCGAATGAAAATCGTTCAAACTCATAAATTGAGCATACGATTAGAGGGAAGAGTGAAAGAAGTTCCTAATTTGAGCTTCAATCATTCAAACATAATCCAAATAAAAGGGGTTAAGCCGTTAAGGGTGGAAATTCGGAATTAAAGCAAAAACCCAAAGCGTACCAAGTCGAGGAGATCCGAGTTGAAATTAGTCCCTGGACTCTCCCCGGATGTTCGAAACTCGTCCTCGTCGTCTCGTCTCAATTGCCAAAATTTAGAGCCGCAAATCCTGGGATGGAGACGTCGCTAGTGTCCATGAAAGCTCATCGCTGCTCTCCCGTCGGTCATGAGGAAGGAGACTTTCAAGCCGGCAAATAAAAAAAATGATGACGTCCTTGCTTTCGTATTAAAAAAAACAGCTAGATTGATCAATTTGAAAGTGGGCTAAAAGCCCGTTTGTTTTTTTTAAAAAAAACCAAATCATCACATTTGAAATCGGGGCGGATATTTCCACCGCTAATTTTTACTATTTCCACCGCTAATCACCGCATAGGTATGCGGTGGTCTTAATCCACTTTTTTCCAAACCCACCGCATATACTTGCGGAGGGTCCGTTGACCGTATACGAACCCACCGCATACCTATGCGGTGGGTTATGGCGATCGTGTACATGCGGTGGGTTTTTGGCAATTGGAAAGGGTTTGTAGAAGTTATCCAAAACCGTCGCCATAACCCACCGCATAGGTATGCGGTGAGTTATGGCGACAGTTTTGAACTGTATAGGTTGTATGGCAATGCTTCAAATCCACTGTATACCTATACGGTGGGTTATGGCGACGGTTTTGGACCGTTATGGCGACGGTTTTAGGCTTGTATACTTCTCGACCCACCGTAAAGTATTGCGGTGGCCCACCGTATACCTATGCGGTGGGATCGTTGATTGTAATTAAACCCACCGCATACCTATGCGGTGATTAGCGGTGGAAAAAATAAAAATTAGCGGTGAAGATATCATCACCCATTTGAAACAAAGTTACTTCACAAAATCCTAATCGGTTTTGTTATGATCAAATTATGACTAATTACAAAATCGACCCGCTAAAATATAAGAATTATAATTGACACAAATTGAAATTGAGTTTGAAAAAAAAAATCATAAAGTCAAACTCATAAAATTCCATTACCAATTTATTCGAGTGGGTCGATCTCAAAACTGACTTCAATAAAAACGAAGTCAAAACCTCAAATCGAGTTTCACCAAATAAAAACTCGGTAGCGAAAAGAACTACGTAAGGACTTGATACTCTTTTATGAGTTACGTAGGAAATCTGGTGTCAAATTCAACATGCATCGGATTCAATTACCAATCCCAAATTCAAATCAAATTGGTTCACGATAGAACCAAGTTAAATCGGTTCTTCTGAACTACGTAAGGCTTGATTCTCTTCCAAGAGATACGTAGGCAACCCGTTAAAATTCGGGTGCAGCCAAAATCACCAAAACCAAAACTCCTAGTATCGATATGACTTCGAATCAAGAGGATAACCAAAAAGGAACTTAAATATTAAAAAATCATTTAAAATGTGTTGTACGATTATTGCGCATTTTTGTTCAACATACCCATTGTGGTAAAATATATCCATTCGAATGATAACAGAAGGAAATTACCCACCCATAATAAAAAGGGAATGAGTAATGATTATTGACTTGAATATATTAGATTAAACTCACTAGCTTGAATAGAGAGAGAATGAACAGCGATTGCAAGAATATATGGAGGGGTTCTGTTAAAACGATTTATAGGGTGTAATGTGTAACGCAATTACAACCGTTAGATTCAAAACCAATCAATGGACTATATTCATGCCCCATAAAAGTTACGTGTGGAGTTGTATAAGATTAGAAATATAAAAGGTAATCTTCATTAAATCCAAATGCTCAAATCATGGTCATTATGAATTAGGTAACAATTCAAATGGAAAAGGGAAAAATATACTAGAGTATTCTAATCAAACAATTACAAAATATAGAATAAATTTTTAAAAAAAATCAGACATACCGGATGTGATTTTAATGTAATCAGTTATACTGAATACTACAATATGGTAAAATGAATATTAATATGAATTTAAATAATAAATATTTAGAATAAAAGAAGGCCAGAAAGAGATTGTTAACCGAAGAGTAATGAATCTAAAAATATCGAGTGGTACGTATTGAATATTTTACTTACACAATATGAATATTTAACACATGTGAAATGAATATTAATTATATTCGCAAGACTATAAAGACTCAAGACACCGAAACTGATGAAGGACGTCGCCCATGAGTACAATTTGAGAGAATGCGCCACACTACCTGTGAATGACCTTAGGGGATTGAATAACACCATATTCAATACAAGCACCTAAGGCTAGGAAGAGGAAAATTCTTCGTTGGAAGAAACCCGCTGATGGATCTTTCAAGATCAATTTCGACGGGTCTAGTTTGTCCACATGAGTTGCTGCTGCTGGTTTTGTGATTAGAGACCATCATGGCAATGTTCGGGCTTGCAACGCCTCTCTCTGTGGTTCAGTTTCAGCTTTGATGGCTGAAGCTTTGGCTCTCCATATGGGGTTGATGACGGTTTTACAGTTGGGCTTCTCACGGATTGAGGTTGAAGGAGATTGTTTGACGGTCATCAATTCTTTGAAAGGCCTGTGGAAGTGTCCATGGGAGATCGAGATGGTGATCTCTGACGTTCTTCTCTTGCTCAAGTCCTTTGAAGCTTATACTTTTGCCCACGTGTTCCGTGAAGTCAACCAGATGGCGGACAAGGTGGTTCATCTCTGCCTATCGTTTTTCCAGGGGCCATTTGCTTCCCATCAAGAGTTTCTTACTCTCGTCCGAAAGGACGCTATTGGGTGTTGGTTCAGCAAGGACTGACATCACCCAAATATTTGCCTTGTTTCAAAAAAAAATTGATACACCGTAATATTCATATTCACATAATTCAATATTCATATTAACATTAAATAATATTCATTCGTTGTTGCACCTTAATTTCCATTTCAATAAAACTCGACTTATATCCATTATATTTCAATATAAAATTTAAAGGCAGACCATATCTAATCGAATGACTGGTATTTAATTTGAATAGAATGGATCCATGTGTGCTTCAATTGTCTCCCCACATTAGAAGAAAATAAACGTTCACTAGTACAAAATGTATATTATAAGACGCCATATAGACAACGGTTTCTTAAAAAATGGTGTCTATGTTGAAAAAAAATTAGAGATTTTTGGGACGGACAACGGTTATAAATTTAACCGTTGTCTTTGGGCGTGTTTGTATTTATAAAGACAACGGGCATTTAAAAAACCGTTGTTATATAGACAAAAGACTTCTCAAATAAAACGGTTCATAAAACCGTTGTGTAAGGCCGATTAGAATCGTTGTCTATTAGGTTATTAAGACAACGAACATTTAAAAAACCGTTGTTATAAAGATAGAAGACATCTCAAAGAAAATGGTTATTAAAACCGTTGTCTAAGGCTAAATAAAATCGGCTTTTAGAAAGTTTAAAAGACAACGGATATTTAAAGAACCATTGTTTTATATAGAGAAGACTTCTCAAAGAAAACAATTCATAAAACTGTTATGTAAGGTCGATTATAATCGTTGTCTATTAAGGTATAAAGACAACGAATATTTAAAAAACCGTTGTTATATGTATAGAAGATGTCTCAAAGAAAACGGTTATTAAAACCGTTGTCTAATGCCGAATAAAATTTCGTTTAGCAAGTTGAGAGTACAACGGATATTTAAAGAACCGTTGTTATATATAGAGCAGACTTCTTAAAGAAAACGGTTCATAAAACCGTTGTGTAAGCCCAATTATAATCGTTGTCTATTATGTTACAAAGACAATGAATATTTAAAAGACTGTTGTTATATATATATATAAGACGTCTAAAAGAAAACGGTTATTAAAACCACTGTCTAAGACTGAATAAAATCGGCTTTTAGCAAGTTTAAAAGACAACGGATATTTAAAGAACTGTTGTTTTATATGGAGAAGACTTCTAAAAAAACGGTTTATAAAACTGTTGTCTAAGACCGATTAGACTCATAATCTATTAAGGTATAAAGACAACAAATATTTAAAAAACTGTTGTTATATATAGAAGGCGTCTCAAAGAAAACGGTCATTAAAACCGTTGTCTATGACCGAATAAAACCGACTTTTAATATGTTTAAAAGACAACGGATATTTGAAGAACCGTTATATATATATAGAAGCGCTCAATTAAAATGGTTCATAAAGGGGATATATAACCCTAGCCACTTACCACCACCTCACTTTCGCTCAGTTGCCTCCCTCTCAACTGTTTATTCTCTCTCAGATCTGCAACCCTGCTAACCCACACTCGACCCCCGAGTTCCCGACGCTACCAACTTCGACCCTCGAGTCCTCGACGCCACCAAATCGTCACCGGTTCTTCCTACAATCTCCACAACTCTCCACCTTGTCTCCGTTTCTATCTAAATCTGCCACCCCATCTTTGAGAAGCTCTCTGCCACCGCCGAGGTTGGCGGGAGTCTAGATTCGACAGAGGAGGTGAATGGGAAGAGGAAGCGTGGCCGGCTGCCCAAGTCCGGTGGTGCGGCGAAGGCGGTGGCTCCTCCGACGGCGAAGGCATATCTTGGGCACCTTCCTTGGATCCCGACTTCTCTATTGTCAGGTAATCTCTTCAACTCCTTTCACTTCAATTGGAGATTCAAGTACAATTTGATTAGGGTTTTGATTTGGGGGGAAAGTTACTGTTATGTTAGGGTTTGATTTGGCAGATTCCATTCTGTATCTGTTGAAATGGGTTGAGCTCCCCCTTTCTTAGTTCATTAAGAGCCTGGATAATCTTTTTATGAGGACCTAGTGCAGAAACACCTATGCTGATTAGATCTACAAGAGTGTATCACCACCATGAAAGAGTAAATAAACAAAGTAGCACTAGAGTTAGCCAGTTACTGTCATATGTATGTTCAACTGTCAGTGAAACCAGTTGAACATTTGACACAATATGTAAAGTAATGATAAGATTCGACAAGGAAATACCTTTTTAGTCATCCACTTTAAGATGTCCCAATCAATCTCTTCTCGAGCAAAAGCTTCCTTGTATTTGCCTAACCCCAAACTCCGTAGCCACTCAGCAACTTGCCGAGTAGATTCAACTGAGGATGCACAATGAATTTCAGGGAAACTTTGTGGTGTTCTATTATCTTCTACAGAAATCTGCGTGAAAAAAATTGCCAGTGTCAGATAATTGAGGATAATGTAAAGGCTCGGGTTTTAAATTCATAATTTTTTTTGAAAAAGGAAAATCAAAATAAATTTAAAAGCGGAATTTAAGGAAAAACTCGCTAACTCGGATTTTAGAACTCTTAAAGCAAATTCCGGCCTAATTTTGAACTTTTAAATATCAATTCTGTCTTTTCGTCTCGGGACTGAAATAAAAATTTGGGTTGCAATATCCTCTTGATTTTGAAAACGTTAGTTTAATCAAATTGGGATAAGGTCGAGAGAGCGGGTATCGAGATTTGCTTCCCGAGTATTTTAGGTTTTGATTATACAATAGGATGTTGGGTTGACCACACATTTGTCTTATTTCCCCTCTACTTTCTACGTAATCAGGCTGCAAACATCTCTCCCATTTTAGCTACAATCCAAGCAACCCCTTGCCATTTCCCACGCCATTACAGCTGCCCCTATTACCCCACGCCACTGCACAATCTCCTTTTGTTTGACTGGTTCAAAAGGAGCATATCCTCACCTCCTCTTTTGTCTTCAAACCCCACACTTCCTCCCTCAATCCTCCTCTAATTCTGTCAAGCAGTAGCAACAGCAGCTACGCGGTCGTCTTCCGCCCCCGTCGAGCATCCAGCAAACACCACACCTCCGTTCTCCCCCTTTCCGCCTCCCTGTTCTGCCGGCGACCACCGCCACTCGCGGCCTTCACTCCCTTCTTCTTCCGTGACGAGCAGCAGCATGCCTTTGAGCCCTCGCCGTCGCTTACCTGTTTTCCGACGACCCAGAGCACGCCTGAGCCACACCCGAGGACCACCAGAGCGCACTTGAGCATCCCCGAGCGCAGCCACCGCTTCCTCTGCGCTCTGTTCTACCCCTCCGGTTCGGTAAGCTTCGTTCCCCTTCGCTCCACCTCCAAATCGAGCCAAGACTCCTCTTTTAACTCCATTCCACGCTCATAGGGACACCTCTAGCAAGAATCCATCTCCGTTGAAGTCAATCGAGTCTCCGACGAGCCTCGAATCAACACCGACGACGTTTTCGGCGAGATTCGAACCCCTCGGTGAGCGCTCAGCCTCTTTAACTCTCACTTTCCTTTCGGATCCCTGTGTCTCCTTCGTTCCTTCATGCTTGAACTGACAACGGTGAGGTTGCGAGAGAGCGAGAGCGCTGGAGAGTGGGAGAGTGCCGACGAGATCGAGCGGAGACGCGAGCAAGAGAGAGAGAGAGCGAGAATGGGCAGCGAGGGAGTAGTGGGAAGGGCGAGACGAGTGCGAGAAGGGACGATCGGGTGCGAGGAGGGGAGCGAGCAATTGAGGGAGGAGAAGCCGGCGCCGGAGTTCGCTGAAGAAGAGCGTGGCCGGGTCCCACAGCCACGTCAGCCCGGGTCCCATTTCCTTTTCCAAATTGCTGAGAGACTGGGCCTAATTTACTAGGCTGCTTGGATCCCAAAATTTAAATGAATTGGGCCTAATTACTTTAAAGGTATTTGATTGGGTTAATAACAGGGGAGCTCGGTTTAGTATTTAACAAATAGGAAGGGGTCGGGTTGGAATCTTATGAATATAAGGGTGGTTTTGGTAATTTCAAGACGATCATTTTTTATTAAATAAAAATGGTTGAAACTTTTAAGGGATTTAGAAATATTTCATGAAAGTGTTATGAGGAAGTGATGTTCAAAATATTCAATGTTATCACTTGAGTTTTAAAATATAAAATATCATTTTTGAGATTTAAAGATAAAATATTATGGTGATTTAAAAATGTGACATTATGAGACTTGTGTTTTAGAAAAAGGGGATTTGACGAACATTTACCAAGGTCAGAATTTCTTACTAGTTAACTCGGTTTTCGAAACGGGTTTCGGGACTAACTCGGGAATTATGTGCTCGATGACTAACTAGCATGATTGGTGTGATGATTGTCTAATATCATGATTTGTGCGGACTAATGGCATGATTGGTTGACTAATAGCATGATGAAATGTTAAGATTATTTATCATTAACTTATGGGTTGAGATATGATGAATATGATGCACTTGAGCTATGTGATATGCGAATATATGGTTATGAATATATGAATGTGGATGAATGGAATGATGAGGACGATATGATATTGGGAAATGTGATAATGTGAATGGTTGAACTTGAGGAAATGACGATTGTGACATGGTTGTTATTCTCGTTGAATGATGTATGCTTTGAGTGCTTGAATGATTAGACATAGACTTATATATGTGTTCCGATATGTATCTAGGCGATACCTTGAGCTATGATTGATGTGTGCCAGACTTCCTATTATGCTGTTCTGCATAGCCAGGTAAGTCTCTTCGGAGCTTACTCAGATTGAATAGAGCTATTCCCTGCTTTAGGTGCATGATATACTAGGTGCTTGCATTCATGATCAGCATGCCATGTAGTACCATGCTAGGTTGCATTGATCGTTGAGCATTCTATTTCTCTATGTGTATGTAAACAGAACGGCCGTTATCTGTGATAGTCCTAGAGTCTTTGCTAGGGTCATAGGGTAGCCCAGCCTCATCGGGTACCCTGAGTCAATCGAGTACTTCCTTATATTATGACATGCCTGCGGGCTTTATTGTGGAGCGGGTTAGGCATGCGTGCCGCCCTATTATGAATGAATGCATTCACGAGCTGGCCAGTCTCCGCCTGTCGGAAGGGGTGGAGGTAGGAGAGGGATATGCCACTTGGCATTGTCTTGGGCCCTTTACAGTATTTCTGCACATTATTATGAACTAGGAGCATGCTAGTGTGTTTGAATTTCGTACTGCATTAGAGCATCTTTATTAGGTATAGCGTATATGTGTGCTTATGGTTGGGATGCAGAGTTAAGTGGGCATCGATCTGATCCCGCCCCAAATCAATTTTTTTAGGAATTATTTATGTTCATCCTATCGGTGTTGTTTGCTTATTGCGCGGGTCATTTTGTCGGCGGAGAGTGAACGCTGGAGTTATAGACTTCACCAGACTCTGATTATATTGTTTTGGATTTATACTTTTGACTCCGTTTTGACCCGGCTCCGCCGTGGCACCCCTTTGTATTATGCTTTACTCCCGCTATTGTGTGACCTTTGGTTTTCCCACGCTTAGACTTATGACAGGTACAGGGGACTTCCCCGGGGATTCCAACGATCCCTTCGAATTTTGGGTATGAAATCCCACTTGAAACGTTAGAGTAGAATTTCAAACCTTCAACCTGTACTCGGGGCGCAAGATCCTAACGAGGGGTTTCATCCCTCGAAACGTAACTCGGGAATCATAATCCCGGGCTGTTATAGATAATAGGTTTGAAATGTGATTAATCAAAAGAAAAGATCATTTTCAGTAAACACTACTGAGTATCGTTTATTTAGAAATACTACTATCCTGGTATCATTCTCAATAGAAGGAATTATAGAATCCTAATTTTGACTTGACATTCAATTATCAAGCTTCCAATTCCATACATGGAACTAATCAAATAATTGATACAATGTTAGAAATTGTTAGCAAATGTGAAGAGTGAAAGTAAATATTCAGAAGCTTTGTTTTGGGGGATTTCAAAGGTCAACAGCTAAATTTTATTCCGGGTTGATTTAATGTTAAAAAAAATTAGTGCTGATGATTATATTTATGCCATCTGTTTGATTTGATTCAATTTATTGAGCTTTTCTAAGAAATAGAAATTGTGAACTTTGTGTCTTCCATTCTCCAGTCTCAAATTGAATGATTAGAAGACCCTTTGTTGATCCATCTGCAACATCAGATGATGTATTTATTGATTTTTTTAAAGACATTTAGGGTGTTAATGTTGATCAGAAAAAAGACATGGCATAGCTATATTTTTCTTGAGATTAAATCAACTATTACATCTCAGAGGAATAGTGTAATATGAGCACTAAACTTTTCCCATTCACTAGTGTAATATGAGTACTAAACTTTTCCCATACACTATTGGACAAGAGATACAATCACCATATTTCCCATTTATCATCAATTGCAAGATGTGCTACATCTTGGTTTATTTGTTCGTTGAGACTTAAGCAGTATATACTCTCCGTATATTAAAACTCTAATAATTTGAATGTTTTCCTTGTCTGTAAATAATTACATTTGTCTTTAAGATTTACTTTACTAGAATAATACTGAGTTTTCCTTGCTAGGAATGGCCAAAAAGAAATTCCTTGGGAAAATATCGAATGCCAAGGTGATACTCAACGGAGGGCAGAAAGTTACCTTCCTGAGACCTGATGGTTACTTTTCATTGTATCATTCCTTAATGATGCATCAGATTGCATTGGCATTTCTGATGTTCATTTCCTCATTGTTCATTTTCTTTAAAGCTTAGTAGAATTGTTTATTTGGAGCTCCTTTGTTGCTTCAAAGATAAAATGCAGGGATTGAAACTTCTCCTTAACTTTTCTTGAAGCTCAAATGTGTCAGCAGGGACTCATCTAATCGAAGTTTATGCAATCGGTTATTTCTTTTCTCCGGTGTGGCTCTCTTTCTCTGCCTAGTGTTGAGTCATATTGCCAATATGTTTTGTGCTTAATCTATAACTTTTTTTTATTCCTTCTTTATTTATTTTTTCTAGGCTCGTGTTGACATCAGCTCCAGGAATCCAGGTAAGGTTCATGCAACATTGACTGAGACCAGGAAGGGCCTCCTTGAGTTGGTTCTAGAGCCTTTAAGAGAGGAGCAGTTCTATGAGGTATGTTCATCCTTCAACTTTCACTTCCCGATGCTTCTCAAAACTTATAAAAAAAGTTGAAGGGAGTGGTTCATTTGTGTTTGCTGCCTATTGCAGATAAGAAAATATTTCTCTATAATGTTACTGGTTAAGAGCCCAATGGATGGTTTAATGGTTGGGTTCATGCTGATTGTTGTGTTTCTCATGCCAAAACTAATGGAGAACATGGGTAAGACACTCCTTGCTCCTGGCTATGACTTTTTGTAGACTTGGCCCTTTGTATTGTCACCGACTTATTAACACTCTGAGATGTCTTGCAGACCCATAAGAGATGAAGGGAACCCAAGAAGAAATGAGGAGTCAAGGCGTTCCGTCGCTGGCAAACTTCTTGTCTGGCGCTGGAAGGACTTAGGGATACGAAGTACTTCTTATATAATCGTATTTTTAGATCAAGGATTATGACTTTGAGGTGCTGGTTGGAGCAAAGGTTTGAATATGCTCATGGTTAGTGCCTGTCTTGCTGTTCATTAGAAATTACTGATGCCTGGGAAAGAGCTCAGTTAGATAGGTATGTACGACTTTCAATATACTCGGACAACAGTTATAAAATATTTAGACAGCGGTCGAAAGTTACTTATACAACGGTTTAAGCGAATCTAGCCAACCATTTTTTGTATTTAAACAACGGTTGACGATTATATAAACAACGATTAAAAGATTTTATACAATGGTTCAAAGGAATATAGACAACGATTAATGGTTACTTAATCAACGGTTAGAATGTACATCGACAACGGTTAAATATATTTAGGCAACGGTTATAATATACTTAGACAATGGATATAGAGTATTTAGGCAACGATTAAAGTTACATAGACAATGGTTGAAAGGTACTTAGACAACGGATCAAAGTTACCTACACAACGGTTTCATTTGTCTTATACAACGGTTAACATGTACTTAGACAATAATTACGATCACTTTAGACACCGGTTAGAATATGATTAGACAATGGTTAAAACCGAATATCCTAACCGGAGACAACGGTTATATTGACCTTTGACAACGGTTAATATGATTCGGAATAAATTTTGGAGGTGCATAGACAACGGTTATCCAGAATCTATCACAAGGGTTATAACCGTTGTCTAAGTGAACCGTTGTGATAAACTCAACCATTGTATTTTCAAAAACCACACGGGCTGATGCAACGGTTCCAAAACCGTTGTGCGTTTTGTAAAATAACTGTTGTGTAAGGGCTTTTTTGTACTAGTGGTTGTTCATCCAACGTTATTCATCCTCCAAGTATCAAAGAAGAGAATTTTAATTTATGTTGGATAGTCAACTGCACATTCTACATTCCTAAATTAACTAAATTAAATTGTAATTCTCGATTTCACTCTCATGTTCACCTTGAAAAGGCAATCACACGAACCTTCCTTTTTAATTCACAGAATCATTAAATATTTATTAAGTATTAATTATAGTATTGTAGCTAGAGTTCATCTAAACCGTTCATTCTATTTTAATCAAACGCTCATAATTACGTTACACGTTATATCTTATAATCCGTTTCACTTGAACCTTTATATATATATATATATAGGGTGTCGTTAAAATGAAAATGACTCTTAAAATGAAAATGGGCTTGATTTCTTAAAAAAAATGGAAATCGGCCTTGGTCCAGTTTATCCAACTAAACTGAACTAGTCTTCCTCCTCTCTTTCCTTCTCTCGTTCTCAATCGACGCATCTCATGAAGTTGCAGATCCTCCGCCGGCCTCCGTCACCGCCATATCATCAACCGCCTTCCTCCGCCTCCACAGGCCTCAGTTATCCCTCTCCCTTCCCCAACCCGCCACCGCCGCCTCTTTCTCATCCAATTTCAAACCCTTCCGATTGACTTCGAAGCCTCTTTCCGCACTTAAACCCCCATGCGCCTCCGACTCCTCAAATCCACCGTCTCCACCCCGGCTGCAGCCCTTCGCGTCGCTGTAGGGAGCCAAATTGATCCCCTCGTGTTCTCCATCGCGATCGGCCTCATCCTCCGATTCGCAATCCCTAAGCCGGTGGAGTGACAATGCAAGCGCAACTTTTCTCGATCTTCCTCTCTACCATCGCCCGTCATGTCCTTGGTCATCTTCCCATCAGCGCCGACTTCTTCGGAGTGTGTATTGGCCGGATCTGGTGGTTCTCCGGTGGTTGGAAGGGGTCGTTAAGCAGTTCGTCTGTCTTTGGAATGGGAATCTAATTTCAGCGAATCTGCCTTCTCAATAGTTGTGTATGCTTTTCTCAATTGCCTTCTCATTCTTTCTTTTCCAATTTTTGGGATGATTTTCTTACGAAGATTGCAGTTGAACAATAATCTGATACGCTTATGCACAGTCCTTTGATTGTAGCTGTTGTGGTTTTGCACAAACTTGGATCTCTCTATATAAAATTATATGAATGTGTAGTCCTGTATTTTGGCATAAAGTCTCTTGTCTTTAACCTAACCATTCATTTTGCTCATGGTTTGTTTATTGTAGTTGTTGTTATCTTTTATCTGATAAGCTTTCCTTTGATTGTGACCTTCATTCATAAGTTCTAAAATTTCCAATGTAGAATATCAACAATGAATCAGCATTACAATGTGGGAAAGACTACAATCATTGTGTTCTTGATAGGATTAGGGTGTGCTAAGTTGATGGTGATGCTTTTAATGAAAATAAGGATTCTCCCCGCTTTCCAGTGGAAGTAACTTAAGATATGTTTGGCAGAATGAGCTTATCCATTTATAAGCTACCTGTCATTACCTTATTGGCACAAATAAGCACCTTATCGGTTTCAGTGTATCATCCCAAATGAAACTTTAGCTTTGGGAATCATTGGAATCCCGAGAAATAGTAGTCTCTCTTATCGCCGAATAGTGTTAATAGGGTTTGCAGACCACCGGAAGCCAACCACGTAGCAGCATCCCTCCATCGTTGCCTCTTGTGAAACTCTTGATGGTGTTGTGGTTAATGAATCCTTTTATGCCGAATAAGATTTAAGAGTCTATTAGCTCAATGATAGAGCAATGTGTTTATGCACATAGATGTGAGTTCAACTCCTACATAGGCTAAATTGTTTAATTTTAATAATTTGTCTTATTTTCTGATAAAAGTGTAATTTATAATATCATCCGTGCACTTCATAATCTTAATCTTCCACTTTATCATTTTATTTATGCACTTTATATCTTATTTGTTCACTTCATATTATTATTCATAGACTTCATCGTTTTATTTTTGCAGTTTATAATCTTAATTGTGCACTTCACAATCTTATTAATGCATTTCATATTATTATTATTCATACACCATCATTTTATTCTTGCACTTTATTATTTTATTTGCACAACATAATATTATATTTGCACAACTTAAAGTTATATTTACACAACATAAAGTTATATTTGCACAACATAATGTTATATGTGCACAATGTAACATTATATTATTAGATATGCACAACATAATGTTATATGTGCATAACATAATATTATATTTGCATAACATAATATTATATTTGCACAACATAATGTTATATTTGCACACCATAATGTTATATATGCACTTTATCATTTCATTTATGCACTTTATCGTTGTATTATTGCATTTTATAATCTTATTCATGAACGACAACAAAAAAAGACAACCATAAATAGTCTAAGCGGGATTTTGAACTCACACATTTGTGCATGAACACATCGATATACCATTTTTGAGCTAATAGACTTTTGATGACACGTGTCGCATTAAAGTACAAAATCGCCATAAAAATAGCAGCCGGTAAAGAAATATTTTGGTAGAAAACTTACTTTACATTATGAAAATGCAAATTTATTAATAATAACCTTTATTGTATTATTTGTTCACTTTATAATTTGCAATCTCATATTTTTCACTTTTTAAAATGAAGACAAAAAATGTGATGTAACATATTTTGTTGCATTTTGTAATCTTATAGTTGCACCTTATAATATTATTTCAAATAAAAATTATAGGCTAAGATATGTAATTTATATAATTGAAATAAGGGCAATATTGGTAGAAATAGAAAGTATGGGAGAGATGGTGACATTTACCTCATAATTAGGGTCATTTACCACATAAAATTAGGTCAATTTACACATAATTTAGGCCCATTTATCTTTTAATCATTTAATTAGGCCCATATATCTTTAAATTAGGCTCATTTACATCAAAATTGGACTATTTTAATTTTAAGAGGGATTTTCATATTAAGAAGCAAGGAATATATAATTGATATTGCAAATATTAGCACCATTGGGCTCCAAGGAATAAGGAACTTGGCCCCGGGGATCAAGAGCTTGGCTCAAAGGACCAAAAGGTTGGGCTCAAAGGACAATGAAAGGACGTCCGGTAAAAGCGGCCTAGACGGTGAGCTGAGGGCGAGAGCGAAGTCGGCGCCGACCAAAGATGAAAGTGGTGACGACAAAAGTGACCAGAGAAGGCCAAGTTGCACAACGAAGGAGTCTGAAATAGTTCAGTGAATGGCGAACTGCGACGAAAGGGGTCAGTCGCAAGTCCGGCGAACAGTAGTGAAGAAGGTGGAGACTGGGAGGCTGAGAACGCTTGACAAGTATGAAGAAGATAGGCCGATGAGGAAGGACGAGGTGGAACCAGGAGAAGAGGCACCGAGACCACCAAGACCCTTAGACCGACACCACTGAACAACGAAGGCGGAGGACCAGCAACCCAGGTCAAAGCCTAAGAACGAAGAGGAAGGAGGGAGAGAGGAGCCCGGACAGAAGATGAGGCCACTAGATTGACAATGGCACCGAAGTGCCCAAGTTGAAGACAACGCAACAGGAGCGAAGCCGACTCGACCTAATAGCGAATTGGGGACGAAAAGAGGGCAAGCATCGATCGCTCGGAATCCACCAAGAACCCCAAATTGAGGGTCGGATTTGAAAAAACGGAGGACAAAGCCTCCAAAAACAACCTAAGAACCGACCAATTTGGGCACGAAGAGGAGAAATCAATCGCAGAAGACATGTCGAGATTTAGGGTTTCACTAGGAGGGATATCTCGTACGTGGATGCGCAATGTTTAGGCTCCCAATGGGAATAGGATGAATGAGGGTGAGTAAGCAACTCCGAAGCCATACTCGACGAGAAAGCATGAATGGAGGAGTTGATCGTACCCGCTCGACGAGGGGTGGACACCCATATAGGGGAGTCGGAGCTCCCTCTCTCTAGTTTTCTAGAGAGAGGAGAGTTATCTCTCAATGGATGAACCATAATACATAACTTGAAAATGAGTTGGGAGATGATCATATAATATATTGCCTTATATGTGGGTTGCTTGACTGAATCCCCATGAGGCTCCAAATTTATAGGGTGGTTCCACTAATGATTTACTTACACATGTCCACCCACTTGTCTTTCAAATAAAAAGAGAGAGGCATGCGGCTCTTACTCTGCAAAAACCGAAGCAAATCCAAATGATTTACAATTTAATTAAACTTCTTACCTTTTTATAGGATATTTGTAGGTAATAGCCCATCTTCTCAAGTTCTACACAACTTGTCCTTTTTTCTCAAAATTCATTTCCCACTATACTTTAATTCCCTCAAATGGAATTGTCCATAATGTTGGTAATTATCTTCAACTTTATCGGAATAATAAGCCTAAAATCATACGTAAGATTTTACGGAGAGTATCTTACGTATTTAATTAAACACAGTGTCTTTCCATTTCTTTATATAATTTTCCAACTTGAGCTTAAATATGTCCTAAAAATCCAAGGAATTTTATTTTCTCTTTAATCAACTCCTAATGTGCTATCCGACTTTCCTTGAGTTGATTGGGTCTCATGCCATTTCAAACTTGACATAAATTCTAATGAGATTTTAACTGGTTATAAAACTTTATATCCAAATCTATTAGCGCACATCATTACTCACAAAGTGACATCATCAAAGAGGAAATACAATGTGGGTATTACATAGCTTAGGGTTTTCAATCATTCAATTCATAATTCATTCATCACCTCTTTGAGAGGGTTCCGCTTCCCTATTAGGATAGAGGACCCCTAAGTACTCTTTTCTTTAGTTTAGGGATGACCATTCTAGGCTAATTCCCTTGTTTTGCTCGCGATTCAAGACACGAGTTTGATGTATCGTGAGGGCTCATTCCAGATTTTATCTATCCTTTATTTATTTTAGTATCCTTTGCTTTATATTGTTAATGTTGTGATGATATTTAGAGTCATGAACTAGATATATTTGCATCAAGTTAGGGTTTAGTCTATAGCCGTAGTAGCAGGTCGAATCCGTAGTGGCAAATCCCATCCAGCGAGACATGGAAGGAAACTATATTGTGTAAGGAGACTGGCATCTTCATTACATGTATTCTTAGTGGAAACGGTGGATGGTTTGACAACCAAGTGACAAATCCGAAAAGACGGGGGTATCCGATGAGACAGGGATATCAACGATGATAAACCAAGACGCTGCTCGGGAGGCAACTCGAGGTAAGTTTTCTATTTCCCAATTTCTTTTCAATTCTAGTTAGGTTTGCATAATTAGGATTAGAGTTAGTTATGTTTTTTATTCTTTTAGTCGCATGCCTAGGATTGGAGGTTCTTTAATTTATAAGGATAGATGTTTCAGATATTGCTTTGAGCTGCAGGAAGAGCGGAGAAAAAGTTCAAAATGAAGGGAAAAAGGGCCAAGAAGGGTTGAGCAAGGTCGACGAAGCAAAACATCGAGGGGGATAGGACTCGCGACCTGGCCACCACCCGCTGTGAACGGGTATAGGATCATTGGTTTCTTGTTAAAAGAGATTCCCGTACAAAAGCTAATATAACCACAAGTGTAGGGTCGAACTCACGTGGAGATTTATGACCTGAAATGTAGTTTAGACACTACCAAATAACAAATAACAAAAGTGGAAAAAACTAAAATATTTAAGTTTCAAAAAGTAATAAAGCATAAAGGAAAAACTTTTGGAATTCAAATCAAGAGAGAAAAACATTCCATCTATGCATTCTTCGACATTGGTTGACTTATTGGTCTTCGAATCAAACTTAAGTTGTTATTGTTCCTAACGTATTCTTCTCATCTTAGTTTAGATAGATTAAAGTACAACGAGTACGATTAACCCCTTACACCTCTATGCAATCAAAGCATGAAAAAGATTCAACATAAGGTAGCATAAGGTCCTAATAATCCACACATATAAATAACACCAAATAAACACGGTAAATCGATGTTTAAGATATATGTCAAACTTCCTACTTAGTCATGATTCAACAAAGATCTTCACAATCCTAAGCATGCTACTACGAAATTTACTCAAATTCGATACCCTAGTAAGATATCGATGAGTTCAAGTTGATCAACAATGAGAACACCAACAATATAAATTAAGCTCAAGAAAGTTGAAGGAAATATAGGATAACAACTAAATTCATCACTCATAAATCACCAACTAAGTCTCCGAAAACATAGGTGAAACAATAGCAGAATTAGACACTCATGACTTAGCTAAATCTTCTTCTCTTAAATGGAAAATGAAAACCTTAAAAACTCAAAAATAAACTTCTGAATTTCTGAAAAAAGTTGGGGAGAATCACGGTTAAAATCAGCTCGCCTATAGGGCTAATGTCGAGGCCTCCAAAGTGCTTCGGCTCATTAGATAAAATTTGTAAAGCTTAAAGGACACACCACGTGGAATTTCCTAACCATTAGGATCTTACTACACGAAGAGTCGAAAACAATGCTTTATTCTCCATTTGTACATTTTCATGGTTATACATTGGAATGTAAAAACTCGTGGGAATATACAGTAATAAATAAAATAAACTAGCCGTCTAGCCTTATGAGATGGACAACAAGAATTGTTTTGGAAAAATACTTTAGTTTGTATTTTCATTCTATCATTGTAATGGTCTATAATAATGACCGACTACATCAATAGGGGAGTAAGAAAAATAAAATAAAATAAAACAGACTTCCGTTGCCGGGAATCGAACCCGGGTCTCCTGGGTGAAAGCCAGATATCCTAACCGCTGGACGACAACGGATTTGATGTTCCATGTTTCCTTTAATAATAAAATTAATAGTTTTCTAAGCAAATGCCCAGAACAATCTGTAAAGTCCCATATCTCCCAACAGCAAAGAATTGGTTTCAAGTTTCCAGACTAACGAATGCAGTCAGATCGAACTCTCCATGAGATTCAGAGTTACATATAGCTTTCTTGTTCTTAGGCAAAACGGATTCGGAATTGTCTTTCATTCCAAGACATAACTTGTATCGATTCAAGTACTTGTTCACACATCGATGAGAAAGAGTTTGAGGATATAAACATCTCTACAGTCTACACATCGTTGGACAGCTTTTAGAGCACACTGTCCAATCATACTACTACTACTACAGTATAAACGATTCCCATTCAAGAACTTAAATTGAATAAACTCCAAAATCTAATTGTTGTTGGTAAAAACTAGCACTCCGTATCCCATAATCATAGCATGATTTTTCATCATACAAGGTAGCTAGTAAAACTAACAAAGATCATATAATAAGCACAACATACAGTGCTGAGAGTATATATACACCACAAGTCTTAGTTAGCATATTCGAAGAGACCATGTCCCATGGATTCACGGTACAAGCAGCGCTCGATGCCACCTTCTTCGGCTCTGTCCCCTGCACACTCGGGTTTGATGTTGGTGATGGAGATGGCATAATCGGAGACGCAGTAGATGTAGTTGGAGACAACATAGTTGTGGCTGGAGACGCAACAGGTATAGTCGGAGACGCTGTAGGTGTCATGGAGGGAGCCTGGACGACACTGCTCTTTGAGAGGCCGGCGTCATAGGTCATGGTAAGATCGGGTTTGAACAGGCCGAAAGACCTCTCTGAAGTCGGACCAGGCTTTAGATCCTCGTCGTACAACGCAAATAGATACGTATCCACTGTCTTCCCGGGCATCAAAGGCGTGCCTGCCATGGACCGGAGGTGTGCAACCAGATTGCCTACATACGCCTTGGCGTTATCCAAGCTTGGACCCACCTCGTTGCTGTCTCCCTTGTATGGCCACCCGGTCTCTGCTACCATTATCTCGACACCGCTGAAGCCAGCCGCGTTCAGTGCAGACCGAACTGCATCTACCTATACAATGAAATCGAGATTTGGTTGAACAAAATCGATCAATGCCTATACTGTCATACAACTCGATCATCAAATCGATCAAATTACAAAGACGCCACACCACACTCAAGATTGGACACTCAATTGCATTTTATTTTAGAGTCGAAACCAATGATTTAGATAGTCAATCTGAATGGCATCAAATAAGTCCAATTAAATTAAAGAGGATTCGAACAAATAGATTTTCTAAGGAATCTGTCCATAACATTAGAAAGTAGAGTTTGGAAATTTTACCTGAGCGTCAAACATGTTGGTGTACTTGATGTTATTTCCGGAGTCGACCCGACCCGCCGCATTGGGCTCAAAGAGGCAAAACGACAGCGTATCGGGTCGGGGGTCGCTCTGGTAGGCGAAATATGGGTACGGGTTGATGGCAAACGGGGACCCGGTCGCGTTCAAAACCTGCAACTGGGCCGTCAACAAATCCATCATAGCCGGGTCGAACCGCCCCGCAGACGGAGGGTCCGATGCCTGGAGCACCGTCATCGCGTTAACAGTAGCCAGCTTCACCTTTCCGGCCAAGCCAGCGCCGGCGAGGGCGGTTTGGAGGTTCTGCATCGCCGGCGCCAGCTGCGTCATCAGATTCCGGTCACCGGAATAGTACACCTCGTTGCCGACGGTGATCATGACGATGTTACTGTCCGGGTAGTAGGCGGCGACGTTGGCGCCCACCCATCCTTTAGCGGCGTTCGGATCGGATCCTAGACTCGGAATATCGCCGTTGGCTACTCCGATTACTATTCCGATGCCAGTGTTGGCGAGCGCCTTGATTACCACGGGGTCTGAGCCGTACAGCCGGACATTCTGGATGGACGTGGACTGGAGGAGCTTGGCGGTAGCTTCCGGCGGCGGGAGGTTGTCGGCGACTTGGCCGTAGTTGACGCCGATGTACGATTGAGAACCTGCGAATAAAGCAAGGAACTTGAAATTGGAGTCATTCGGAGAGTAATTTAATTAATTGAAATCAGGAAAATTGAGAAACTTACATGAAAGATGGAAGGTAGCTTGGAGCGTGAGGAGGAAGAAGGCCGTGGGGAACGAGTACCTCGCCATGTGAAACAAGGTCGGCGAGGATTGATGGCTGTGAGGAGGAAGAAAGGAATATTGAAGCTAGATGGAGTTATCGATGAGGCCGAGAGTATTTTTATATTGTTTTTTTGTTGTTGCTTGGAAATGCGTGAAGAAATCGGAAAACGTACGGGCGTGTGACTAGTAGATGTAGCTGTGAAGTGGAAGGGATGGAGATGAGATTGAAAGAGAGGTCACGAATAATCAAGGGAGTGGGAGTTGAAGAGGAAAGAGGTGCAGTTCAGATCAATTACTCCGTATCAATTATTGACGAAAACAAAATACCACCAACGGGAAAGTGTTTCTCTCACTCCCCCTTCTTTCTTGCTAGCTTGCTTTTTATTTTGTTTTTTGTTGTGTTATTGTGCTAATTTTTTGTTTTCATATTTCGAGTTGAATTAATTTTTTTTTTTTTTAAATCACCTATGTTTTGTTTTCAAAAATAATCATAAAATAACAAATTACGGAGTATATGAAACTGTTTAAAAATTACCCCCCTTTTTATTTGTAAAAAAATATTAAATTATTATTTTATTTGTAAAAAAATATTAAATTATTATTTTATTTGTAAAAAAATTAGTAAATATGTTTTTATAATAAATAAAGTTGTAATTTAACATTTTGTGAAATTTTTTAATCCTTAAAAATGATTGAGAAACGGAATCCAGTATCAATGGAGATCCTCTACAACACTTTGTGTGACATTAGATGTAACACAAAATTAATTATGCTATAAATTTGCAATAAAAAAAAATCCAAAAATTATATTTATGTTTTAAACACTTGTTAGTATATGTTTGTAAAAACATTTGATGAAAAATTATGTATATAAATTTTATATAAATCAAATACTACTTATTTTGGCATAAGATTTTCTAAAAATTATAAAACATGTACTTTCATCAAAAAAATTTATAAACATATACTAGCAAGTGTTTAAAACATAAATATAATGTTTTGAATTTTTTTATTGCAAATTTATAGTATAACTAATTTTGTGTTACACCTAGTGTCACACAAAGTGTTGTAAAGCATCTTCATTAATCCAGTATGGGCAAATAAACAGAGTTTATTTGTCTTGTTAATAAAAACATGCTCACAATTATTTTTTAAAGTTTAAACATGAAAGTACTTTAATTTATTTTTTCAACTTCATCTATATTATAAATCCGTTCTCATGCGCACCCAAATGGGCGAGTCCAACATTGGTTGGAATGGGAAAAGAAAACAAAATATAATGGATTAAGAGCCCGGCTGAATAACTTAACCATGTATGGTAGAAAATGGATTCGACTCTAGCTATAACCAAAACAAAAATAAATCCAATACAATTCCCATTTTCCTACTACCTACCTCATAAGGATTTCTCAAATTTCTATAAAAGAAAGGAACAAACTACGTCGCATTAGCCCCTTCTATCCCATGTTCTCATTAATCACAAGTCTTTAAAGGTCTTTCACTTCGAGCATGTTGCTGAATGTTAAAGGATTACAATTTTTTTTCGTTTGATTGTTCTCTTTGGCTATTTTCTTGATTTTATGTAATATTATGACGGTTAGTCCATCTGATAATATATCATGATTGGTAATTTGTCTGATAATCTTTCGCCCTATCGATTTAACAAACAAAACTATGGTTTGATATGTCTAATCCTTACCTATATATTCCCTACACTTAAAAAAATCACTAAATGTCCCTACACTTAAAAAGAATCCCTTTTTTTTTTTTTTTTTTTTTTGAGTTTGTAAGATGAAAAACGTAGATGAATTGGTTTACTTAAGAAACATGTTTTCCTTAAAGCAAATAGTGTGGTGTTTTCCTTAAAGCAAATAGCGTGTGGTCCATCAGGGTCATGGAGAACCATGAAAGAAGCCCCGTACAAAAATTGGAGTTGTTTGGAGTTTGGACCAGTTTTGGATCTCGTGATGGATCTTAGCCGTTAAGAGTTGAACTCTTTCCCTCCAATTTTGTTCTACACCTCAAAAGAAATACTCCATAATTGAATTTGATCAAGCTGAATTTAACATTGTGAAATAGTTGTCAGGTGCTAATCAAAAACCGATAAGCTAGAAAACAGATTTTAGTTAAACAAGACGACGACAACAACATCAACATACACAGATATTTCGCTCCTAGCAGGGTTTGAGAGTCAAGATATAGGCACCCTTTTTTCGATTAAGTCGAGAGCATGTTTTCGAGTGAACCCCAAATAGGAAAGAAGGGCCTCTTTGTGTAACTGTGAATTGACTGGTTTCTACTTGTTGGTTTCCTTGTGCGTTAAGAGACTGGCTTTCAAAATGGGCAAACAACAAAGGTGGAGTGCTTCCTTTATATTGGTGGAATGATGTACAATTAGTCAATTACAAATCACTTTGCCAACGAAAAAGGCCAAAATAAAAGTTAGGAGAGGAAAAAGGAGGTTCAAGTACTACTAATTAATACTAAAAAATAATACATGAGTTTGAGAGTCAAGATGGGCAAGCCAAACTTTACAACTTACAAGGTTGGTATTATATGTGTAATGTGTCCAAGTTCAAATTACTGATCCGTTAGTATTTTATTTTAATTTTCCTAAATGCTGAACAAATTTAATCTCCCCTTTTATTTTAAATTGCCAGTTGGTTCAGAATCTAAGTATGACGACGGATTTAGGGTCTGTTTGGATTCCCTTTTCATTATGTTTATAAGTAACTTGGATGTATTAAATAGAAAAGTTCATTATAATCATAATTGATTTATACAGTACTTGATTGATTAATTTTTCCCACTGATTTTATCCCTTGCCAATTTGCCATTGACGAGGTCTCCCGTCTCCATCCTCGACTTGATCAGTCCTCCCCCTCACCTCCATAGGAGCTCCCATTTTTGAGCTTCAAAGACCCCACACCCTTGCAAATGGACCGCCACAGGCCACATCTTGCGAGATCACCATCGACTACATCGCTCACGCACTCCCGTTCCCAACCAATCTCGCCTCGTTCACCTCCCTCTCCAGCCTCACGATCTCGAATGCGAACCTGATTGGCCTAATTCCAGACAAAATCGGCCGAATTGTCTCCCTCACGGCCAATGATTTTAGCTCAAACTCCCTCTCTGACCCAATCCCAACCTCAATCGAATGCCTCGAAAAACCCCAAATCCTAACCCTAAACTCCAACCAATACACCGGGAAAATTCCCACCGATCTCAACAACTGCAAAGCCTGCACAAACCTCCTCATCTTCGACAACAAACTTGCTAATCCCCTGCCTCCTGAACTCGGCTGAATTCCGACCCTCAAGGTCCTTAGAGTAGGGGCAAGAAGGACATCAATGGCGGCATCCCAGTTCAATGCGACGATCTGACAAACCACAAGCAACGACAATGGAAGCGGGATCGGAGAAGGTTGTTGGTGCCGATGAACCTCCTTCAAGCCCAGTCGGCGTTCACAAGAGTCAGCTCTTTGATCTCTCTCGATTGGCAGTGGTGGACTGGTGGAAGTGCCCCTCTCTCCCCCTTGCGGCCTTGCAGTTTCCTCTCTCCTTGGTGTGAAGGATAGATTATAATTAAATTTGGGAAGTTACTATCCAAACACTACTTATTTGATAAATTCATTATAAACTAAAACAATGTATTATAATTAAAATACAAAGGGAATCCAAACAGACCCTTAGTATTTATTATTGCACTGGTATAATAAATGATATTCTCTCCGTCCTAAAATATATGGTCTTTTAGACTCTCACACGTTAATTAAGAAAATCTATTTATATTTAAATCTCATTATTATTATACAAGTGGGAATCTTTAATTTTACTTACTTTTATACTCCCTCCGTTTCCTTTTAATTGACTTTTTACTATTCATGCACGTTTTTTAAGGTGTGAAAAACTATATGAAATAATAATTTTTTTAAATATTTTTTTCGACAATCTCATACTTATTGATGATAAGTATAATATTATTAAAAAAATATTTTTAAAATATTAATATTTAATATAGTTTTTATCGTTATAAAACTACGTGCATGACTTGAAAAAGTCATTTAAAAGGAAACGGAGGGAGTACTTTTTAAGGGTAATAATTACCCCATAAACCTAAAAATATATGTATTTTTTACAAAATTTCAATACCTAAAATGCCCTGTATTTTATTACGGAGGGAGTCCTAGTGTACAATTAGGAATCGTTCCTTTAAATCCTCCTACTTGGTCATTTCAATGCAAAGACAAGTGGGATGAATCTTACGAGTATTTTATTTGGCACCGTTGGAATTAGTGTGAAATCAAATGTGTTACACAAGTTTGGGGTAACGGGGTTATTTGTGAACATTGAAATTGGGCGATTTAGCGCAGTCGGGGTGGCTCACTGGTGGGGAGTAAAGGAGGATATCAGGAGGTTTCGGATTTGATCCCTACTTCCGTCCCGGCCTTTCGTTGGATTAAAATCCAAGGTTTGCTTTGCTCCTTTTCAGTGGGTCGAGCCGATCGGCGCAAGCCAGTTTACCTGGTGCGTGGCTCTTGTCGGTTGGGTCACGTGTCCAGAGTTTGCCACCAAAGTTGGGTTCCTCGTCATCAAAAATAAAATAAAATTGGGCGATTTATGTTAATTATCTAAACTAAATTATCTAAACTCCATCCGGTAAAACTCCGAGGAGCGGTTCAGATCCTATATAACACTTTACGTATTATCTTCCGTATTACATCTCTTAAATTGATATGAATTATAAATAAAATTGAGAAAAAAAAATACTCTAGATTTAAAATTTAAATATATAAATCCTTTAAGCTAATACATTATTTTAATGATGTTTAATGTATATTTTAATAATGTTTTACCCACTTAAAAAAAAAAGATATCTTAGGACTAGATGTATGAATTCTAAGAAGCTAAAACATTAAAATATACACACAAAATATTTTTTTATGTCTTAACTACTTAGGATTTTATATATAAATTTAAAATTAAGATGTCATATCATAATTTAGTTCATAATTTAGATCAATTTAAGAAAAGTAATAGAGAGTGTAACACAAAAAGGGTTACAGGTGATCCGTGCTGCCTGACGAGGGGTATATTGCTGCCACATGAACCAACTACAATGTGCCACGTAGTAGGGTTGTATAAATATTTTTTTCAAAATAAATTCTTGGCATTTTTAATTTATAAAAAAATCTAAATGTAATTTAATTTTATCTATAAATAGATACTCATTTTGCATATGTTTAATGCAGTGGGAGATAAAGAAACGACCCCTACCTGTTTACCGGCTGAAATGAGCCACTTCATTCAAAATCAACCTCGACTATGATATAGTGATGCCTATAATCAACTCAAGACAAACTTGATTGAGCATATTTGGAAGAAATTTGGTAACCAAGGAGATGAGAATTATATATATATATATATATATATATATATATATATATATATATATATATATATATATATATATATATATATATATATATATATATATAATAACTATCCAGTGCATTTGCCTCTTACAATGCATCCGTGAGAACAATCTTAAGCCGTTATATTAAAATTGAATTAAGGGTTAGGATTAGAAGTTCAAATGGTAAAACTAAAAGGAGAAATTTGAGGAAAATAAAAGGATTAAAAATAAATTGCCTTTTATATATCCATTTACAATGAAAAATTAACGGTAGTTTTATCTAGAAATGCGTAGAATATTAATGAATATGAATATTCATTTGAATACATATTCATTTGAATAAACTCTACTTATTCATATGAATAAATATTCATTTGAATAAACTCTACTTATTCAAATGATCGAATACATATTCATTTGAATAAACTCTACTTATTCGTTAGATTAAATATTCATTTGAATAAACTCTACTTGTTCGTATGAATACATCTTTAGGTATTCATCCGAATACATATTTATTTTGAATACATATTCATTACAGGAAATTCATCTGAATACATATTCATTTTGAATACATATTCATTACAGGAAACCCACGTTATTCAAATCTACCGTTTGTGTTTACAGGAAACCCACGTTGGAATGGTTTAAGGAGAGAAAGATGGGATATGGAGAGAGATATTAATTATATTTTTTATTTTAATTATTTTAATTCTTTCATTCAAATCTAACCATCCACATTGTCCTCATCCGACGGTTCACACACAGTCTCACGGATGCATTCTAAGGGGTGAATGCATGTGAAAGCTCCCCTATATATATATATTCAAAAAGTGTTTCGTTTGAACGATTTTATTTTCTCTTTAATTTCATAGAGTCGTCACATGTAATAGTTGTTTGAATGTAAGTTTGTAGCTTTCTTCAATCAAGTTGAGTTGAATTCTTCATGTTTTATAATATTTTATTATTAATGAATTACTTAATAATAATAATAATAATAATAATAATAATAATAATAATAATAATAATAATTTGCTATGTAAAATTTGAAAAAAAAAATGAAATAGAGTAAAAAATAAGCTAATGGTCCTAGATTGGGATAACTAGTAAATGAGCGAAGTAATTTGTTCGAGGAAAAAAAGGGTTTCTCTCTCTTAGCAGAGAGAAACTCCCTTTTGGTCTACCATTTTCCCCAAATTATAACTAGTGAAATCCCTAACTTGTTCATCTTCTCCCTCGCCATCCTCCCTGATTTGATCAAATTGATCCTTCAAACAAATCTTTTGAACCCATATACTTTCATCCGCCTTCCCTGTGAATCTCGGGAACGGCTTTTGCTACCTCGATCTCGATGTCGATCTTCGTTCGGCTATCGTTTAAGGTTCTTCGGTGCCAGCCTGATTCGTCTCCGGCGCCGGATCTCACCTCCCTCTTGTTTAATCTCCCTCTTCTCTGGTCACACTTGTGGTCCGATGGGGTCATGATTTCCCGTCGGCTTGGGTGCGGTCGGGGTTATGGGTCGGGGTTCTCTCCTCTCGAGTAATTGGGTGGGGGCTTCCATGTTCTTGGTCGGGGTTCCGGGTCTTTTCCGGTCTGGCCGCTCGCTCCTGGCCGGGTTTGGGTGGTTGGTCCCCGGCTGTTTGGATGTGTCGGAGCCTCTTCTCCTCCTTCATCTTTGGGGAACATCACATAAAAAATAAAAAAAATAAAACACCCTTCGTATATATCCTGCTGGTGTTTTCGTTGTTGGGTTGGTGGCGTCGCCGGTCTGTCAGTAGTCTGGCTTCCCTCCTCCCCGGTCGTCGCCGGCGCTTGTGGTCCTTCCGGCCGGTGCTAAACGAGGGTGTTTCACTTCGCCTTTGTGTTGGCCCGGCTCTTGTCCTTTGGGCCCAAGTTTTTGGCTTGGGCCCGAAGGAGCCCGTTGGTGGAAAATAAATATATAAATCTATGTAGTACTTTTGGAATATATATTTATATTTTTGTTTGAATAAATTGTAGCGTGGGGCCGAACTGTTGTTATTAGGCATTGCGGTCTAGCAATATTGAGCGGTGTTCTTCTCTTTGTCGACGCGCGAGAGGTCGTGGACGTGATCGAAACCTGAAGGCTCGTTGACTGAGTCCAAATCTGAGGTTTCCACTTAGTTCCCCAGGGATGCCCTGCGTTGCCTCTACCAACTGATTGAAGAGTGGTTGCACACAGCTTCTGATCTTTCTTCGTTTGTCCTAGACTACGTTTGTAACTTCGCCCTTGTATTTTGGTTTTTTTGCTATGTTGTTGCTTATGTCTGTAGCATCCTTGACGGTTTGTCCGTCGTCGATTTTTCGGCCTATCGTCATACCGGGCATGTCCGGTGGTCGAATTTTTACTCAATCAAAAAAAAAAAGTAAATGAGCGAAAAAGTAAAATGTTGAAATGAGATTTTTAAACCGATGTGATAAATGAAAAAAAAAAATAGGCTACATGATGAAGCTTACTGATAAACATCTGCTTATACAATCAATGACTCCGTTGAATGACTTATATTGCTTTATTATGGAATTAAAACCATCGAAACCCTAATAAAAATGTCTTTGCTAAATACACCACTAATTTTTACTGGATACAACATCAAACTCCGCAACTTGTTGGAGTACCTTGTCAGAGGCGTCAAAATTGTGAAGGAAAAAAAACGAAATATTAAATATCTATTTTTTTTTTAAAAAAAATAGGTGTGGACTTCTTTCCTTTTTTTTCACGTGTGGGAATTCCGTAACTAGATTGCGGAAATTAGATGTGTATCAAATAAAAATTTGTGGTGTATTTATACAATCAATGACTCCGTTAAATGACCTATACTGCTTTGTTATGGACTGAAAAGGTAAATATAGAGATGTGGTGAAAACACCAAGATTACAAAAGAACGAGACTAAACAAGAGTCTCATGTAAAAAAGGGAAGCCGTATACCCAAAAAGGCCCCTTATACCCACCAAAAGACACTAACAACTCTAACTAAACCAACTCACCCAACTACCCAAGTATACAAACTCGCCAATTCCTCCCACTAGGCTAAATTAGTTTCCTATGAGTATTTTTTTTCCATGTACTTTCCATGAGTGACTTGCACTTCCACTTCATGGAAATACGGGCTTTACAACTATCAATGATAATACTAGCATAAACATTCGGGCAGAAAGTTTCATTACAAAAAACTACGTTGTTTCTAGCCATCCAAGTGTAATAGATAATTGATTCGAATGCAAACAACTTTACTTGGAAAGGAAAGGATTTGTGGCGCGTCGGATTCTCCTCCCCAAACCATTGAAGCCAAGCATCAATGGTGGAAAATCTACGGTCTACTCCCGCCCAGCTCATCACCTGCGAAAGTACTCGCTGCGTAGCTATGCACCCAAACCATAAATGGGCGGTCGTCTCCTCCTCGCGGCCACAGAACACACACATAGCAGATGCATCACCTTTCTAATGCTTCACACGATTTCTTGTCTGTAACCAATTCCTCGATGCTAACCAGACAATGAAGGCCCATTTTCTGCACTGTAATCTCTTCCACGTGAATTCCCCCCAATCAACAGTAGCCCCTCTGATCCTTAGTAGCTCCTACATTTTAGAATATGAAATACTCCATTTGGATGTGAGAACATGCTGTAGAAGGATCTGATGAGAGCTATCCCGCGGCAAAACATCTAGCATCTCATTTCTGGTGTGAAGAAGACTTTTCCAAATCCAAGTGTCATTCACTTTCGGGGCAACGTCCCACACTTCAGCGCCCTTCAGGTGGTTTTAAACGCACCAATGATACCATATACTTGGTTTGTGGAGTGCCAAGTCTCTCACTAGCTTCGCTTGAACACTCTTGTTCCATGCCAGAATTTCCCTAATATCCAAGCCTCCCTCGCATAATGGTTTTGTGACACAATTCCAAGCAACGAGGTGCTTATGCCCTTCACTACTCCCATTCCATAGGAATCTTCTACACAAACTCTCCACTTTGTGCACAACCCCCTTTGGTAAAATGAGCACCTGACTCCAAAAAGCAAACACCCCAGTCCACACAGATTTCACAAGCTGTAGTCGCCCTGCGTAAGACAACTTTCTGGTAGTCCAAGTCTGAATTTGCTTCTCAATTTTACCAAACAGATCTCCATACTCATGAGGCCCTACAGTTTTCGAGTGTAGAGGAATGCCCAAGTATTTGATCGGGAGGGTACCCTGCACAAAACCAAGATGTCGAACAATTGCAGCACGAAATAGGACGTAGTTCCTTCACCAGGGTTGGATTAGTAACTTTCGGAAGTGTTGGACAAAAATGCGCAATAATCGTACACCACATTTTATTTGATTTTTTTAAATATTTGAGTTCGACCCCTTTTGGTTATCCTCTTGATTCGAAGTTGTATCGATACCAAGATTTGAGTGGTTTTGGTGATTTGGGCTGCACCCGAAATTTAGCGGGTTGCCTACGTATCTCTTGGAAGAGAATCAAGTCTTACGTAGTTCAGAGTGATTTGGATTGCGTATTTGGTTTGATTTGGATTAGGTTTCGTTTTCTTATATGCATCAGAGGATGCATCAGAGGATGAAGTTCAAACCCACCTTCTACGAAGGGTAGCTCGAACAACACTCCACCCGAGTAACCTAAGTCCACCTTCTCGGAAGGGTAACTCAAGTAACCTGCCTATCATTTGCATAGAAAACTATTTGGCTTTGATGTGGAGTTTGATTTGTTTTGACTTAAAAGTCAATTTGGGGGTTGTGATTGAACTCGTTTGTGAGTTTCCTACGTACCCTTTTGGAAGGGATCAAATCGCACGTAGTTCTTGAAGAGAACAAATTTGATTTTTTTGCTTTGTTGTTTTGGCCGTTTGAGGACCGTGTGATTGAACCCGATTAGCTATAGCTTTGTATCAGGTTTCCTACGTATCTCTTGGAAGAGAATCAAATCACTCGTAGTTCGTTACAAAGAAATATTTGAATTTGGTATTTGGGTTTTTGGAGTTTTGGTCGTGACCGAACTCGACGAGCGGAAGCTTTGTATCGAGTCGGATGAGACACTTTGGATTTGATGAAAATTTGATATTTGGGACGACTTGGAGTCGAAAAGTGAATTTGAGGAGATTTGGTTGCAACATTGGGTGTGACTGGACTCGGTGAGAATTTGATTTACACCGAGTTTCCTACGTATCCACTTGTTACGTGGAATCAAGTCATCGTAGTCCAGGACAAAAAGAAATTTTGTATTTGGGTTTGATCACGAGATCATTTGAGGGTGATGATTGAACTCGACTAGCAGAAGCTTTGTATCGAGTCGACATGGACAATTTGAATTTGTTTGATTTTGACCTCATATTCATTTAAAGGGAATTTAGAGGCCGACGACTGTATCCGATATATTTTTAGAATTTAATATCGAGTTACCTACGTAGCCGATATGAGGCGTCAAGTCTTTACGTAGTTCTAAATGAGCCGATTTGATTTTCTTTTTGGATTGGCGATTGTACCCGACGAGCTTAAGCTTTATGCCGAGCTACCTACGTACCCGTTTGGACGGGATCAAATCACCCGTCCAAACGGGTACGTAGGTAGCTCTTTCTGAGAACAAATTTGATTTAATTTGTAAACGATGACTGAATTCGGCATATTTAAAATTTTATACCGAATTTCCTACGTAACTCATAAAAGAGTATCAAGTCCATACATAGTTCTGCACGGAAAACCAATTTGATTTGATTTGTTTTGACCTCATATTCATTTAGAAGTGAATTTGAAGGCAGACGACTGTGCCCAATATATTTTTGAGATTTAATGTCGGGCTACCTACGTAACCGATTTTATGGTGTCAAGTCTTTACGTAGTTCTACCTGAACCGAGTTTATATTTGGTAAAACTCGATTTGAGGCTTTGACTCCGTTTTTTTGTTTAGGAGCCGGCTTGAGATTGACCCACTCGAATTAATTGACAAAGAATATTTGACGAGTTTAATTTTATATTTTGATCAAACTCAAATTCTTAATTTGTGCCAATTATTATTCGTATATTTTAGTGGGTAGATTTGATAATTAAACAAAATTTCAAATATGCAAGGCATAGTTGGATCACGTTTGTAGGCTACTTGTTTTGTTTTGTGTTTACAAGTCGAGCCCGTTTCCATTCTTTTAAAATCGAGCCCAGTTTTTTTTAACATTTTCCGAGTCCATTTCATTAATCCAAGGAAACCCAAAATCAGCTCCCCGTTTTTTAATACAGAGACGCTTTTTTTTTTAATGGGTCTTCGCTTCATACCCTCTTCCTCTTGGCGACGGAACACAGCAGCGGCGCGTTTCCTGTCAAACGCTCAATCCCTCTCTCCGACGCTAGCCCGCTTTCGACAGCAACAATCCACTTCCATTCTCCGTTTGACTGGCTTCGGCTTTGGGCGTCTGAAGCGACTACATGCCGAACGCAGGTGGATTGAGGCGCAGTAGGTAGAGCCTTGACAGTTCGGAACAAACCAAAGACATTCCGCACTTGGTATATTCTAGGTTGTTTTTTTTTTGTTTCAGTCCTTGATTTTGTTATCCAATCTCGCCTTTAGACGATTCTCGACCTAAATTTCAGATTCCCAAATGAATCCCTTTTTAATTGAGAGTTCAATTTTCACGCTCAACTGATTTTTCCCCTTACATTTGTGATTTTAGAGTTTTCTAATTAAGGTCGATCGTTAAAGGGAATAGGAGGACTAGAGCTCGAGAAGTCTCAATTTTGAGGAAGGCGGAGTAGCAAAACGACTTTAGGAGCCACATCGGAAGCGACCCTTGCTTTGGCTTCCTGGCTTGGTATGTCAAGCTTAGCTTTGCCTTTTTGTTTTTCCCAAATTGGGATTTCAGTTTGTGATAGACATGGCTGATCTTGACTTAGGTATTTTGATTAAGGGTTAGTTTCAATTTGGTAGCAACCAGTGAGGATTTTGGAATTTGTTTCCGTTTAGGATAATTAGTTTGCCCCTTTTGATAAATTTTGGGACTGCACATGATGTGTGCTTTGTTTGAGACAACCTAGAGATAGAATGTCCTGCTTGGCTTATTTTACAGGCGCTTAGTTTCTCTGAACTGATTTGATTTGTCCAGAATACCTGTTTTTCGATCCCCTGGTAATCTGTTTCTCCAGAAAAATTTTCTTAGAGTTCAATTTTGTCATTTCCATGTCTAGTTGCAATGGAATTTCTTGTTTGAGATTGCTAGTTGGCATGTTTATGAAAATTGGGCAGCACTTCGTCCTGAAAAGGTCGATCCACGCCGGGATCGGGGGTGTAGTGGCGAAAGTATAAACTCTCAAGCCACTACGAGCTACTCTCAACCTACTATGAGGCGACCCCTAGGAGAAAGTGAAAACCTTCATCCTATTATGAGGTCATCCCCTAGGTGAGAGTTTGTGAACCAAGGTCTTGATCCTCCATATCCTATTGTTTACCTGCAAATCAAAACAAAGAAATAGGGAGAGAGCTATACCCTCTGTTGGATTTTGAGGATTTAAGTGGTTGTGTGTTTGTAGGTTGCTGCTCTCTTGTTTTTGTGTGAAGAAGATCACAACCTTTTTTTTTTATATTGTAGGTAGGCTTTCTGGAGCAGGAAGGAGCAGCCAGTCGGAAGAAGGACTAGGAGGAAGCCCCTTTTTGGAGGGCCTGTTTGCTTTTGCTGATATTGGGAAGAAGAGCCAACCTTAAGGGGAAGGAAGATGGAAGTGATTTGTTACTCTTCTTCCTTAATTTTTGCAGATGGAAAGATCAGGAACCCCCAAAAAAAGCACGGGTCTACTTTTGTAGCAGTAGCTTTTTATAGGGTGAAAGAGGTGGGAGTTACTTGAGAGAACCACCCTTTCCACGTATTGCGGTTATAACCCATTTCTTGTTTTTATGCATTTTTTTACTGCCTTTTTTATGTATTTTTCATTAACTGCAATCAAAAGCTGGCAGAGCAGTTACCCTGTTCAGAATTTGGGCCCTTTCGTTTGGCATGTATTTGGGTCTGACGAATCGGACTTGTAATGAAATTTTTCAGGCCAGCTTTGGATTTGTAGGCCTGTGTTTAATTCGAGAAAATTTATCACATTTTTTTTATGGAACGAATATGATAATATTATTTATACCACGAATAAATAAATAAAAAATTCGTGAAATTTTACCCTCCAACAGGAAGGAGGGAGATAAAAGTGGCATTAATTTCCTTGAGCACCTTGCCATTACGAAAAATTTCTCTAACGGCTTCACATGTATCCTTCCCAACGATATGCCACGCATCCTTGAAGAATTGACTACCAAATCCGTCAGGCCCCGACGATTTGTTTCTCCCAATATTCCAGATACTTTTTCTAATCTCATCAAAGCATGGAATCCTGATCAAAGCATTAACAACATCACTGTTCAACTGCTGTCCAGGAGGTAAAACCGGAAACTCTTTAGTAGGATCACTGTTTGAAAGGAGATTTTTGAAAAAATTCAGAACATATGTTCTGATTTCACGTTCATCAGCCAACATTCTTCCTCTATCATCATTCATCACCATTATTGCATTTCTTGCTCTTCTTTCCTTAACGCTCCTATAGAACATTGAGGAATTAAGTTTCCTCTCCCATTGTCAACCGGTTCAGCTTTGCTCTTTGAGTTGTAATCCTGATAAGTCTAGCCACATTTTTCCTGAGCTCAACCTCTGCCTCTTTCACCTTGATAGCCAGCTGAGCATCCCCTCTGTTCTCCTCTAGCTGTAAATACAACTCATGGAGTATGCCCTTGTTCAGGTTGATTTGTGTTTGTAATTCTGGAAACCTAGCCTTGTCCCAAGGTTTGAGCACCTCCTTAACGTTTCTAAGTTTCCGGACAAGCTTAAGCTTCTTAGAACCTCCATTGTCCAACAGCCAAGCCGCTTTCACAAGATTCTGAAATTCAGTCTCTTTACCCTAGAAGTTCTTATATTTGAACGGGTACCTTTTGTTGGAGTTTCTATTACGCAAAATTGCTACTGCAGGGGAGTGATCAGAGAAGCTGGGAGTGCCAAAGTAGCCCTTAGAGCTTTCATAGAATTCATACCAACAATCGTTAACAAGAATCCTATCCAACTTCCTTTCTCACTATTGCATTTCTTGCTCTTCTTTCCTTAACGCTCCTATAGAACATTGAGGATGTTTCCTCTCCCGTTGTCAACCAGTGCAGCTTTGCTCTTTGAGTTGTAATGCTAATAAGTCTAGCTACATTTTTCCTGAGCTCAACCTCTGCCTCTTTCACCTTGACAGCCAGCTGAGCATCCCCTCTGTTCTCCTCTAGTTGTAAATACAACTCATGGAGTATGCCCTTGTTCAGGTTGATTTGTGTTTGTAATTATGGAACCCTAGCCTTGTCCAAAGGTTTTAGCACCTCCTTAACATTTCTAAGTTTCCGGACAAGCTTAAGCTGCTTAGAACTTCCATTGTCCAACAGCCAAGCTGCTTTCACAAGATCCTGAAATTCAGTCTCTTTACCCCATAAGTTCTTATATTTGAACGGGTACCTTTTGTTGGATTTTCTATTACGCAAAATTGCTACTGCAGGGGAGTGATCAGAGAAGCTGGGAGTACCAAAGTAGCCCTTATAGCTTTCATAGAATTCATACCAACAATCGTTAACAAGAATCCTATCCAACTTCCTTTCTATTCTCGCTTCCCCAACTTGATTATTGTTCCACGCGAGAGCAGATCCAGTAAACGGAAGACATTAAAGTCTGCGTAATTGTTGGCGCTGCAACATTCCTTCAGTGTATTAAGAACGGGTGTTACAGAGTTTGAGTCGGATTTTAGAATGTCGGATGTCGGGATGGGATGTCGGGATTCAAGGTCGGAAGAGCGGAATCACTCTCTCACTCTCTCTCCTCCCACACGCCTCTCTCTCTCTCTCTCTCCCTCTCTCTCTCCCCCTCTCTCTCTCCTCATAAAGCGTTTTGTCCTCTTGTGAATATATTAAAACCCTAGGAAGCCTATATATAAAGCATCAATCCCTAAGTGGATTCTTCATTTCACTCTCATATCACTCAGCCCCCAAAAATCTGATTTCCCACACTCCCAAGAGGATTCCACTCGCCTCCCCAAAATCCCAAAACTCAAAATCCCCACTTTCTCTCCTTGGATCCATGTCTCTCTCCTCTCACCTTCCATTTCTTGTTTCGCATACCCTACAGAGTCTCTAAACTTCCTCAAGAAGATCTCCTCTAAAAAGAACAACCCCAAAATCATATTCAGATCTTCGTTTCCATCAAAAATAGACGTATCTGGGCAAAGTTGTCGTTGTGACTAGGCTTTGTCGTCGCCGCGAGTATGAACACAGAAGAACAAGTTCATGCTCGCTGCCGCGAGTTCTTCCTCGCCACCGTGAGTTCATTTTCGCCTCCGCGAAAAGGGGTTTTCGCCGCCGCGACTCCGAGCCCAGATTTGGCGACGTCTCGGTAAAATCCTTCGTTCTCCTTCGTTATAGCTCCGTTTTCTTCCCCGTTTGTTTCTACTTGCTCCTCAATCTCCCCTCTACCTTATCAAGTCAAGAAAAAGTCAGATCTAATATCTTGAGAAGCGAATCTGAGCCCATTCCTTCCTTTCCTCTTTGTTTTTTGGCAAGGTAAGTTGTCCCTCTTCAAATCCTCTCGTTTTGGATCTAGATCTTTGCAAACGTCTTATTTTAAGCTAGATCTATCTCTCCTAGGCCCTGTCATAGCAATGTTTTGTGGAATCAAAGCCAAAAGACTCCTTTCCTCCAAGATTCCAAGGAGCCTTTAAGAGGCTAGGTAATCCCTCTTCCACTCTCCCTTCTAGTCCTTGTTTGAGGTCTTTTGTATGTATATTGGAGTTGTTTGGTGTTATTTGGATGGTGTTTTGAGTTATAAACATTTTGAAACAATTTTGAACGGAAATGGATTTGAAACAAGCAAGAACGAGCAAAAACGATCAAGGTTGGGTTTGTTCTCGCCACGGCGAAACCATGGTCGCCGCCGTGAGGATGAACCAAGAGTTTAGAGGCTGAGGATGGCATGTCGCGACCGCGACAGCGGGTCTCGCGACAGCGCGTGGCCGCGAAAGCGGGTCTCGCGACAACGCGCGGCCGCGAGATCCCTGTGTCACGGCGAGCCAGGGCCATCCTCTCACGGTGAGAATTTGGAGCACCTCGCGGCCGCGACCAGCCCTCACGCGACCGCGAGATGTCTCCAGTGACTTGGCTGAGTCACTACTTGCTTCATTTGGGTTCCTTGTTGGTTTTTGACCGATTCCTTTCGAATATGTCTTAATTGATGAATGATTTCAAAAATGGGATCTTGAGATATTATTTTATTATTAAATGATTATGGGGTTTTGACGAAGTTTGAACTATCAGGTTTTATGCTTGGAAAATGTATTGAAGGATTTCATTTTCTTGTCGGGATTCTTTAACTTGGTTTTATGATCGAGTTTGGTTTTGGAAATGAGCTTGGTAAAATGAGTTTGGAAACATTGTTGGTGAGATTTATGAATGGTTTTTATTTGAAGAATGATTTTGGTTGATGTTGATCAAATCGGAAAGGGTTTTGGAAAATGGTTTTGCCGTCGTTTGGTTTGAGAACTCGGGTTCGTGTGTGTGGAAATGTTAGTTCGGTAGCTTATGGAAATGGCTTGGTGATAGGTGTGTATTGCGGTTGGATTGCTTTCAGACTTGCATTTGGGCCCTTGATTGCGTTATTTTGCTATTCTGCATTCTCAGGTAAGTATCCTACGTGACTTACTCAGTAACCTAGACCTCCTGCCTGATGTGTCATGTGATGTATAGTTTTGTTGCATATTAAATCATGCCATGTAGTATCATGCTAGGATTGCATTGAACTGAGCATGTGATTACTATGTGTGTTTGAAACAGAACGGACGTTATCTGTGATAGTCCTAGAGTCTTTGCTAGGGTCATAGGGTAGCCCAACCTCATCGGGTGCACTGAGTCAATCGAGTCAATATGAACATGTTACTATAGCCCAGCACCATCGGGCAAGCTTGGTTACTTTATGTGGATGTTTATTCCGTGGTCCATGCACCACCACGAGGAAATGGGAACCGAGCTGGCCAGTATCTACACTAATGGGAAGGGGTGTAGAGGTAGGAGAGGGATATGTCACTTGGCATTGCCTTGGGCCCTTTACAATTTTTCCGCATATTATAACTGTCAAAGCATGCTTATGTGATTTAAATCTTGTACTGCATTAGTCATCCTTTATTTAGGTATAGGCATGTTATGTGGCCTCAGCGCGATCAGAGGACCCGCAGGTGATTACCGGGCCTGACTTCGTGGATAGTGTTAGGTACCTATCCTTGATTGCTCCCTGCTTCTGTGACGGGAAACCTTTGGCGAATCGAAGAACCCGGCTAATCCTCTAACTTGGTCTAAATGGTAATCGTTCGCTTATGTTTTGGTTTTGACCCAGCTCTGTCGTGGCGCTTTGTATCTTAACTTTGCTTCCGCTTTACTTTCATTTGAATTGAATTTCGTGACATAGTCTTAGGACAGGTTAAGGGTACCCAACGACCCTTCGAGGTTTTTAGGGTTTGAAATCCCTCTTTCTACTAATCTTAAAATGAGTTTGAAACCTCGACCCGTACCTGAATTGCAATGTCCGAACACGGGGTTTCATCCCTTGAAACATAACCTGGAAATCATAATTCTGGGCCGTTACAAGATCGGGGACGACCATGGAGATTAAAAGGGGGTTTCCTTATTTCCTTTAATCCTTGTCGTTTGTTGCCTAGCTAAATGTACTCCTTAGGATTTGGACTTCGATTGCCCTTCTTGTACCCAATTGATCTTACATAGTGGATTTAAGTTCTCGACTCATGAGGCCCCGCAGATGTAGGTGCAATACCTGAACCGCGTAAACAACCTCCGACGTTATTTTGTTTTCCCTTTTTTGACTTGAATCGTTTTCGCTTCCGTTGATTCAATCGTTATTCGTCTACTATGCTATTTCGATTTCAAATTGGTATAAGAAGCCAAGTTACATAATCTGAGCAATTGGTTAGGGTTTATATCCGCGTCTGGCTGTTTTATAGTTATAAAATAGGATAAAACCCCTGAAACTCGTTTTTTTTTCCTGATATCTTTTGTTTTTCAAAATCAAATTTGGGACAGTGTTGTTCACGATTTTGGAACTGCAAATCTGAGATCCACTTTAGATTTATTTCAATTTCTTCTTTTAGTTGTTTTTAGTCATGTCTGAGTCTTCTAGTCGTATATATAAAGCTTTATGATGGTAACTCTGATTTTGCTATGTGGCAGTTGAATATGAAGGTTGTGCTTATCAAGGAAAAATGATGGCTTATAGTGGTTGGAAACTATCCTGAGAAGTTGACGAAGGATGAGAAGACTGATATGGACCAAGTTTCCTACATTGAGATCTTCATTCGACTCACTGACAAAGTGGCAAGGTAGGTAATGACTGAAAAGATTGCACAAGGCCTCTAGAAGGCTCTTGATAAGCTCTACTTGGTGAGATCTCTCCCCATTAGAATAAATTTACTTTGTAGGTTGTTTAACCACAAAATGGATGTCTCTGTATCTTTGTCTGATAACCTGGATCGTTTCTTAGCTATGACTCAAGACCTTGCTAAATATTGTGATAATATAGATGAAACCCATCAATGTGTTTCATTATTGAATGTCTTGCTCAATTTGACACATTCAGGGATGTTATTCAGTTCAGTCATGAAAGCTTGAGTAAATTAAGATCCTAGAGTCTATTGCTAAAAAAATGAGTACTTAAAGGTTTTTAAGAACTAAGACTAAACAAGAGGCTAAAAATAAAGCTTTTATGGCGAAGGCTAGGTATAAGAACCAACAACAGAATAATAACTTCTCTAAGAAATTTGAACAGAAAGATGTTGCTACTTCCGGTGATAAGTCTAATTCAGATAAGAAAAAATGATACTTGCCATTATTGCTCTAAAACTGGTCACTATGAGAAAGATTGTTATAAAAGGAAAAGATATGAGGCTAAAATGGCTAAAAAGGATGCATCTAAAGCACACCAACCTGTTTCTGCTGTGAAATCAGTACTTTACACATGTGCTGCTTGTTATTTCTGCTAGTTATGATTCTGATAATGTTTGGATATTAGACTCTGATTGCACCATTCATTTTACACCTCATAAAAATTGGTTTTGTGACCTAAATTAAAAATCATAAATGAGGGAGATGTGCTTCTTGGTGATCACTCTGCAATTTCGATAAAAGGAATATGTTCTATTGTTCTTAAGATGTTTGATGGGAAATATAGAATTCTTCAAAATGTCAGATAGGATCCTAATCTTAAAAGAAATCTTTTATCTGAGAGTTTGTTTGATGATCTGGGCTGTCACATTGAATTTTTCCATGGAATGAGGCATGTTAGCAAAAATGGTAGTCTTATTAAAAAAGTGTGAAAAGAAATGGCTTGTACTATGTTATTTGTCAAACTGAGTGTACTTTGTTGGATCTTCTGTGCTTGATGTATGTGATAAGCCTATGTCTATTAAGTTAACCACCACTTAGCACAATAGGTTAGGTCACATTGGCAACAAAGGTCTGCATCATTTACATAAATCTGGTATTATTAGTTGTCAACATGTTGCTCTTGATGTGTGTGATAACTGCTTGCTTGGTAAACAAACTAGGTTGAGTTTTAAAGAATCTTCGTACAATCCTACTTCTCCTCTTGAGTATATTCATTCTGATTTGTGGGGGCTTGCTCAGATTGATATTGTGGGTGGGAAAAGGTTCCGTGTGCCTATTATTGATCACTATAGTAGAAAGGTGTGTGTTTACCTGCTAAAACACAAGAATGATGTTTTTAATGCTTTTAAGTTATGGAAAGTTAGAGTTGATAAAGAGTTTGCATGCAAAGTTAAATGTTTGAAAACTGATAAAGGATTAGAAATTTGCAACTCTTAGTTTGACAACTATTGTTTAGAACACGGTATAAAGAGGCACTTAACTGTTCTAGACACACCACAACAAAATGGTGTTGTTGAAGAATGAATAGGACTTTACTTGATAAAACTAGATGCATGCTTATTTCTGCTGGATTGAAACATTATCTTTAGGGTGATCACCTTGCTTAATTACTGCTCCTTACCTTGTAATAGATCACCTTGCTCTTTTATTAACTTTAAGACACCTAATGAGTTGTGGTACAAGAAAAAACCTAACCTTAGTCATCTTAGGACATGTGGATGCACTGCTTTTGCTCATCAAAATGTTGGAAAATTGAATCCTAGATCTGTTAAGTGTATATTCCTTGTGAAATACCCACAAATATTTCTGAGTATTTCTTTTACAATTCAAATAAATATATTTTCTTCATATTATATATCTAAAGTATTTTTGGGTATTTATTTTATAATTCAAATAAATATATTTTCTTCATATTATATCTCCAAATTATTTTGGTTATTTCTTCTATAATTTAAATAAATAAAATTTTCTTTACATTATATTTTTTCAAAATAAGTTCGATTTATTTAAATTCATATAAGTTATATAATATAATGTTTTGGAATGATTTTATTATTTTACATGAAAATAAGAATTTATTTTGTTTCATAAAACATAAACAGGCATGATCGGATCACAACCGGGTCAAATTGACTATCGGATCATAGGCTCACAACTAAGCCGGTTTGGATATATGAAACCGGACACTATTCATCTTCTTCCTCAATCTACCTTTTCAAGGGTGATTTCGAATCCTTTAAATTCTTATCTAAAGCTTTCAAAATTCTGCTCATAAAAAAAAAAAAGCTTTCAAAATTCTATCATAAATTAATCTAGACACCATCCTAAACGTATTGGTATTTTTAATTTCGATATTTCGTTGCTGAATAAATCCCAACAAACTTATCCCCAAATTTGATATTTTTGCAAATCCGAGCAAACTAGGAGATTTCGGATCAAATTGGTTTTATAGATGGTTTTAGATAAGTTTATATAGAAGATTTGATAAATCAATTCCAACCGATTCGGCCCCAAGGTGCGTCGGCTATAATATTAGGTTTTTCGTTCGTTAAACTCATTCCACAATTTCACCCAAAATCCGAGCATCCTACCTATTCAATCACGTTGCCTACCTCGCAAGGGTCGTTTTCGTACAAAAACCCCTCTCAAATCCTTTCACAAACGCAAATCCCCCATTACCGATTCAAGCTCGCCGGAGTCTCCCTCGTCCGCCGATTCCAGTCGCCGCCGCCGACTTCCAGGACCACTATGAGATGCGTCGCATCTACACGAATCTGTATCCCCCATTCTTGGATCTTTCCGTGCTCTATCGAAGCCGCGGGGAGTCGCCGAAGTCCATCCGGAAGGTGCCGGAATTGTCCCGTGTAGAGCACTGTCGGGCTGAGGGAAGGAGAAGGATAATTACGTAAAAGCTCCCATACTTTCTGGTTTTATAAAATATGTCCCTGTTTTAGTTTTTAAAATTTCAGAAATTACCCCGCAATTTTTAGATGTTGTTCTAACTCGCGTAATCTCCTTAATCCGCAACGTTATCATCACATCCTTGCCCATCTTCAATTATCCAAGGGTCCCAAGAAGATCATCTTGGTATTATTTTCGACTTTTTAAATTAATTCGATTTTTAGTCGAATTAAATAAGTCAGTTCCGTTATTAAAATTTCAATCATCAAATAATTCATTGCGCCTTGTATTTCATACATGTAGGCTCGTCCGTAGACTTCGTCAACTCCGTCACCAAGTGCTTTGAACTCCATAGTTGGTAACGAAATCCAACAAATGAGGTAGGTGACTTTCCGAGCTTTTCCGCTCACTTCAGTGCATGCTTTCGTGTCAAGTTGTTTTCTTTCCTTTGGTTGCTTGCCAAATTAATTCAAATAAATTACAATTTACCTGCTTGTGTGATTTATTTACCATTCAGTTTGAATTTGGCGGGTCTAGCATCTCATTCTCTATTTAGCTAGCCCAAGATCGAGAGTCGGATAATTTGACTTTTCCGCTCTGATAGCATATTGAAAGTCCGTTGGGACTCGTGATCGAGGGTTGTGTGCACACGTGCGCCCTTGCGCTAATAGCCTATCATATAAGCCGAGCGAGGTTTCATCCTAAAACCAATTGGCAATAGGAGGAGTAACCCACTAGCTTATATACTAAGACTTGTTTGTTCATACTATCAATGTGGGACTATTTTTGTTCTCTTCACATTTCATTCTCTCAACATGCCCCCGCAAGTGCAACTAGGGTCGTTTTTCACCTCTAGTTGACACTTGGACAATGAATTTGACAAGTGTAATTGGGTGACCTTATTATAAAATAATAATATAGTTACTCATCGTTTATTTAAAGCATGATTTATTCTTATTCTTTCATGCTAATTAGTTAGGTATGGAACATGCCTTTTTCTTTGGTGTTTCCATCCTTTATTTTATTTCATTTGACATCCATGTTACCAACATGGGTTATTTTGTGTTGTGTGATCACCTCGGATGTCTTAATAAAATAGTTAACAATGTGAGGATGGTGTGTTACGATAGAAACTCAATTGAATCAAGATCACTCCATGTAAAACGTATCAATCAACATAAAGCAATGTGAACCGCAATGTGTAAATTCAAGTGAAAGTGGTATTATAGAGTCAAGTCGGGACCGTTATTCCTCGGTCTAAATGTTTTATGAAACTAACACACCTCATCAGGAGGTGTGTTACACAACCGCAGCGATTGTAGGTCATAACCACTATGTCAGGGTGGGAACGATGTTTGTCAATAAAGAAGTGATTTGTGTCAAGTTATATAAAATACGTAAAATGCATTTCAGGTGAGTATATGAGTGAAGATTAATATATACTCCGGAGTAATTAACATACGCGTGGTTTGAACCAGATATTGGGGATACAAGATCAATAGACCTGAGCAGATCTGGGCTAACCCGCCCGGGGAAAAAGACGGGCTTGGGTAGAACAATCGTCCTAAGCGGGCCGACAGGCCCTGGCCGGTAAGCCCACCGGGCTGGGCTTGGGCTGAATATGAGGCCCAAGCGGGCCGGTAGGCCCGGACCGTTATATATTAGTATTATAATATTATACGTATAATATGTTTAATTATATATATAATGATTTTTTAATCATAAATACAAACTATATATATATATATATATATATATATATATATATATATTCATACAGTATGTGTATATATTTTTGTTAACTATATATATATTTATATAGTGTGTGTATATAGTGTATATATATTCTACGTACAGTGTATATTTATATATATATATACTCCCTCCGTCCAAAAATACATGGACTTTTACTATTCATGCACGCTGTTTTAGGAGTTAAAAACTATATAAAATATTGACTTTTTTATTAATTTTTTTTAATAATTACAAACTTATTATCAATAAGTTTGTAATTATTAAAAAGATTAATAAAAAAGTTAATATTTTATATAGTTTTTACCTTCTTAAAAAAGCGTGCGTAAATAGTAAAGGCCATGTATTTTTGGACGGAGGTAGTATTTTTTTTTCAAAACAGTGTATTTATATGTATATAAAATACAGTGTGTGTATATAGTGTATATTATAAAGTATAGATTTATACGTGTTATATCTTTAATTGTCTTTGATTCATGGATATTAGCTAAAAGGAAAATTTAGTAACATAACCGGTTATGCTATCGGGCCCTGTTCCGAATCATTTCCTAACAAAAAAAACCCAGTAGGCCCGGTGGGCGGCCCGGCCTGCCAACAAGGGCGGGCTTGGGCAAGGTACTAGACCCACAAACCGGGTCTGGCCCAAGCCCGGCCCGGTACAATGGGCCTCTAAAATCTTAGAGGCCCGACCCAAACCCGCCCAGCCCGGCCCATGGCTAGGTCTAAAGATCAACCCTCAATTGACTGTCTCAGTCCGCGGTTTAAAACTCTCTAGAAGAGTCCTACCCATTGGTTCAGTTTCGATTGACTGTCTCAGTCTACAGTTTAAAACTCTCCGGAAGAGCCTTGCCCTCTGGGTCAATTATGTGCCACATCGAGTACCTTTTAAGCCAATACTGTAGACCTTATTATAATAAACAATGCATTAAACGTGTAAAGTGTGTAAATTGTGTTTAAACTATCCAACGTGAGGTTAGCCATCGACTACTTTTAAAAAAAAAAATTCTTTTTTCTTTAAAAAACCTACCTACCTTTTAATTTTTAGTGAAAATTTTATTAGAGTTTGTGATTTTGAGAATCGATTTTGTAAATTTGTGAATTGAGATTTTTTTATCAAATATATAATATGAATTGAATTTGTGATTTTGAGAAACAATTTTGTAAATTTGTTAATTGAGAATTTTTTTATAGAATATATAATATGAATTGAAAAGGTTATAGATTCATACTTATAATATGTGAATTGAATTTGTGATTTGGGGATTGTTTTTTTTATAGGACTATATAATATGAATTGAAAATGTTAGTGTTTCATACTTATAATTTGTACTTTGTCAATTTGTGCTCTAAATTTTAATTTGAGATTCAATTTATATGTAGAATATGAGATGCTACTAATATCCTAGAGATAATGTAAGAAGTGAAAACAAAAGCTTGATTGAAGAAACAATTGGGCATTATTAGTGATTTGGGACTACGAAAACCTACTCAGAAATATTATCGTTTCTTATAGCGTTCAGCCCCCCTCTGGTGAAAATCCGGGATCTGCCACTGCATTTATGTATAACCTTAATCATTCGATGAGATTCAAAATTCATTGTAATGGACAACAAACTCACCCCATATAAATTCTAAGCTAGAATGAGGAGGTTGAGATAACTATCTAAATCGTTATGATCGCAATCACGAAAAAGGAATATATTGACGCTAAACCTTTTATCACAATCTCACCGGAGCGGAATCCCACTGAGTAGCGTTGAATACAGTGATACTTGACCTTTAGGCTGTGTTTGACGTTAGATGGAGATTCTAGGGATTAATGAGATTTCTGTAGATTTTAGGGGATGGAGATTATTTTTGTAGATTAATGGGATGTTGGGAATGGAGATTATTTAGGACGAAAATCTCCAAAAGGTGTTTGGTAGGTAAAGGATTGTAGTGTATTTCAAAAAGATGAAAATTAATATAGTGCCCCTAGAAACAAAACTCTCGTACCCTCTTCGTCACAATTGCTGCTCCTATTTCACAAACTATTTCCACGAGAACCCGTGCCTGGCGACGACGAAGCTTGAAAGCTCCCGTGCCTGGCGACGACGAAGTTCGAAAGCTGTGGTGACGTGAAGCCCTGACAATTTCACCAACCCGGCCGCCTACACAAGCCCCCTCCCTCACCTTGCACCTTCTCCTACTTCAGCTGTCGCAGGCAGAACAGCTTGAGAGGAGGTCTCCTCTGGAGGAGCCCTGTTGATACGGGAAGGAAACACTTGAAACGGTGTTGTTGCACCATCATCATCCATCTATCTTCAAAACCTAGCCAGTAGCCATGGTTTCTCCTCCTTCTGCTACACTTTGATGGCGTCCCTCATCAATCCTATCAAATTTTTAAATGACGTTGATGATGGAGATAGATGGCCCTTTTTTCCCCTCTTGCACTGTTTTTCACAAAGCTAATGGTGGAAGACAACCTCACACACCCTCCCAAATCCCTCCAAAATATGCAAATCTGAGTCTCTGAAACCCTGAATTTCTTCCCCAGCACTAATCTCCCACCTTAGTCGATTCTCCTCTTACTCATCCTCAAACGCTCAATCTTAGTCGATTCGGCTTCCGACTACATTGATTTATTCTACCGGGGCTGCTCAAAGCAACCTCTCTCAGATCCCTCCGGCATGTATGCCCAATCGATTTCATCCCTGTACAGCTCGCTCATCCAGCAGTCGGCCAAATCGAAGTTCTACAAGGCATCCGCCAGCGCCGGAGCTAGCGCCGTCACGGGGCTCTTCTAGTGCCGCGACGACCTAAGCCCCGACCAAAGCTACGCCTGCGTCGCCAAGATCTGGAATTGTGGTTGGCAGACCCGGCCAAAGCTACGCCGGCGACCTTGGTGGCGGAAATGGTGATGGGCGTCGTTGGTCTCTTCTCCTTCCAAGCATGCTCTCCCCAGATCTGAAATTTGGATTTGAGAATGGCAGGGGCAAATTTGACTCTCATAAATCCAAATCCGAGCACAATCCCTTGAATCTTGGGGTGAAGAGATTTTAAAAGAATCTGATGAAATCCTCACAATCTCTATCCTCAAATCCCCTTCCATCCGCTGCCGAACACCTTCTCCATGGTTGAAATCTGATTTGTCTTTGGGTAGAATTTCCACAATCACACAAAAACCCCTGCCGAAACAACCTTAATCACCAGAAGGGTGTATACAATGATACTGGAGCTTTGATCACTAGATCGAGATGAATACAATGATAGGGGATACTTCGATCACCGGAGTTGAATAAAGTAATCACCCAATCTTTGATAGCACGGACAAAGCGGAAATTGACTTGTAATTATTGCCTGTGTTTTTTTCATTCATTGAACAAATTTTTGCAGGTGGTCACTAACCAACTGACATATATATTTCACTGTTAAATGGCAATGTTTACGTTTTTTCTTCCCGTTGGGTCATAACCAAATTCCAGATTTAGTGCCACGTAAATGCGGTGATTAAATTTAAAAAAAATATTTGAAGGTGGATAGGATTAGTTTGGTGTAGTTAAATAAAGAAATTCCAACGGTCAATACCCCTCCCCCAAAAAAAAGAACAGCGGAACAAATCCAACGGTAACGCCGAATATATCGATCACTTCAATTTTATTTATTTATTTTTGTCTTTTCTATGAATTAAAATGCGAAATAACAAAATAATAAGAACTAAATGATACTTTTGTAATTTAATAATTATCATTATTTTTTTATTTCGATACAATTGATTAAAATATTCAAATATAATAATTACTATGCTAATTTTTTTTTAAAATGTCAATACAATTATTGTACGAAACTATTTCTTCCTGCTATGAAATACGTCAAAAATTACATTATAACCAGGATTGGGTAAACAACCTAGGAACCAAATTTTTACGAAACTATTGAGAAATCGTTGTTCTCTTATTATTTTTTGTTGTTCTTTCTCTGACAAATTGTATTTCTTTATATACTCTGAATCAATTTCGACTTCTTCATCAGCTGCATAATTTAAATCGAATGTATGTCCCAGCTCGCCTATTTTTTTTCTTCTTGTGTCACACTACCTGCCATAATTGTCGGACAATTTAGATCAAAATCGTTAACGACCTTCTCATCGAGATTTGATAAGCTGCCTCATCCTCCCGGATTGACAACATCCTTTCCCTTATCCATCGGTCACTGACAAATGCAAAATCAAGTATGATATACTTGTGAAAATTTTACCTGCAAAATGTCCCTCGAAGCATCATATTAATACATAGAAGAGAAAAATAAAAAGATACATTTAATACAAATATACTATACATTATATATAAATAAAACTTTAGTGTATGAAATTTAACCATTATATATAAATCAAGTAAAAATTAATAAGCTGAAATAAAACAAACATAAAACTATAAATACCTAATGTACGTACGATGTGCTTGCACCCAGGGCCGTGTCAATGTTTTAAGGGGCCCCGTAACAAAAATATAATAAGATCTTATTTATATTATCGGTTATTTTTATTTTTTGGAAGTTGTATTAAGTAAACTATCTTATTAATATAACATCACTTAAATTATTATTTTTCCAAAAGAACCAACAATAATTCCATTTATGCTTAAAATGTATATAAAAGATATTAAATAACTACTATATTGACCAAACTTAAACTTATTTAAAATTAATTTAATCAAAATATTTAAGAATAAGGTGGATATTTAATTTTTTTAAAGACACTTTTTTAGCATAAAAATATTTTAAATGATGATTTCAAAACATTAAATATAATTTAATTAGTTCAGGTAACAAAAAATAAAGAGGGTCCAAACCCATGGATATGAAAGGGAAAAAAATGGCAATTATGGTTGATACGGAGAATTGAACCAAGGCCAAGAGGGGTATTGGGCATGCACGTTCCTCACCATTATCACCCGGCTCTATGACGATACTTGTGAAATCTAATTGAAGGATAATAAATCCTAGGAGATATTGGGCCCAAAAAAAATTAGGGACCCTGTTCGATTAAACCATCTGAGCCCCCTGTTAGCACGGGCCTGCTTGCCCCTTCAACCAAGCAATATGGCATGAATTGATGGTAGAAAGGACTCTCAACGAAGAACTGTACAAGCGGTATTACTCTTCTTCACACACACACGCACGGTATTACTCTTCTTCACACGCACGCACGCACGCGCACACGCACACGCACGTCATATGCTTAATAACAACAACCTCCGGATGGCCAATTTTTCACGTGCAACTTTCGGAACTAATTAATGAATTATTTTTAAAATTCATATTAACAACATTTCCAACGCTAAATACTATTGGAATAGTTTTCCAATAGTACAGACCCTTGGAAGTGTTCATCAAATTACCCTTAGAAATAGGTTTCTTCCAAGGTATTCCACCCTTGGAACAGGATCGTTGGAATAACCTGTGTTGCTGTTGTGACATTCCCTGGTTTTAAAAGGGGGTGTTACACCTTGATTATCCCGATGGTGTGAAAGGTTATAAGTTGATTGCTATACAACCTGATGGATATAAAGTTTTTGTTAGTAAAGATGTGATATTTACAGAAAATGAGTTTCACTTTCAATCTGCACTAACCTCATCTATATCTATTATCTAAGGATGATAACAATGTCAAAAGTGCAGGTGATATGATTCCTCATTTCTATCCCCCTGATAACTCTCAACAAACACAAGGATATTTCGAGGATGAAGCTGATGAGAACATGGCTCCAATTGATGATGAGCAAACCCATCAAGTGGGTGAGAAAGGTGCAACTTCTTCCTCCTTATCTTCTTCTTAATCCTTCTTTTGAATCATCTACTAATGTTTCTTCTTATTTGAATGCTTCTTTTGATGTTTTTTCTGATTCTGTTGTGTCCTTATTTGATCCTGATGATATTCCCAATAGACATAATCTTTGTGACTATCAATTAGCTAGGGACAGAGAACCTAGGGTTAAGATTCCTAGTAAGAAGTTTGTTAATTTCATTGTTGAGTTTTCTCTTGTTGTGTCTGATGTGATTAGACATTATACCCCTGACATTTTTTAACAAGCCTTAAAATGTGATAATCATAAGAAATGGATGGCCGTAATGAAAGAAGAGATATATAGACTCTATGAAGCTCAATAACACCCGAAAACTGGTTGAAAAACCTAAAAATGCTAGGATTATTGGCAGCAAGTGGATTTATAAATTGAAGGAAAGTGTGACCTTAATGAATCACCCAGATTTAAAGCTAGGCTAGTTGCTATGAGTTTTACTAAAAAAAGAAGGTGAAGATTACAATAAAATTTTTGCTCCGGTTGTCAAATATAAAACATTAAGGTTGCTTCTTGCTATGGCTGTAGTTTGTAATCTTGAGATAGAACAGATGGATGTTAAAGCTGCATTTTTGCATGACGCGTTGAATGAAACTATTATGAATCAACCTAAGGGTTTTGTTGATAACCTCAATCCAAATTATGTCTACTTACTCAAGAAATCTATATATGGCCGTAAGCAATCACCAAGACAGTGGAACACTAAGTTTGATTCTTGTATGAAAGACTTAGGTTTTAAGAGAAGCAGCTATGACTCTTGTCCCTATATCAGTAGGGTTAGAGGTAGAGAATCATTGTTTGTGCTATTATATGTGGATGATCTTCTGCTTAAATGCAAATCTATGGACAAAATTACACAACTAAAAAGGGATCTCTATAAGAACTTTGACATGAAAGACTTAGTTGTTGCAAAAGGAATTTTAGGGATTCGGATTGAAAGGGACAAATCTAAAAACTTGATTTGGTAGTCTCAAAAGGACTATTTGCTCAAAGTGCTTGATAGTCATGCTTTATCTGCTAAACCCTCTCCTATACCCCTAGGAGGGCACTTTAACTTAACCAAAGTTAAGATTCTCCTATCTGAAAAAAAAACGAGTATATGAAATCCATACCTTATGATGTTGTTGTTGGCTCTGTCATGTATGCTATGATATGCTCTAGGCCTGATCTTGCTTTTGCTATGAGTGCTAGTCTTTTTATGCCTCAACTTGGAGAAAAAACATTGGGCATCCATGAAGTATCTATTGAGATATTTAAATGGAAGCCTTAATGCGGTCTCATATATTCTAACTATACTTTTAGCAACTTCTTCTTGGATATGTCGACTCTGACTAAGCACATTTATCGAAATCTAATCGGCAATGTTAGTGGGGTTAGATCATTTCTTCGGAATCGCCCAAGATAGTTCCCACGTCACGGAAGCAAAGAACAATCATGCTGCAAAACAAACCTAAAAAAATATGTATGCGGGGCGGTGTCAGATCGAAGCCCTATGCAATATAATCCCAAACCAGGAGACACATACACACGCTAGTCCTAATAAAGATGCTTCTAGATGCAAGGCGGAATATTAACACACTAACATGCTCCTAAGATCAAGTGCATAAATATAATAAGGCCTTAGCACCGAATACCAAGTGGTATATCCCTCTCCTACCTCCACCCCCTTCCGATAGGGCGGAGATTGGCCAGCTCGTGAATGCATTCCATAATAATCGGGCGACACGCATGCCCAACCCGTATCCACAATAAAATAAAGCCCGCATGCATCTCATAATATAAGTAAAGGAAGTTCCATGACTCGATTGACTCAGGACGGGACCCAATGAGACTGGGATGTCCTATAACCTTAGCAAAGACTCTAGTTACTTCACAGATAACGGTTGTTCTGTTTACATACGCATAAAGAAGTAGAATGCTCAACAGTCAATGCAACCTAGCATGGTACTACATGACATGATGATTATGAATGCAAGCACCTAGTATGCACATGGCTACAAGCAGGGAGATCTCTTTTCGAATCCGAGTGAGCTGATATAGGAACTCACCTGGAAAGCCGAACAACAAGATATACCAAAGAGCATGCAGATTCCAACAATCAGCAAACACCTATTATAATTATAAAGATTTTGGTAAGCTACAATGCTACTAATCACACACATAGAGACCATGTTCCCAAACCATTCCCAAAACCATCCGGAAGTTAAACCATTTCAAAACCATTTTCCGATATGAGAAAGCACCTGAAAGCCAAGTCATTCCGAGATTTCCAAATCCCCTTCAAGTTTCCATAACTCATCTTTACTCATGTCAAATCCCTTTTTAAATCCAATAATACCTTTTTTAAATCTCCAAGTCTCGTATTATTATAATTTTAAATCACCATAATATTATATCTTTAAATCTCAATACTAATATTTTATATTTTAAATCTCAAATAATATTATATAATATTTTAAATACCATTTATTAAACACTTTCGTAAATATTTCCAAATCTCTTAGAAATCCCAACCATTTTAATTTAATAAATCATCCTCTTTTAAAATTACCAAAATTGCCCTTTAATTTATAAAAATTACAAACCGACCCTCTTTATTTTAGTAATTGCCAAAACCGAGCTCACCCCTTTTTTTTAAACCCCAAACCGAATTTATTTTATAATCATTTGGTTTCTCAAAACAATAGTCTGGTCCATTACATTTGCTCTAAGAAGAAATTAAGCCCAAAATCTTATTTTGATTACTTGAAGGAATTAGGCCCAGCAGACCACCCATTCTCTCTTTCATATTGCTTTCGGATTAAGACGGAATAAAAGAAACGTGGGACCCCGGACTGATGACGTGGACGATGATATGGAGATGGGACCCATGGGACCTTCTTCTTCCTTTGATTTGAACGGAAATAAAAACAGAGGGACAGGCCCTACCTGTGTTGACGGAAGAAGAAGAGGAGGAGCAGGGAGGCTCGCCGGCGGCGACCTTGCTCCGGCTACCAAATCCCGACTACCCGATACACACACATACGGAACAAGAAGCGCGAGAGAGCGGGGGAGAGAGGTTCTAACCGAGGGGATCTGAAGTCGTCAGGCTTCGACTCGACTCGCCGAAGCTCATCGGAGGTCGAATCGCCTCATCGGAGACTCGGCCTGCTCGTACTTGGCCTAAGACGAATTTAAGAGTCAAAAGGTGGGACTTTTATGGGGCTTTGAGCGCAAGAGGAAAGAGGGAGGCTTACCAATCGTTCCGCCGGAAACAGAGGACGGAGGAGGGAGGCGTTCGGCTTCAGCTGCTCTGTTTGCTGCTCGCGGACGTCGGAGGGAGGGGACTTGGTGCTCGGAGTGTCGCTGACTGCTCGACAGAGGGAGAGCAAGGTGAGGTTCCTTGATGCGGTACTACTCGGCTCGGAAAAATTGGAAGGAGGAACGAGAGTCTGATGACTGCAGCTTCAATAGAGAAAGAAAGGGCTCGGTGGTCCTCAAGTTAGGAAGGAAGGCAAATGGTGTTGTTTTTTGTGTTTGCTCTACTGAAATCAAAAGGGGAGATGGATGTGTAGGTATGGAAATGAAAATGAGGGGCGAAGGGGAAACCTGTGGATTTTGAAAAAAAAAAGGCAGAGGGGAGGCTATGCAATCAAATAGGGCAAGGGTCTGAGAGATGCTCTAGGCACAACTGCAAGGAAGAAGACAAGAACAAGAGCTGCACCTCTCTGAGCCCGAACGCAGATGAAAGCAAATGGGGAGTGACAAAACAACAGGTGGTCCCCCTCTTGAATTCAAAACACTCGATGAATTAATCTCGAAACCCGCTCGTTCGATCCAATCCCAACTAAATCGAATGTTAAACCGAACCCTCAAAACCGGAATAAGAATTAAAATCAAATTTATATTTCTAAATCTGAATTAAATATTGAAATCTGAACATTATTCTCAATTTCTCGGCATATGAAAGCGGAATAAAACTCTATTTTGCATAAATTTCAAAATTAGTCTGGAATTCGTTTTAAGAGTTTCAATTTCGATTTAGTAATTTAAAGACGAGTTTTCCTTGAAATATCCGAATTAAATCCGATTTAAATTAATTTTTAATTGAAAATTAGGATTTCAAAATCCGAGCCTTTACATCATCCACCTCTAAAAAACAAGTCTCGTCCCCGAGACTAAAACCAAAATAAAGTAGGGAATGAAGTTTGAAATTGATGAGTCCAAGGACCATGTCCAAGGATCTTGTAATCATCTCGGTTGCGTCTTCCGTGATTCTCACAACATCCTAGTCACGGTCGTGACATCTCCAATTAGCCTTGACAAGTATGCAATAGGCGCCCCTATCACATCCTTGCTTCGACTTTTCGGAAGTACCACAACTCTAAAAGTTCTACAATATCATCACTAGGTCTTAGCAAGCACCCTACAAGCACCCCCATAAAATGTTTGTATCCACTTCGTGAAGTATCATAGAGTTGCCCGGGTTTGAAAAGTTTCAAGCAGATCCCGCAACTGAAAAAAGATTGGCCTCAAAATCGTGGAAATTTCCGATCGCGTTCGGTCTCTCAAAATCCAAGTTAGTCTTTTTTTTTTCAAAATCGTTCAAAACCTTCAAATCAAGCAAACCTCTCAACTTTAAAACTATTCCAAAGCTTTTCAAAACCATGTTGGTCACTTCCAAAGTCTTTCAAAACCCTTTAAATCCCAAGTTGGTCAAGCAAATTCAGAACTCAAGAGGTGGAATCATCCACCTCTAAGGGCTAATCCCATATTCTCTTCCTAGGTTTCAATCTCAAAAGCAATTCCAATCTACGAATCTCTAGCCATTATCATAATCAACATAACCAAGACATGCCACCTCATAAACAACCAACCATCGAGATTTACCATGCCAAAACCATAACATGAATAACCATTACCAACATTGTCGCATACCAATATATTGAAACGTCACACTCAACATTAGCATTTTATGTTCTAGGTGTCAACAAATAAGAATGCATCAAGCAAGAATGTCATTTTTGAAAGGGCAACACATAAACACATCAAGCCTCGACCTTAGTAGATCACATCAGCATGGTTTCCTACTTACCACTACCAACACAACAGAATTTTTTCATAATAGGGGTTTCAGTCTAATGGGAAGGCAACAAGTCAGCACAACAAAATCTATTTCAACAAGATTCAGCAAGCCAAGATATTCACCATTTTCATAGCCAAGGATTTAGCCGAAAATCAATGTTGAAATATCAATGCATAGATGCATCACCATAATCACGTTTCAGCAATTCAATGTTCAAGTTATCAACATAGAACCTGTCATGCTCTCATGGTTCAACAATAGCAAAGTCTAACAACACAGCAAGCACAAAATATAATCACGACAACATTTAACTTAACATAGGGTAAGCGTGTGATGTCATCACACAAGGAGCTATGGGGAAAGTAAGTCCTTCATGATACCAGTAATATATATTTAAGGAAAAATCACAATCAAAGGTAGTGATTGAGGAACAATTTATCACCAAAATCACAATTCATGTATACATGCATCTACCATGTTGTAGGGTATAACACACAACGAGACACTCAATTGCTAATTAACACATATCCCACCAAAATATGAATTTATCCAATTAAGCATCGAAAGGGCATCATGTGATAAAGACAACAATTCAGATAAGAACACTCATAAGCATGTCACTAATCATACTTAGTATGAGACAACTCTGTGGAGGCATAGCATTCTAACTGGAATAACAATATCTAACATGCTTAGACAGTCACAAGATCATGCAAAGAGGGTATAGCAAGGGTATCACAACCTATGACAAGAGTGGATGCATGAGATGCAAGTTGAGTATGCGATCGTACAAGTCATATATCCGTAGGCATAGATTTTACGAGGTACTACAGGACAGTCACATATGTATAAGACTAAAATGCATCGAGCAACTCCACATAATAGTGGGACGTGTCATAGAAGTTTAAGCAGGACCACTATTGCACCCAATCATTAGCACATATAAAAGGAATATAAGCAGTTGTGATGAAGGAGTAATGCACATATCATAGTGCGAAACAGGACAATGCTCCTAAGGTATCATATTTCAAGGGGACGGTAAGCTACATTATGTATGCAAAGGTAATCATTCAAGTGCCTTATAGCTATCGTGATGTGTGTGTAGACATGCGAGGTGCCAGATTATTCATTTGCAGAAGCATTAAAAATGTCATGAGACATGCAGAAACAACATTGAGTGATGAGATGATATGCACACATTGATAATCATCTAATGCTTAACATGCGTTGAAAATAGGCACTAACTCTATAATTGGGTCTATCAGTTCCTAACCAGTTAAAAAGATCGCACATTAGAGATGTTGGAAAGAATACAGGACTTTGCGAAGTCTATTCTAGGAAAGAGCAGATCATAATGAAAGTAGGACATGAATACACACAAGCCATAATTCATGGGTCCTATAAGATATATTTTAACACGACAAGATCCATGGCTATGCAGCATAGGTTACATGTTCATTTGGAAACTAGAACGAATGCATTTAAGGGGTCAACCAATCTTAACGTGACCATATGAGGACAAGGGGGAATATGGCGGAAACGGCAACATGAGCTTAAGGCAGCACGACTTCACATGAATATAAAGCATGCAAGTACACAGGTATAGATTGACAATATACAATGAGGGCATGTATTTAACACAAAGATATATCAAGTCACATTGTGATCCTACATGATGCGAGCGATACATGGTAAGGCACGGGTATCTTTACAGAGGGAACAAGAGAACATCACGGACGATAGATTATAAATCATGGTAGGAATGAACTGTCATAGGAGTACATGAAATGGTACAACAACTATCACATCATGGGACAATCATATTCACGTGATGAAGCAAGCATGCCAATTTACCACTCAGCGAGTCATATTGGAATACATAAGCCTGATGTCCACTAAAATAGCCATGTTGAAATGTACATTTTGGCTCCATGTTCTATATACTTTGCATATTTCGGGTTGAGAATATGTTGAATTTATGTAATATATGCTTATTTGCAAGAAATAGAGGTCTACATAAGTTTTGGTTTAATATTACAGAATTTGGAGCCATTCCGGGATAAAACAAAGAAGCAAAGACGGAAGCTGAGCTTTACTCAATATCGAGTACCTTTCCTCGATATCGACCAAAGAAGTCTGATCAAAGCCTGGTCGAGAAGAAGCCATATCGAGAAGCTGAGAAACGAAGCCAACTCGAGTTCAGAACCTTACTCGATATCGAGTAAATTACTCGATATCGACCAAGACTTGAAGCCACACCTGGACTCGAAGAAGCAACACCTGATCGAGAAGCTTAAGAGAAGACATACCGAGCAACATTTTACTCGATATCGATGAAATTACTCGATGTCGAGTAAAACCAGCAGCACGTGTCCGAGCCAGCTCCGAGAAGAAGTTACTCGAGCAAACCGACAAACCCGAAGTCGACGACATTTTTCCACGATATCGAGGAAATTCCTCGATATCGAGTAAAAGCTCTCTGGACCGCGACGCTGTTGGCCCTGTCCGAGTCGAGCTGGATTACTTGGATGTGAAGCAAGTCCGAATCTATCAAGTTTTATCAAGATCTATCTATGGAGAGAGGATTTATCCACCACATGAAGATATTTAGTTATTTTAGATATATTTCATTTAAGATAAATGTTCCCTTTATTTAAGTTTTATCTTTAGAAATTATATATACTTTCTTTCCTTGATTAGCAAGGATTGGAAGCCTATTGATGCGGATCAAGATGGCCTTCTGTGGGTCAAACAATGATCTTGATCCTGGCGAGCTCTCAAGATCGATTCGAGGGCTATTGACGGCAAAGAGTGTCGTCCTCAAGAGGAAGAAGAAGGCGCCACCATGAATTGAAGAAAAGATATTTTTTTAATTATTATTATTAGTTTTAGAGTTTTTTTCCATATTTAGTAACTCCTATGTTAGCTGGAGCTCTTTATGGAATGTCTTAATTTTAGTAATACTTAGTTAGGTAAATAAAAGGGGAAAGTAAAGTTTATCTCTTCTAGATATTTTCCTTGTCCACTAAGTAGGAATATTTATCTAGGATTATTATTAGGATTTAATATTTATTTATCTAAGCCAAAACTCTATCTTTTGCAAAGATAGAATTGGTATAGTTCTCTATTTAAACTCTTGTATTTGCATTGATTTAATTAGATTGGAATTAATATTGTGGAACCTTTATAGGATTAAAGGTTTCTACAATTTGCCAATCCAAAGGCTCCCATGCTGTTGATTCAATCGGCACTTACACAACCCAAACACAAATCCCTCACAAAACACACGCCAAATCTCAAGGAAACACAAGCTGCAGAAAACCGTCGCTAAATCATACCCAGGAACCGTAGCTGGCAGCAGCCGCAGCAATAGTTGCTGCGCCCGCAGCATCCGTCGCCACCACTGTTGCTGTCGCTGCTGCTGCCTTGCCGTCGCTGTTTCCTTGGTTGCTTTTTACTTAGTTTTATTTACTTGTTTTTCTTTTCTTTCACAATAGTTCAAGTCTTTATTGTAATTAATTGTAAACATCGAGAATAGCGAGAATAGTTGCAAGATCGGGCCATCAATAGTTTGGTGTTCTTGATCCCGAACCCACAGGCGAAGGATCGGGGATTCCAAACGTATCAAGTGGTACCAGAGCCGTAGGTTTCGCAAGTTCTTGTTTTTTTTTCTTGATGTTATTAACGATTTGATTCAATGGTTTGCGCTATTTGGGGAGATTGGGATGATGATCCCGATCCATGGGCTGCACAACAACAACGTCGCCGAGAGTTGCAGAGACGAGCTTTGCAACAACAACAAGCTTTAGAGCGACAACGAGAGGCACAAAGGCGCCGCCTTTGGCTTCAACGGCAAGCGGAAATTGAGGAGAAGAAACGACAACAACAATGTCGCCTCCGTCAGATTTGGCTTCTCCAACAACGAGAAGTTGAGGAGAAATGAAAACGAAAGTTGGAGGAAGCGGCCCAACGGCAAGCTAATTGGCTTGATGACGCTTGGAGGATGGCTTATATTCAGAAACTTCTTAATAGTCAGCCTCACGCGCCACCGACATCTGAGATCTTGGAGATATCCGCCCCCGATATGGACGTGATTTTTCATGACTTTACGGCCGACGGGTAGGTAAAGGAGGTTGTTTCGGATACTTTCGTTGGCCAAGAGACTGCACAGCGCGTCAAACTTGTTTCGCAGATTCCCGTTGACTCCGACCTCGGAATTGAGTCAACTCAGTCTTATTGCGAAGCTAACTCGACACGAGCTTTCCAATGGTGGGTCACACGCTGAAAGATTCCTCAGGGAAGGCATCCAAATCTGATCTGCAAGCTGGCTGTAATTTTCTGCAAGATGATGTGGTTGCTTCTGACGACAACGATGAGGACATTGGGGACACTTCTCTTGAGAATGTTCCTAATGTTGAGATTTATGAAGTTCATAGGGTTATTGAGCCTAATGATATTGTTCCTCTTGATTGCTCAATGTTCCCTATGACTGGTGTTGTTTTTTAGGTTCCTTTGCCTCAAATTCCGTTGGCGCCATATCAAGTTGATTGTCAAGGAAGTTACTTTTCGGTGGTTGCTCCTTCCCCTTTGATCATCAACGACTCGATTCGAGGATGAATCGAAGCTAAGAAGGGGAGAATGATGCGGATCAAGATGGCCTTTTGTGGGTCAAACAATGATCTTGATCCAGGCGAGCTCTCAAGATCGATTCGGGGGCTATTGACGGCAAAGAGTGTCGTTCTCAAGAGGAAGAAGAAGGCGCCACCATGGATTGAAGAAAAGATATTTTTTTAATTATTATTATTATTATTATTAGTTTTAGGTTTTTTCCATATTTAGTAACTCTTATGTTAGCTGGAGCCACTACTAGAAAACATCAATTAGACATCTATTGTCAACAGATGTCATTCAAAAAAATTTCCGATCTCTTTGTGCGTGTAGTAAAAGATCAAATTTTTCACATCGGTTTTAAACAGATGTGTTTTCTTGGATAAAACATCTCTTTTATTTCGAATATAGATATAAATCAGCTCCTCAAATTTATTTTTAACATGTTCACATGTTGTTATAGCCTCATTATTTTTCATTTATAAGCTTTCGAAGATATCCACACCAAGTCTAAATTTTACATTTACATCACTATTTTTAAAATAATCAATGTATTAAAACAATATAGACATCTTTTTTTTATATTGATTTTGATATATTAATATGATGTGAACATCACTTTATATTTTTATAAAGATGTTGTTAGAAATATATATATCAATCTATATTGACATTGTGATGTAAAAATATATATTACACATTGATTGATTTAGATTATTTAGACGATGTTTATAATAATACTAGCATCCGTATTTATGCAATGCTCCGATTTTTTAATCCGATGCTTTTTAATTTGATACGAGACACCGCTTGCTCGATAGAATACAAGTTTTCATATAGAAATGAAAGGATTGGTTCTTTGATTAACTTAAATCACAATATACATACATTAACAACCTACAAAAGCCATTTTGAAAGTTAAAGTGAATAAAAAAGAGATTCCATGCAATAGCTACACGAACTGCCAAAAAATAAATGACAAGTACTTATTCATCCATCTTATTCACATCATTTCAGACCCGGATAAGTTAACACAATGCTTGCAACTACTTTGGCCAAAACCTCCCTCTAGCTCAAGCATGAATGCAACTCCAGTCAGCCCTCGACGAGGCTTCGAAACAGCTCCATAACCCCACCAAAAACTCATTTACATATTATTCCAAGAGGGGCACAAGTCTGTAGAAATAGGAGCTAAAAGTACCCATAAATAAGTGTCAATGAGGCCTCTAACCTCTGCTGCAAAACCAGTACCATTTCAACAAACTCAACAGCATTTGAACACATCGAAACATAAAAAACTCAGCCCCACCACATCCCCCATCTATGCAAAAACTCCAGCTACAACAATACCACCAATCCCCATCATGTTCAACTGTGAGAAGCAGATCAGTCCAATAGATGGATATATAAAATGCGCAGGATTTGTACCTCCAAGCAGCCCCACCAATCCCCATCATGTTTTCCATTCATGTCTACTTCAAAATCTACAACACATGCATGAATAAGAGCTTCTTAGCAGGAATAAAAAAAACACAAATTAAATAGTTGGCAACATGAAAAGTCTAAAGTGGAGTCTTGTAATTTTCCTGTCCAATAAGGCAATGAGGAATTAAATAAGTTTGTAGGGTCTAAGCCACAACCAAAAGATGGAATGGAGACGAATATCGGTTCTTTATCAAAGACTGCGATTTGACTTGAGATAATGAATGTTATTCCATTTGATAGTAAACAGAAACATACATAAAGGAAAACGGTAGAAATTATACCTTGCAGCTGTAAAAACTCCCAATAATTGATCAAATAATGTGAATGGAGTGCTCATCTAAATTTTGATAGTTAACTGGTCCAGATCCTTGATATCATAAGCAAATGGAGCATAACGGTAAGGATAGAACTTGCAATAAAAAAGCATTGTTGTTTATGAGCCATTTGGGCCATTTAAAATTTTATTGTAAACAAATTAAAGATATGAGATGACAATCATCAAAAACAAGTCCTTGTGCATTAACAGTTTCTAAGAGTGCTCTTTATTGCTTAATAAGACTATAAAAAGGCTTAAATAGTCAAAATTAGTTAACTATCATGCTTCTTTGGTTGCATTCTAAAACTCGAACACATTTTAAGCACCATCATATTTATGTGAGCATTTTTTACCTTAAAAATGTCATGGAACGGGGCATAAGAACTTTAGACAAAAGTTAATCATTTAGGCAGCAGTGAGATTGACGAATAGAAAGATTTCAGCAACAAATTTCAAAGATTTCAAGGATTTTCAGCAATAAATTCATGTAACTTGAACTTTCATTCAAATTTATAAGAAGAAATTAAAAGAGAAACAATACTTCAACATTCCTTGAAATATCAACACTGAAAAATGGCCTAGGGTAAGTTCCTGAATTTGTAAACAATACCCTAAGTTAAAACCCTGAATCACTGAAAGTTAAAACTATAAATCACTGAAAGAATCGAAAGAGGACAATAGTCCGCAAAATTCAGAGAAAATAAGAATATTCACGGCTTCAAACGGCATGAAACTCAAGTAACATTCCTAAGATTTAGGATCAATGTGGATGCTCAACTCCTGGAAAATCCTAATTGGGAAATGATGCTTCTTCAGAGCTAAAATAATTGCAAAATTCAGAGAAAATAAGAATATTGACGGCTTCCTTTGACAGTATAGTCATAAGAGTAATCATAAACAAGATAATGATATAAAGATAACTCCTTAAAAGTGCCTACCACATAAAGCTCAGCAGCTGGTGTGTTCCTACTGTTCATATAATTTTCAAAAACTTTAACTCCACGATCTATATCTCTATAATAACACCTGCAGAGATAAGGTTGATGAAAAGATAGAATTAGCTCCCAATATTTTCACCCTGAATTGCAAATGCCAACCTTAAGAATATTAAAACACTTTTAATTCCAGAAACATTCAAGTAATGGAACAGTGGAACACCAGAAACATTCAAGTAGAAAACATGTAATTAATCCAAAACTAACTAATTAACGTCAACTATAAAAATTAAGAATATTAAAAACACTTTTAATTCCATGCACCAAGCATTTTCTATAGGGGCTAGTGTTTAGGTGGATCCAAAGACATATGGCCTATTTGTGATGATTTCCCAGCCACTCTATTTGCATTCATCAGAAAAAGAGCCATTTCCTTCTAATAAAATAATGTCAAGTACCTTAAAATAAATCCTAAAGGTACTAATTCAACTCCAAAAGAGGCAGGTGGCCCCAATCAAATGGGAAATTGCAAGTTAAATGACAATTGATCAAAAAATAAAGGTGTGAACTACAACAGGGTCTCATTTCAGGACCCAAGAAAGCTAATAGAGACGAGTTGATGCTAGTTTTTAAGAAGACATCAATGTCAAATGAAAATAACAAAGTGAGAAATGCTTTCATAGAGAAAGGCATAGAGAATAACTCACAACATCCACGGGAAGCAAACAGAGAAATTTCCACCAAATAGAGACAACTACAACCAGCCAGTATAATTACAAAACTATGCATTGCAAAATTGACCATTAACAACTATATGTCTATAACGTGCAGATACCTGCACAACGGGTAATTTAAGACTTGATCGGTCAATTTTGATTTCAGCGAGTGAAAATGTTAACTATTAATATTTAAAAAAATCAGAGCAAGGCAAGATTTATAAGCAATATTGCTAAAAATCAACAAAGACTGCAGTTCAAAGGCAAACTATTAGAGTATACAGTCATAAAGATAGTGATAGTTAACCGAAAAAAGGATGTCATGTGCACCTTCTTCCCACGGATAACTCCTGGCTCTCCTTGAATTACCATGTACTTTGTGCCACTGACGTGTAAACCATTGGGGGCAAGGGACCGTGGTTCATCAAAATCTTTCATAATTGTCGTGATATCTTCAAGCTTAAACTACAGGGCACAAACAAAAAAACATCAGAATTGCTGCCTATTTTAAATGAGTTAGGTAGAAGACATTAAGACATATTCTAACACCCTCATTCAATAAATTTAATCTAAAAGAATAACACACAAATACATAAAACATTATCAAATCCCACACCAAGCGCATAAAGGAAGGCCATTCAAAGAGGTGAGGATCAACCTATCATCATGGGGAGATCCATGCACTAGCTAGTAAACAAATTACGCACACATTAATGATCAATATGAACCATTGAATGATCTAAAAAAAGAAAAGGGAACTTCTGTACAAACAAGGATAACAACGAAACATCTTATTATTCAAACTTCTAGCTCAAGTCAAAATGCATGTGATTAAACAGGTGTTACTGAGGGTAGAGTAAAATCCAGTCCTCAACCATGAACAAGATCATTCTGAAGGAATATTTAAAAGATTAGTAGCCAAACTAAAGTAAAATCCAAAGCTACATGAAATAGTTAAAGAAAAGCATTAAGATTTGGAAGAACATAAACCTAAGTTTCATGTTAAGCAACAAATGCAACATCTTTCAGAAACAATTACTACTATGAGACTCCAAGCACGGTGCCAAGCAATAACGAATAAGCAAGTCATTATAACAAATAAGCAAGTCATTATAAACTAATAAACTGGCAGTTTTTACTAGCAGAAAAAGGACATACTCTTAAGAAAAACCTGCAGATTTGCAAAGTCTGCAACTGAGTGCATTACTTCAGCCATCATAACGTGGTTGGAAGCTGCTAATCATACTCCATGCTAAGAGATGCATTCATAACTAAAAATAGGGACATACACACATTTCACAATTTGCAAGTGAACAAAGCTAAAGGCTTTAGTAAAGGTCAAATTATATATACCTGTGCTCATCATTCTCTGCAATCAGTGTTCTAAAAATCGCGCCTAGGCGCTAGGCGGGACGGGACCTAGGAATTTTTAAGCCTAGGCGGACCTCTAGGCGGAAATTCGTCCAGGAACCGCCTAGTCCCGCCTAGGCGCCGCCTGGGCCCGACTAGTCCCGCCTAGGTGCCGCCTGGGCCCGACTCGTCCCGCCTAGGCGCCGCCTGGGCCCGCCTAGGCACTGCCTAGTCCAACGATTATTCAATTTGCGCTTCTAAGCATATGATTAGTTGAATTAGGGTTTTTTTATCCCCCATGTCGGGATGCATTTTCTTTTCAGTCGAACTTATAGTTTTGGATTTTAGGAGGTTTAGAGTTGTTAGTCAGACATGTACTTTTGCATTTATTTACTTTAGTGTTAGTTAACTACTACAAATTTGGGGTTATGAGTGATATTATGGATTATTATTACATTATATGAATTATTGACAGGTGTTATTCGTCAAAATATAAGGAAATAATCAAGTTTGTTCTAAGTCCGCCTAGGCGTCGCCTAGGCACCCGCCTAACTGCCTAGGCGCTAGGCGGCCACCCACCGCCTAGCGGCCGCCTAGCGCCTTTTAGAACATTGTCTGCAATCCTCACGTCTTCCTCTCGAGTTGAAAAATCTGCAAACAAAGAGGGAAAACAACATTTATGGATTTCAAATTCATGAAAACGGAACAAAGGAGAAATTCGAACAATAAGAAGGTGAAGAAGGATAGGTGCACTTCGCGAGTAGAAATACTGATGGGAGACAAAATCCACTGGACTGTAACCGTGGCCAATGGAATTGACCTTGGTGACGTATTGCAACAGCGAGATCGTTACTCAAACAAGCTAAGCAAAGAAAGAGCATCAAACCCTAGATGTACAAAAACAATCGCACAACCCAAGAATCCAAGATTTCCAAATCGAATTAGCCACAGATTCCAACAAGCGAAGCAAAGAAAGGGCAGGAAAGAGAAGAGAAGAAGGAGAGCATACCTGTTGCGGAGAGAGCGACGGTGGTGGTGACGACGGTAGGAGTTAATGTTGTCTTCGACGGGAGACACCCTCTCAATCAGATCTGGAGATTGGAGGGGAGGGAGAGGCGGGGGATTTGGGGATAGGGTGGATAGATCTGGTGGCGGTGAAGATCTCGACGACGGAGGAGGAGGAGGTGGTGGTGCTCTGGGATGGCGGTGAGGGTTGGTGCCTTGGTGGTGCTCTCGGATGGCGACGAGGTTTAGAGGGGAAGAGCCAAAGAGGACGTCTGATTGATTGATTTGGAGGTTGAGAGAAGAAATAAAAGTAAAAGACAGGCTTTATTTTTCCAAGTCCTTCAAAATATTTAAGCGATTTTCAAATTTAGAAAACCCACCAAATTTTTTGAAGTGTTTTAAGTTATGCGCGTTTCAACTTAGAAAATTCAAAATCGCGCGTTTTTGTTTTGTTTAGAACGAATAATTTTACGTCTGTCAACAAATTTAACTGATGTCTATTTTATTTTTAACATCATAAATTTTAAAACTGATATAATAGACTAATTTAACATCGGTTGTTTCTTTGACAGATTTAAATCACATGATGTCTAATTTGAGTATTCTAGTAGTGAGCTATTTATGGAATGTCTTAATTTTAGTAATTCTTAGTTACGTAAATAAAAGGGAAAAGGAAAGTTTATCTCTTCTAGATATTTTCCTTGTCCACTAAGTAGGAATATTTATCTAGGATTATTATTAGGATTTAATATTTATTTATCTAAGCCAAAACTCTATCTTTTGCAAAGATAGAATTGGTATAGTTCCCTATTTAAACTCTTGTATTTGCATTGATTTAATTAGATTGGAATGAATATTGTGGAACCTTTATAGGATTAAAGGTTTCTACAATTTGCCAATCCAAAGGCTCCCATGCTGTTGATTCAATCGGCACTTACACAACCCAAACACAAATCCCTCACAAAACACACGCCAAATCTCAAGGAAACACAAGCTGCAGAAAACTGTCGCTAAATCATACCCAGGAACCGTAGCTGGCAGCGGCCGCAGCAATAGCTGCTGCGCCCGCAACATCCGTCGCCACCACTGTTGCCGTCGCTGCTGCTGCCTTGCCGTCGCTGTTTCCTTGGTTGCTTTTTACTTAGCTTTATTTACTTGTTTTTCTTTTCTTTCACAATAGTTCAAGTCTTTATTGTAATTAATTGTAAACATCGAGAATAGCGAGAATAGTTGCAAGATCGGGCCATCAATAGTTTGGTGTTCTTGATCCCGAACCCACATGCGAAGGATCGGGGATTCCAAACTCTTGATCCTGAACCCACAGGCGAAGGATCGGGGATTCCAAACGTATCACCTATAAATAAAGCCTATGGGGCTGAGTTTTATTCATTCAATTCAATTTCAGAGAAACAATTCCACATAGAGTTTTAGGAGTTCAAAGGTTTTAGGGTTTTAACATTCTACGAAAGTTTGAGTGCCGAGATTGTAAAGACTTTGAATTTAGTTTATGCAAGTTATTTCTTTTCAATCAATGTCTGCGATTGCGATGAGGCGCGAGTTTGAGGTAAAGATTTGATCTTTGTCGTGTTTTGAGCATCTACTACCCGTTATGTGTTTATTACCCATTAAATGGAGATTCATGCTAACAACTTGGATTGTAAACATAAAATCGGTAGATACAATTAGGGTTTCTTGAAAGAGTTGTCTAATTGTTGGAAAAGGCGAAAGCTTGATCATTCGATGCGATTTGCATGATTATCGTTATTTATCTTGCCTTTTAGATGTTTGGTTATCGTTGTTGCAAACCCTAATCTTGGAATTTTTCTTTCATACATATTTTATTCCGAATCCGCAAAGCCTTGTTCTTTATTTCCTTTCGTTTTCATTTCTGTTCTCCTCGATATCGACCAAAACTGGTCGACATCGACTACTGATATTCGATCGCCTAGATCGTTGTAGCTTCTGGTTTGCAGGAACTCGACGTCGACAAAATTTTACTCAATATCGAGTAAAATCTTCTCGATATCGACCACAAGCCGTAGCCAGCCGCCTGCTCTACTTCGACTTGTCCGATCTTCTGTCGACTAACCCTAGTCGAGATCGAGGTAATCTGTTGTCGATTTCTGTTCGTGAGATTTCTCCGCTGCCTAGGATCCACTAACCAGCTTCTTCGAGGATCGAACCTGACTTTCTCTTGCTACATCGGGAAGGAGTCTTGAACATTATTTGTTGGGATCCAATCGGTTTGCTTTATTTTATTCGTATTTAATTTGCATTCTCGATTTCCTCTCTCATCAAATTGGCGTCATTGCCGGGGAAGCAATCATTCGCACCTTAGTAGTTAGATCTCACGTTTGCTTTGAGTTAATTTGCAGGTGTATGCGTCGTTATGGTCAACCACCCGAGTTTGACACCTTAGACGAACCGGAACGCCTTATACACATCCACGCTAAATTAAAAAGAGCCATGGCGGCCGCAGAAACTCAGGAACAGCTGATTGAGAGGCTTCAGAGGGAACTAGCTGCCAAAGATACTGCTCTCACCACTGAGAGAGCAGGCAGGGAACAGGAAGCTGAGCGAATGAGGCAAGTAGAAGCTGAGCTTGCCCAATACCCTACCACTGTAGAGGATTACATGCACCCGACTCTCGTCGTGCCTGAATCGGCCATTCTAATCCCTCAAAATAATTTTGAAATTCGCACTCACTTCCTTATTGAACTTAAAAATAATGCTTTTCATGGAAGATTTAATGAATGCCCTCTTGAACATATTACCAATTTTTATGACATGTGTCGTACTCTTGCTGAAGGTACTACTTTGGAATATGTCAAGATGAAGGCTTTCCGATGGCCTCTCACTGGTCTCGCATTGAAGTGGCTGGAAGGACTGAAACCACGATCCCTCACGACATGGGCTCAAGTAGAACAGGAATTTCTCAACAAATTCTTTCCTCCTGCCAAGACAACACTCCTCCACCAGAAGATTACAACTTTCAAACAAAAGCCTGGGGAGCCGCTGGCAAAAGCATGGGAACGATATAAGGAACTCCTGCGATCTTGCCCTACACATGGAGATCCACCCTATGTCATTCAAGAGATCTTCTTCAATTCTCTTGACCAGACCACCAAGCATAGGATCAATCAGTATACTCGATATGAGTATCTGACGATGCCACCAGCTGACGCATGGGGAATACTCGACAAAAACTGGTCGACATCGACTACTGATATTCGATCGCCTAGATCGCTGTAGCTTCTGGTTTGCAAGAACTTGACGTCGACAAAAGTTTACTCGATATCGAGTAAAATCTTCTCGATATCGACCAAAAGCCATAGCCAGCCGCCTGCTCTACTTCGACTTGTCCGATCGGGAGAGAGTCTTGAACATTATTTGCTGGGATCCAATCGGTTTGCTTTATTTTATTCGTATTTAATTTGCATTCTCGATTTTCTCCCTCATCAAAGCCCTATAGGATACTACCAGCATATCGAACATGAGTACAATCAAGGTACCTTGACTAGACTCACCCTAGCATTTTATATGTGGAAACGTGATACTAACTCATGATTCGTACATACATTCATTCGATTAGCACAACAGTTTGCAAAGAGCCAAATAAGCCACACCGTAATGATTTAGAAACATGACATGCATATAACGGAGTATAACATGGGTCTAAAGCAAGATAGCTAAGCATGAATAGGATGATAGACGCAAATATTTAAATGGTACATGCACAAAATATCAAGCCATACGTTCAGGGAAGTACGAGAGGATACCAAATATTTACATGGGAATTAGAAAGGTAAGTAGGCTATGGTTTAGCGGTCATAAAGGCACAATGAGTAGCAGGAGTGAGACTAACATGCTAAGGGTCACACTATCATGATTCTAATCCAAGAGAGAGGGTAAACATCATGCGAGTTCATAACTTGTGACATATATTTCTAATCATTCATTAGTATGATGATGCGGGGAACCAATGAAATCAAGTTGTGCATGCATGGGGGGGGGGGGGGGTATGCCATGAATACAACGAAGTACGACATAAGACCTAAACAAGGTGACCAAGCATGGGTACATAATGGCATACAACCACAAATCCACATTAAAGATCATCATCATAATATATCCCAGGAATACCACATCATGTCGAGTCATGCATATACGAAATCGGGAATTATAGTGGTGTGTGCCCGTGCGGCGTGTCAGGTCATATATTCATGAAAGTATGTGAGAAGCATGGAGATCATCATGGCATGACAGTTAGGTAAGCATGCTGTAAATTAGGCATCATACGAGGCACGTTGAACATCAAGTTGTAATACGCATTCATCAAGTAACGACTCACTCTAACAGGATATCAGAATGGAACGATCACACTATCATGAGCCTATTTACATAGAATTATGTAGCTCCCTAACATATGACACATACATTAATGCATATACTAAGTAGATCAGGCTGGGATGATATGGGGGCATAACAAATGTAACACAGACCTAAACAATGGCTAAACATGGACATCAAGACATGTAGGCATAATTTCACACTATGGATCAATCTGCAAGTCTATGAGGTAGTACATATATAATCATACAATCATGGATGAAACAACTAAGATAACCCGACAGAGATCTACAAGGGCGACTCTGACTCACTTCCATGAATCCCCATGACTTGTTTCACGTGAAATATTCATGTAACTCTCGAGTAGGGTAGCAAAGGGCTCAGGTAGTAGCATACTCCAATACAACCTCAAATGTGGTTACCCATATATCACACCGACATCGCAAGAAAAGCTCAATAAAGACGTTTAGTGGGGTCGGGAAAAGAAGACCGAAGAAGGAAATAGTCAAGCTTAAGAGGTCAAATGCAATCCCACGAGGACTGGAATTCCGACTCTATAATGGCAGAAGGTCTCCCCCACTATTCCATTCACATAGGCATTAAAAACATGATTCATAGTCAAGAATATCAACCAGGTCTCCAATTTAAGCAAACAACACTCAGCACAAAACAGTCAACAATAAAGCTATCTAAAGGCCGCCCTTCGAGTGGCGACTGACCGGGGGGGGGGGGCAACTACCTCTCGGTCTCTACCTAACTCCCCACTACAACCACCACGGCGCAATCCCTTGGAGTCTTTCAAGCCCATCTCTAAGGAACAAGCTATATTTTGCCTACCCGTTCCAAACTACATCTAATAGGGATGGTCTAACGCCTCTACTACCCCTTCGTTTCCCTTTGTTTGATTACCGGATTTATTGAGTCAAGTTCATATTTAGTCCATTTGAGTTAGCCATATTAAATTCATTTTTCCCTTTCAAAAACATTTTGAAAACCCATTTGAAAACATTGGGCCATTTTCAAAACCACTTCAACCTATCATACTTGGTTTGCAAAACCTAGCTCTGATACCAACTTTGTAATGGCCTGAGATTATGATTCACGGGTTACGTTTCGAGGGATGAAACCCCTCGTTAGGATCTTGCGCCCCGAGTACAGGTTGAAGGTTTGAAATTCTACTCTAACGTTTTCAAGTGGGATTTCATATCCAAAATTCGAAGGGATCGTTGGAATCCCCGGGAAAGTCCTTTGTACCTGTCGTAAGTCTAAGCGTGAAGAACCAGTAGTAATGCAAATAGCGAAATCAAGGTGTAATATAAGAGTGTGCCACGTCAGAGTCGAGTAAAAACCAAATCAATAAGCACATTTATCGAAATCTAATCGGCAATGCTAGAGGTTTAGATCATTTCTTCGGAATCGCCCAAGATAGTTCCCACGTCATGGAAGCAAGGAACAATCATACTGCAAAATAAACCTAAGAAAATATGTATGTGGGCCGGTGTCAGATCGAAGCCCTATGCAATATAATCCCAAACCAGTAGACACATACACACGCTAGTCCTAATAAAGATGCTTCTAGATGCAAGGCGGAATATTAACACACTAACATGCTCCTAAGATCAAGTGCATAAATATAATAAGGCCTTAGCACCGAATACCAAGTAGTATATCCCTCTCCTACCTCCACCCCATTCCGATAGGGCGGAGACTGGCCAGCTCGTGAATGCATTCCAAAATAATCGGGCGGCACGCATGCCCAACCCGTATCCACAATAAAATAAAGCCCGCATGCAGCTCATAATATAAGTAAAGGAAGTTCCATGACTCGATTGACTCAGGACGGGACCCGATAACACTGGGTCGTCCTATAGCCTTAGCAAAGACTCTAGTTACTTCATAGATAACGGCTGTTCTGTTTACATACGCATAAAGAAGTAGAATGCTCAACGGTCAATGCAACCTAGCATGGTACTACATGACATGATGATTATGAATGCAAGCACCTAGTATGCACATGGCTACAAGCAGGGAGATCTCTTTTCGAATCTGAGTGAGCTAATATAGGAACTCACCTGGAAAGCCGAACAACAAGATATACCAAAGAGCATGCAAATTCCAACAATCAGCAAGCACCTATTATAATTATAAAGATTTTGGTAAGCTACAATACTAATAATCACACACATAGAGACCATGTTCCCAAACCATTCCCAAAACCATCCGGAAGTTAAACCATTTCAAAACCATTTTTCAATATGAGAAAACACCTGAAAGACAAGTCATTACGAGATTTTCAAATCCTCTTCAACTTTCAATAACTCATATTTACTCATGTCAAATCCCTTTTTAAATCCGATAATACCTTTTTAAATTTCCAAGTCTGAATCATCCAAATCCGAAACCCAGCCAACGTCGGAGTAGGCGAGCAGAGACTGCGCAGTCGTCGAATGGAAATGAAGGCTGTGAGACAAGGTGCCGTTAAGATATCGAAGGATTCGCTTGACGGCTATTCAATGGAGTGTAGTCGGTGAATGCATATATTGACAGGCCCGATTCACGACAAATGCGATGTCCAGACGCGTGATTGTAGCATATTGGCAAGAGCCCACTGTTTTTCTATATAGAGTAGGATCGACAAAAGGCTCACCCGTCCGATTTAGCTATGTGGAGAGATCAACTGGAGTGGAAAGGGGCTTTGAATCGAGCATCTTGGTTCGATCAAGGATGTTTCGAATATAATTGGACTGAGATATGGTGATGCCAGTGGATGAATGATCTATCTGCAAAACAAGGAATAAATGGAGATTACCGAGGTCTTTGAGTGCAAAGGAGGCGTTGAGGTAATTGATGAAACTTTGGATTTGGTCCGGGCGATTCCCTGTAATGATCAAGTCATCAACATAAACAAGAATATATATTGTGGTTTTCTTGGTGATATGGACGAACAGAGAGGTGTCAGATTGACATGCCCGAAAACCGTTGGAGACAAGGAAGGTTTTGAGTTTAGTGAACCATGCCCTAGGCGCTTGTTTGAGGCCATAGATGGCTTTGTGGAGGCGATACACATGGGTAGGACGAGATGGATCAATGAACCCATTTGGTTGCTCCATATACACTTCCTCATGGAGATCACCATTCAAGAAAGCGTTATTGATGTCGAGTTGTCGAATGGACCAATTGTTGGGCAGAGCCACCGATAGGACCAACAGATTAGTTGATGGCTTAATAACCGGGCTGAAAGTGACGTTGGATCGATCCATCGGAATGCCGCTTAATCCTGAAAATCCATTTACAACCAACAAGATTAGCGTGTCGAGGACGAGGAACGATAGACCAAGTATTATTTCTCGTTAAGGCCTTATATTCCTGTTGCATCGCAGATTGCCAACATTCGGATTTAAAGGCTTGTGTGACGGTTGATGGCTCAATGGTAGAAGGTGTTGTGAGCTGAATCTGTCATGTTTTACAGTAACTTTTATATCAATTTCTGCATACATTTCATTCATTTGGGCTAAGATAGTACAAAACCTATGTAGTTTATGTTTATTTGCCAAATTATGGAATCTACACCAGTTTCTGTTTAATTCGCAGAATTCGAGGCGTTTTACAGCAATTCTACAGAAGGTCGGAAAAGCTCGGAAAACCACTACAGAAGTCCAAGTCCAAGAAGCAGCGGAACCAGTCGAATCAATCTGAGAGTCAAGGTTACTCGATCTCGAGTAGACCTTACTCGACCTCGACGAAGAATGTCCGAGCAACCTTAGTCGAGCAAGCCTGATCGAGAGAGCTGAGTCAACCCGAAGTCTACTCGATCTCGACAAGCCCTAGTCGAGATCGACGAAGCCCAGCGCCACACCCGGAGTCGACAAGGAGAGAAGCCGAGGACGAGAAGCCGAGCACACCTCTACTCGATCTCGACAAAGCCTTGTCGAGATCGACAAGCGCCACCAAGCCAGTCCGAGTCTGTGTCGAGGAGAAGTTGCCCGACCTGGGGAGACCACCACTCTACTCGATCTCGACAAGCCCTAGTCGAGATCGACGAGCCCCTGAGTCCATATCTGAGCCAGTCGAGTAGAGCCACCCGAGGAGACCTAGTCGAGGACCCATTCCTACTCGACATCGACAAGAGGTACTCGAGGTCGACAAGCACCAGGAGCCAAGACCGAGCCACATTGAGCACCAGTTAGCCAAGACGACGAGTCCTAGTCGAGGTCGACAAGCTGTTTGTCGAGGTCGAGTAGACCAGTGTCCAGAAACGCGTCGACGAGTGCCTGTCCGAGTAGAGTTGGGATTCCTTGGGGCCGAATGAGGAAGATTCTATCCAAATCCATCAAGCTCGATCTATGGAAGACGCAATCTATCAAGACATGAAGACTTACCTATTTAGATTTATCTTTTTCCTTTTAGATTTATTTCCTTAAAGCATTTTATTTATCATTAAGGCTTTTAGATATAAATTTAGATAGAGATAGAAGATTCTATCCTTGGTTAGCAAGGATTAGAAGGCTATAAATAAAGCCCATGGGGCTGGTTTTTCAAGCATTCAATTTCAGAGAGAAACAAGTAGTTCCACAGAGAAGTTTAGAAGTTCTAAGGTTTTTAGGGTTTTGGCTTTCTGCGAAAGTTGATTGCCAGGATTGTAAAGGTTTTTGAATATAGTTAATGCAAGTTTCTTTTTATACATCAATGTCTGTTATTGCGATGACGCGTGAGTAGTCCACCTACTTCTGGGGCTGGGGTGAGCCCGACGTTGGCCTTGTGAGGCGATGCGATAAAGGTCAGATCTTTTTGTGCAATTCATCTTCTATCCCTATGAGCATGATTCTTTTGCGAGAGTTGAAGGTGATCCTTGTTTGTGTTATTGAAGCGAAAGTGATCTTAATGCAACTTGGATTAATTATGTGAAAAAGGGTTAGTAACAATTAGGGTTTATGCGAAAGCCTCTATATGCCTATTTGTTAATGGCGAAAGTTATTTGATGGAAAGCATGATCTTTTATGCCTTTATGAGTTACCTTGCATGGTTATCGTTGTGGTGTTGAAACCCTAGTCTTGGAAGTCTTTTAATATATTGAATTTATTTCTGTCAAAAATCTGAGTTTTAGTTTCGAATTTACAATTTTAAAGTTTCTGTTTCTTGTCGACATAGAGTAAAGCCTTGTCGAGATCGAGTAGTTGTGGTCGATCTAGAGTAGGACTTGTCTAGGTCGAGTGAAGTTTCTGTCTTTGCTTGCCCTAGTCGAGGTCGAGTTGACTTGGTCGAGATCGAGTTGCCCTTGCTGGGTTTGCCTGTCTGCTGTGATTTCTGAGTTTCTGTTGTCGACTGCTGTGGTCGATCTCGAGTTGACTCTTGTCGAGATCGACGAGCCTCTGCCTTTGCTTTTAGTTTCTGCTTTGCTTTGTCTTTTCTGTTTTGCTTTGTTCTTTGCTTTTGTTTTTCTGCTTTCATTTCTGTTTCTTTCCTTGTTTCTGTGTTTCTGTCTTTCTGGTGCTTTGCTTGTGAGAATTTACAGCTACCTGAGAACTGCTGACGTGCTTCCTCGTGGATTCGATCCTGACTTTCTCTTACTGCATTGGAGGAGTCTTGTATTTATTTGCTGGGGCCTAAGTCTGGTTTGATCTATTTTCGTTATATTTCATACTTGATTCACTCCCAACAACAGAAGGTGAGCTAACAGTGACGAGGGCTCGAGGTTTTAATGAGTTAGTGCTTGCCCGAGTGGTCATATGGTGTTGACTATGGGCTGCGGGCGAAAATAGCTCGGTGTGGCTGATGGGTTAGGTTGTTTGGCCCATGAGGATTGAGTGTGTCGGCGATATCTCGGAGGAGATGGGCTGCATTGTTAGGAGTTGAAGGGGAGGGTGGATTGGGAGTAATAAAGGGAGGTGAGAGGGAGGAAGCCACGTCTAGGAGGGAGGATGTAGTGGGTTGAGATGAAGGGGGTAAAGGTGTGGGTGGGCATGGCGGTGAGGGAGTGGCAAAAGGAAAGGATTCCTCATCAAAGACAACATGATGTGAGACATAGAGTCAAAAGGTGGGTTTGTGATAGCATAAATATCCTTTGTGGGTAGGACTATAGCAAATGAAAACGCAAGGAAGAGAGCGAAAATCCAATTTTGTAGCGTTGTATGGACGGAGAAACGGATAGCATAGACAACCAAACGTTTTGAGAAATGTAAAATCAGGATCTTTTGTATAGAGTTTTTGATATGGTGACACAAAATTCAGGATGGGAGTAATGGTGCGGTTGTGAATATAAGTGGCGGTTTTGAAAGCGTGTTCCCAAAAGGAAAGTGGAGGGGAGGATTGAGCTAAAAAAGAAAGACCCTTTTCGACTATGACCCGATTCCGTCGTTCAACGGCCCCGTTTTGTTCTTGGGTGTAGGGACACGAAACACGGTGGTTAATGCCGCAAGTTTGAAGAAAAGTGGAAACATTTCTGTATTCGCCTCCCCAATCGGATTGGAGTTGTTTAATATCGCATTGGAATTGTGTTTTAACCATAGCTCAAAATTGAATGAAAGCTTGGAGAACCTGTGATTTTTACGTTAAAAAATAAATCCAAACATATTTGGAACAATCATCAACAAAAAGCAAGAAATATCGATTGCCATTAATTGAAAATTGCGGGGAGGGACCCCAAACATCCGAATAAATTAAATTGAAAGGATTCAAAGATGAGATATGCAATGGTGGGAGATGTAAGCGGTGACTTTTGCCTAATTGGCAAGGAGCACAAACATTTGGAAAATTATTTGAGGAAATAGGGAGATTGAAAACCGAAACTAGACGTAATAGTATTGCTTGATGAGGGTGTCCAAGCCTGCGGTGCCAATTGTGGAGGGTGGTCCGGACGACGGTCAAGGCAAGAGGAGTGGTGGTGGTAGATGGAGGTGGTGCGGACAGCTTGTAGAGCACATGATCAACAACTCCTCGGAGGAGGATTTTTCCATGAAAATCCTTAACACATCAATAGTTAGGCCAAAACTCCATCATGACGTTGTTATTGTGACAAAGCTTGAAGACGCTAATAAGGTGTTTGGTTAATCTAGGGACAACAAGAACGTTAGGCAACCTGAGATTGTTAAAGGAAAGTGAGCCAGAATGTGAAAAAGATAGTTGGTTACCGTTCCCGACTTGCAACTTGTCGGGTCCTGAGTAGTCATCAGACACGGTTAACTTGCGGAAGTTCGAGGAGACATGGTTCGTTGCTCCGGTGTCAAAATACCATGTCGGGTCAATGGTTGATGGACTATTGTACTCAGCAAGATGAGCTTGTTTTCCAGATTCTCTCGGATTCAGCTTACGAGAAGGGAAGTCAGTCTGATTGCTTCGCTGCCACCAGTCAATAGCTTCATGGTCGGGCTTGTTGCACAATTGGCAATGGGGACGACAACGACGACGTCCATCCTGGCCACGAGAATCGTTGGAACGAGAGCCGCTGGAGGAGCCATAAGGTGAAGGCTGGTGGCGGCCAGAAGACTGGGCAAGAGTGTTGGTTGACGGCAAAGTTGGTTCTGGTGTGACAGGATTGGGCAGCAGAGGATGGGAAATTGCCTGTCGAGCGAGATCACGAGCCATCTTCTCCTCTTCTTGGTATAAAAGACCAATAAGATCATCAACTGTAAAGTCCGCCAAATGCATCATAAATGATGTAACAAACGGACCATATGAAGAATCAAGACCATGAAGGATATGCCCGATGAGATCCTCATCGGAGGCGGGGTGTTGATCAGCGGCAAGGGCATCCGTAATTGCTCTCTTTTTCTCAATGTAATCCTGCATTGAGAGAGCTCCCTGGGTCAGAGATTGGAGCTGTAGTTTCATGGTGATGCGCCGGGCTTTGGATTGTGCCTGGAAGTTTTTCTCAAGAGACAACCAAGCCATATGAGAAGAGGTAGAGCGAACAACCGAAGCAAGGGCACGCTCGGAGAAGGTTGATTTTATCCAAAGAAGGACAAAGCGATCCTTTTTCTTCCAAAGAATGAAGTCTAGGTTGGGTAGAGTTTGGGTAGCAGAGGCGGGATCGGGAATGGTAGCCGACAGTGGAGCCGTATTGAGAACATAGCTCTCGAGATCGAATGTTTCAAGAGCCAATATGATGGTTGTTTGATGAGCGGTTTTTAGTCGCATAAACCGTATCAAAATAAAACTCAAACCTACAAACTAGTATAGCAAGCAAGTAAGAGGTCGATCCCATAGAGAATCAAGTATTTCTCAGCAATGTGTATTTACCAATTAGTAGAAAGGGGGGGTTTTGGTTGATTGAGATTGAAAAGAAAACAAAATAAAATAAAAACAAATAATGCAAAACAAATTAGAGAAGATCGCTCTACCTACAACTATCCACTTTATTTGTTTGAATTGATATTGTAACTTCCTCTTTTTCTTTTAGTCTTCCTATGAATGCCCTTGTCCCGACCTAATATAGTTACTAGTCCAACCAGTCCTAGCAACCCTTATCAATCGAACAGTCCCTAAAGAAGGATTTAACCCAATTGATAGCTTTAAGTTTAGATATTAGCCAAGGTATTTGCAGTCCCTAAAGAGGGATTTAACAACACATTCAACTTCCTATTCATTCAAATAGTTCAACCAGCCCTAAAGGAACAAGTTTGCTACTTGGGTTAAGGTTCGCAACCAGGAATCTACAAAACCCTAGCAATTGAATTGATCTAACTAGTTGGCCAGACAAGATAGAACAAAACAATAAGCAATCAAGCACAAAGAAGTTGAAGCATTCAATATAGGAAATAAGGAACAAGATTCAGAAACTCACAATCAATCCAAACAAAGCTTCAAATTGCAAGTAGAACGAAGAGAGTTTAGTCGCCCATGGCGAACATCGCTCTCTCTCTAATTGTCTGATGGTTGAAAGAATAGAATGGAAGTAATGAAAAATAACATAAAAGTGGCCTCATAAAACATCCAAGTCGGCCTCAAAACAACATAATAGAAAACTAGGGTTTTTTCCAAAACGCGCTGCGCGCTGGCGGCAGCTGCGGCGGGCGCAGCAAATTATGCGGCGGGCGCAGCATGAATACCGCCCCTGGCGGCGGGCGCAGCAAAATATGCGGCGGCCGCTGCATTGGGTTTTCCCGAAAATTCCGTCTCGAATTAGCTCTCGACGTCAACATGAAAGCTGTAGCTCTCTGAAAGAGCTTTCCAACGCATGGTCATAATAGTCGATCGGACAACCGAGGCCTCCAGAAAGTGCAAAACAAGTTCAGCATGTCTGGCGACAACTTTTGCAGACTTGTTCTTTGTTTAGGTTCGCTTCTTCTTCTCAGGACCTCTCGAGATCTTCATGTAAGCTTCTTCGATCAACTAGAAATTCTCATCCAATGCGTTATCAACCTATGTCTCCTCCTCGGATCCACGATTACCTGGAATAATCAATAAAAACATGTAGATTCCGACTCCAACCGCACAGAGAACAAATATGCAAATTATACTTAAACCATGCATGATATGCATCATAACTAAGTTAAATGCAACTTATTATAACTCTCTAAATTCATGCTATCAAACTCCCCCGCACTTAAGCTTTTGCTTGTCCTCAAGCAATCAAAAACAAATATAGAATTGATCATCCCACAAATAAGATCTTCATGCTATAGTTTTAGAAAAGCAACATCAAGCAATAGGAGCCATGAATAAGAGAACAAATATCCTAGCAAATATATAAGCGATCCAATAGTAAAAGCAAATTTAGTCCAACCTCACCGGGATGATGTATTTCACTCAAGCTCTCATGTGTTTAGACTTTAAAGTTCAACTCTCAACTCAATCCAAAATGCTCTATACACCGTGAAAGTTATCACTTGCAAACAACATTATGAGGACTTTTATAGGGTTGTAATGGGGCTTTGGTAGGAACATAAGGCATGAGAAATATTTAGGCTTGTGGTGCTAAAAATCCGGGAAAAAGGAACAACAACCAACTAGAACAACACCAAAACTTCCATACTTCACAAACCATTCCAATAACATAAACTCCAATACACATCAATAAGCACTCTTCGATTTCAATAGCCATACAACTTATGCAATTTTTCCATTTGAATGATGACTTTCTTTTCTTTTCTTTTATGCTTACTTTTGCCCCTAGGTGAATTTTATCCTCCCTAGATCCAAGCTTACTAGACTTTTACTCCTAAGTGAATTTTATCCTCCTTAGGCCCCTAGTAATAAGTCATCTCTATTATACAAGAAGGGTTACCTTATTTTGGCTATGCCTCTCGCAATGCACAACCATACATACATCATCTCCACTCAAAGCAACTCCAACATAAAGATTTTTCACCAATTCTCCTCCTAATTCCCGGATAGGGTCAGGCTAATCATTGGCTATGATATATTTTTGTGGAGCTATCAAAAAGAATAGGCTTTAAGGCTCAGATGGCTTCAAGCAGAGGATAATGCAAAGGGTAGATAAGGTATAATATGGCTAAAGAAAACATGCCTCAATCATTTGAAATTCACAAGCAACAAACATGTGCAATACGATATTGAAATAAGAAGCATATGGAGAGTATAATCACACAATAAAAGCAAAAGGGAATAAGATATAATGTCCCTATAAGGCCAAAACAAACTCACAAGGGTTATGTTTTTTTAGATTTCAATTAAACCTCAACTATGAATCATACTTGCTCAATTATATTCTCAAATCATGCTCCAAAAATCATTTTCAAGCAATTCAATCAAATCATGGGATTTATGCAATTAAGATCATAAAAATAAATTAGAGGAGAAACTAAACCAAGATGGGTATCGTTAATAACACTTAAATGCAATGCATGATATTTTTGTGATTTTTTTTCAAATGTGATATATGAATAAAAATAAACATGACAACATAAATAAACATGATATGCAAACTCTGTCTATATGCAATGCAATCCCTCCCCCACACTTAAACTTTTCATTGTCCTCAATGAAACATAAAAGACAACAAAAAATAAAAACATAGAGAAAGAGATCAATGAAATACTCACAATGTGGTGGATGGGTCTCTATAGGTCGGATCTGAGGATTGCGACGGGTTAAAGAAAACTAGCTAACTAGGAATTGAAATAACTAAAACTTACCTCGGGTTGCCTCCCGAGAAGCGCCTTTCTTTAATGTCATTGGCTTGACTTATTCTCAATCTCAAGACCTTATCTCTCAGACATCGTCAAGGCCCTCAGTAACCTATCATATTCCTGTGCACACATCTTGCAAAGCACATCATAGCACAATAAATTGAAAGCATAAAATGTGGAACTCAAGAACCCTTTCAATCTATCAAATAGTCTAGTATGACTCTCTGCAAAAGGAATATGATACCACCAACACAATTCCGCTGGTGGCTTCTCAAAATAGCAATCAAAAGGATCAACATAATCACCATTACCCTCAAGATTGCAAAAGTTTACCTTTATTATCTCTTGAGCCTCAGTTGATGGCTCTAGACTTGGTTCATCAATGGGCGAGCTCAGAATGGATGGTGCAGATGGAGTAGGAGACACATCACATGTAACCTCATGCGTCGACTCATGAGATTCCAAGTCACGAAGCACTAGACCCTCTCCTCCATTGTCGAAGACACTATTGTTGTCTGCAACCAATTCCTCATCTTCTTCTTCGAAGCTCCTTTCTTTCTCACCTTTTGCACTTAGAATTTGAATGAGTTGGCTCATCTGATTCTCCAATTTTTTACAGCGGCTCATTTGTTCTTCTTCCAACTGCTGCAACACTTGTGTGAGAGTTTGGATTGATACTTCCCGTTCAACCTGTCGACTCATGTTGCCGAAAAAATCCCAAATCTCAAAGAGTCCCATATCCAATAGGCCTCCATTACTCATGGACTCAGCAAGATTTCGTGTTTCAGCATTCATCCCATCAAATATGCAAACACACATCTCCCGCACACCATATTGATAACCCCATGAACCAAGGTCATTAACATACTCATGCAATCTAGTGAAATATTGGTGAAAGTTCTCACCTTCAAACTGCAACAATCTCAACATCTTGAAAAAGTTAGTAGCAAGGGTGTTGTGAACCGTAAGATAGGTTCACAACAAAGTTAGATATATAAACAAAAATTAATAAATACACACAACAAAGAAATAAACTTGATTCCCCGGCAACGGCGCCAATTTGATGAGCGGTTTTTAGTCGCATAAGCCGTATCAAAATAAAACTCAAACCTACAAACTAGTATAGCAAGCAAGTAAGAGGTCGATCCCATAGAGAATCAAGTATTTCTCAGCAATGTGTATTTACCAATTAGTAGAAAGGGGGGGTTTTGGTTGATTGAGATTGAAAAGAAAACAAAATAAAATAAAAACAAATAATGCAAAACAAATTAGAGAAGATCGCTCTACCTACAACTATCCAATTTATTTGTTTGAATTGATATTGTAACTTCCTCTTGTCCTTTTAGTCTTCCTATGAATGCCCTTGTCCCGACCTAATATAGTTACTAGTCCAACCAGTCCTAGCAACCCTTATCAATCGAACAGTCCCTAAAGAAGGATTTAACCCAATTGATAGCTTTAAGTTCAGAGATTAGCCAAGGTATTTGCAGTCCCTAAAGAGGGATTTAACAACACATTCAACTTCCTACTCATTCAAATAGTTCAACCAGCCATAAAGGAACAAGTTTGCTACTTGGGTTAAGGTTCGCAACCAGGAATCTACAAAACCCTAGCAATTGAATTGATCTAACTAGTTGGCCAGACAAGATAGAACAAAACAATAAGCAATCAAGCACAAAGAAGTTGAAGCATTCAATATAGGAAATAAGGAACAAGATTCAGAAACTCACAATCAATCCAAACAAAGCTTCAAATTGCAAGTAGAACGAAGAGAGTTTAGTCGCCCATGGCGAACATCGCTCTCTCTCTAATTGTCTGATGGTTGAAAGAATAGAATGATTTGATGAGCGGTTTTTAGTCGCATAAACCGTATCAAAATAAAACTCAAACCTACAAACTAGTATAGCAAGCAAGTAAGAGGTCGATCCCATAGAGAATCAAGTATTTCTCAGCAATGTGTATTTACCAATTAGTAGAAAGGGGGGGTTTTGGTTGATTGAGATTGAAAAGAAAACAAAATAAAATAAAAACAAATAATGCAAAACAAATTAGAGAAGATCGCTCTACCTACAACTATCCACTTTATTTGTTTGAATTGATATTGTAACTTCCTCTTGTCCTTTTAGTCTTCCTATGAATGCCCTTGTCCCGACCTAATATAGTTACTAGTCCAACCAGTGCTAGCAACCCTTATCAATCGAACAGTCCCTAAAGAAGGATTTAACCCAATTGATAGCTTTAAGTTCAGAGATTAGCCAAGGTATTTGCAGTCCCTAAAGAGGGATTTAACAACACATTCAACTTCCTACTCATTCAAATAGTTCAACCAGCCATAAAGGAACAAGTTTGCTACTTGGGTTAAGGTTCGCAACCAGGAATCTACAAAACCCTAGCAATTGAATTGATCTAACTAGTTGGCCAGACAAGATAGAACAAAACAATAAGCAATCAAGCACAAAGAAGTTGAAGCATTCAATATAGGAAATAAGGAACAAGATTCAGAAACTCACAATCAATCCAAACAAAGCTTCAAATTGCAAGTAGAACGAAGAGAGTTTAGTCGCCCATGGCGAACATCGCTCTCTCTCTAATTGTCTGATGGTTGAAAGAATAGAATGATTTGATGAGCGGTTTTTAGTCGCATAAACCGTATCAAAATAAAACTCAAACCTACAAACTAGTATAGCAAGCAAGTAAGAGGTCGATCCCATAGAGAATCAAGTATTTCTCAGCAATGTGTATTTACCAATTAGTAGAAAGGGGGGGTTTTGGTTGATTGAGATTGAAAAGAAAACAAAATAAAATAAAAACAAATAATGCAAAACAAATTAGAGAAGATCGCTCTACCTACAACTATCCACTTTATTTGTTTGAATTGATATTGTAACTTCCTCTTGTCCTTTTAGTCTTCCTATGAATGCCCTTGTCCCGACCTAATATAGTTACTAGTCCAACCAGTGCTAGCAACCCTTATCAATCGAACAGTCCCTAAAGAAGGATTTAACCCAATTGATAGCTTTAAGTTCAGAGATTAGCCAAGGTATTTGCAGTCCCTAAAGAGGGATTTAACAACACATTCAACTTCCTACTCATTCAAATAGTTCAACCAGCCATAAAGGAACAAGTTTGCTACTTGGGTTAAGGTTCGCAACCAGGAATCTACAAAACCCTAGCAATTGAATTGATCTAACTAGTTGGCCAGACAAGATAGAACAAAACAATAAGCAATCAAGCACAAAGAAGTTGAAGCATTCAATATAGGAAATAAGGAACAAGATTCAGAAACTCACAATCAATCCAAACAAAGCTTCAAATTGCAAGTAGAACGAAGAGAGTTTAGTCGCCCATGGCGAACATCGCTCTCTCTCTAATTGTCTGATGGTTGAAAGAATAGAATGATTTGATGAGCGGTTTTTAGTCGCATAAACCGTATCAAAATAAAACTCAAACCTACAAACTAGTATAGCAAGCAAGTAAGAGGTCGATCCCATAGAGAATCAAGTATTTCTCAGCAATGTGTATTTACCAATTAGTAGAAAGGGGGGGTTTTGGTTGATTGAGATTGAAAAGAAAACAAAATAAAATAAAAACAAATAATGCAAAACAAATTAGAGAAGATCGCTCTACCTACAACTATCCACTTTATTTGTTTGAATTGATATTGTAACTTCCTCTTGTCCTTTTAGTCTTCCTATGAATGCCCTTATCCCGACCTAATATAGTTACTAGTCCAACCAGTCCTAGCAACCCTTATCAATCGAACAGTCCCTAAAGAAGGATTTAACCCAATTGATAGCTTTAAGTTCAGAGATTAGCCAAGGTATTTGCAGTCCCTAAAGAGGGATTTAACAACACATTCAACTTCCTACTCATTCAAATAGTTCAACCAGCCATAAAGGAACAAGTTTGCTACTTGGGTTAAGGTTCGCAACCAGGAATCTACAAAACCCTAGCAATTGAATTGATCTAACTAGTTGGCCAGACAAGATAGAACAAAACAATAAGCAATCAAGCACAAAGAAGTTGAAGCATTCAATATAGGAAATAAGGAACAAGATTCAGAAACTCACAATCAATCCAAACAGAGCTTCAAATTGCAAGTAGAACGAAGAGAGTTTAGTCGCCCATGGCGAACATCGCTCTCTCTCTAATTGTCTGATGGTTGAAAGAATAGAATGATTTGATGAGCGGTTTTTAGTCGCATAAACCGTATCAAAATAAAACTCAAACCTACAAACTAGTATAGCAAGCAAGTAAGAGGTCGATCCCATAGAGAATCAAGTATTTCTCAGCAATGTGTATTTACCAATTAGTAGAAAGGGGGGGTTTTGGTTGATTGAGATTGAAAAGAAAACAAAATAAAATAAAAACAAATAATGCAAAACAAATTAGAGAAGATCGCTCTACCTACAACTATCCACTTTATTTGTTTGAATTGATATTGTAACTTCCTCTTGTCCTTTTAGTCTTCCTATGAATGCCCTTGTCCCGACCTAATATAGTTACTAGTCCAACCAGTCCTAGCAACCCTTATCAATCGAACAGTCCCTAAAGAAGGATTTACCCCAATTGATAGCTTTAAGTTCAGAGATTAGCCAAGGTATTTGCAGTCCCTAAAGAGGGATTTAACAACACATTCAACTTCCTACTCATTCAAATAGTTCAACCAGCCATAAAGGAACAAGTTTGCTACTTGGGTTAAGGTTCGCAACCAGGAATCTACAAAACCCTAGCAATTGAATTGATCTAACTAGTTGGCCAGACAAGATAGAACAAAACAATAAGCAATCAAGCACAAAGAAGTTGAAGCATTCAATATAGGAAATAAGGAACAAGATTCAGAAACTCACAATCAATCCAAACAAAGCTTCAAATTGCAAGTAGAACGAAGAGAGTTTAGTCGCCCATGGCGAACATCGCTCTCTCTCTAATTGTCTGATGGTTGAAAGAATAGAATGATTTGATGAGCGGTTTTTAGTCGCATAAACCGTATCAAAATAAAACTCAAACCTACAAACTAGTATAGCAAGCAAGTAAGAGGTCGATCCCATAGAGAATCAAGTATTTCTCAGCAATGTGTATTTACCAATTAGTAGAAAGGGGGGGTTTTGGTTGATTGAGATTGAAAAGAAAACAAAATAAACTAAAAACAAATAATGCAAAACAAATTAGAGAAGATCGCTCTACCTACAACTATCCACTTTATTTGTTTGAATTGATATTGTAACTTCCTCTTGTCCTTTTAGTCTTCCTATGAATGCCCTTGTCCCGACCTAATATAGTTACTAGTCCAACCAGTCCTAGCAACCCTTATCAATCGAACAGTCCCTAAAGAAGGATTTAACCCAATTGATAGCTTTAAGTTCAGAGATTAGCCAAGGTATTTGCAGTCCCTAAAGAGGGATTTAACAACACATTCAACTTCCTACTCATTCAAATAGTTCAACCAGCCATAAAGGAACAAGTTTGCTACTTGGGTTAAGGTTCGCAACCAGGAATCTACAAAACCCTAGCAATTGAATTGATCTAACTAGTTGGCCAGACAAGATAGAACAAAACAATAAGCAATCAAGCACAAAGAAGTTGAAGCATTCAATATAGGAAATAAGGAACAAGATTCAGAAACTCACAATCAATCCAAACAGAGCTTCAAATTGCAAGTAGAACGAAGAGAGTTTAGTCGCCCATGGCGAACATCGCTCTCTCTCTAATTGTCTGATGGTTGAAAGAATAGAATGATTTGATGAGCGGTTTTTAGTCGCATAAACCGTATCAAAATAAAACTCAAACCTACAAACTAGTATAGCAAGCAAGTAAGAGGTCGATCCCATAGAGAATCAAGTATTTCTCAGCAATGTGTATTTACCAATTAGTAGAAAGGGGGGGTTTTGGTTGATTGAGATTGAAAAGAAAACAAAATAAAATAAAAACAAATAATGCAAAACAAATTAGAGAAGATCGCTCTACCTACAACTATCCACTTTATTTGTTTGAATTGATATTGTAACTTCCTCTTGTCCTTTTAGTCTTCCTATGAATGCCCTTGTCCCGACCTAATATAGTTACTAGTCCAACCAGTCCTAGCAACCCTTATCAATCGAACAGTCCCTAAAGAAGGATTTACCCCAATTGATAGCTTTAAGTTCAGAGATTAGCCAAGGTATTTGCAGTCCCTAAAGAGGGATTTAACAACACATTCAACTTCCTACTCATTCAAATAGTTCAACCAGCCCTAAAGGAACAAGTTTGCTACTTGGGTTAAGGTTCGCAACCAGGAATCTACAAAACCCTAGCAATTGAATTGATCTAACTAGTTGGCCAGACAAGATAGAACAAAACAATAAGCAATCAAGCACAAAGAAGTTGAAGCATTCAATATAGGAAATAAGGAACAAGATTCAGAAACTCACAATCAATCCAAACAAAGCTTCAAATTGCAAGTAGAACGAAGAGAGTTTAGTCGCCCATGGCGAACATCGCTCTCTCTCTAATTGTCTGATGGTTGAAAGAATAGAAGGGAAGTAATGAAAAATAACATAAAAGTGGCCTCATAAAACATCTAAGTCGGCCTCAAAACAACATAATAGAAAACTAGGGTTTTTTCCAAAACGCGTTGCGCGCTGGCGGCAGCTGCGGCGGGCGCAGCATGAATACCGCCCCTGGCGGCGGGCGCTTTAAAATATGCGGCGGCCGCTGCATTGGGTTTTCCCGAAAATTCCGTCTCGAATTAGCTCTCGACGTCAACATGAAAGTTGTAGCTCTCTGAAAGAGCTTTCCAACGCATGGTCATAGTAGTCGATCGGACAACCGAGGCCTCCAGAAAGTGCAAAACAAGTTCAGCATGTCTGGCGACAACTTCTGCAGACTTGTTCTTCGTTTAGGTTCGCTTCTTCTTCTCAGGACCTCTCGAGATCTTCATGTAAGCTTCTTCGATCAACTAGACATTCTCATCCAATGCGTTATCAACCTATGTCTCCTCCTCGGATCCACGATTACCTGGAATAATCAATAAAAACATGTAGATTCCGACTCCAACCACACAGAGAACAAATATGCAAATTATACTTAAACCATGCATGATATGCATCATAACTAAGCTAAATGCAACCTATTATAACTCTCTAAATGCATGCTATCATTGTTCTCCATAGGGAGTAGTTTTCTCTATCCAGCTTGATAGAGATGGAAGAGATTTGAAAATTAAGGGAGAAGCCACCAGCGGCAGCCAGGTGGTGCTGAGTGACATTTGTGGTGGTCATGATGAAGAAGGGTTGAGAGGGAAAAAAACCTATTGTTCCGATACCATATAAGCTTTGGATGAAAGACTCACTTGATTACTGAATATAGAGTTACAAGTATATATAATACAAGATAACAATATGGGTGAAAGATTCTATCCTACAATCTAGGTAACTGATATACATGTGCAGAGAGTGGCAAGAAATCAGGATAGAGTAGCCCATGATTTGTAACTAATTTGACTTATTCAAAAGTGGTGAATATATGCTCATTATGACGGAAGAAGAGGAGGAGGAGCGGGGAGGCTCGCCACCGCCGGCCTTGCTCCGACTACCAAATCCCGACTACCCGGCACACACAGATACGGAACAAGAAGTGAGAGAGAGAGCGATGGAGAGAGGTTCTCACTAAGGGAATCCGAAGTCGTCAGGCTTCGACTTGACTCGCCAGAGCTCGTCGGAGGTCGAATCGGCTCGTCGGAGACTCGGCCTGCTCGTTCTTGGCCTAGGACGAATTTAAGAGTCAAAAGATGGGACTTTTACGGGGCTTTGAGCGCAAGAGGAAAGAGGGAGGCTTACCAATCATTTCGCCGGAAACAGAGGACGGAGGAGGGAGGCGTTCGACTTCGACTGCTCCGTCTGCTGCTCGCGGACGTCGGAGGGAGGTGACTTGGTGCTCGGAGTGTCGCTGACTGCTCGACGGAGGGAGAGCAAGGTGAGGTTGCTTGATGCGGTGCTCCTCGGCTCGGCAAAATCAGAAGGGGGAACGAGAGTCTGATGACTGCAGCTTCAATAGAGAAAGAAAGGGCTCGGTGGTCCTCAGGTTAGGAAGGAAGGCAAATGGTGTGGTTTGTTGTGTTTGCTCTACTGAAATCAAAACGGGAGATGGATGTGTGGGTTTGGAAATGAAAATGAGGGGTGAAGGGGAAACCTGTGGATTTTGAAAAAAAAAAGGCAGAGGGGAGGCTGTGCAATCAGATAGGGCAAGGGTCTGAGAGATGCTCTAGGCACAGCTGCAAGGAAGAAGACAAGAACAGGAGCTGCACCTCTCTAAGACCGAACGCAGATGAAAGCAAATGGGGAGTGACAAAACAACTGGTGGTCCCCCTCTTGAATTCAAAACACCCGATGAATTAATCTTGAAACCCGCTCGTTCGATCCAATCCCAACTAAATCGAATTTTAAACCGAACCCTCGAAACCGGAATCAGAATTAAAATCAAATTTATATTTCTAAATCTGAACATTATTCTCAATTTCTCGGCATATGAAAGCGGAATAAAACTCTATTTTGCATAAATTTCAAAATTAGACCGGAATCCGTTTTAAGAGTTTCAATTTCGATTTAATAATTTAAAGACGAGTTTTTCTTGAAATATCCTAATTAAATCCGATTTAAATTCATTTTTAATTTCTTCTTCCGAAAATTAGGATTTAAAAATCCGAGCCTTTACAGTTCCTATTTGTTCACTTGGGTTGGGAATTGTACTTCATGGAAAGCTTAGCAACAACCAATAGTTGCACTCTCCTCAACTGAAGCACAATATATTGTTGCTACTGAGGCATGTAAGGAAGCTATTTGGTTACATGGGTTACTAAAGGAAATTGAAAAGAAGACCTACACTTCAGTAATCAACATTGACAGCCAGATTAGTCTATTAATATTGAGTGTTTCTCTCTCTAATGAGAGAGAAACTCTCTCTTGTGCACTCATCCTTTGGGATTTTGAGGAATTGATCCACATCAAACCCTACTTTGCCAAATCTCCTCTCCAATCATGGGATTTCGAGTTCGGTCGTCTTCCCTCCTCCATTCCGGTGGGTGTGGTGGCTGGATTTTGTTTCGATTTCCAGTTGTTCTTCCCGATGCGTATCTGTCGTCTTGAGTCTCCTCCGGCTTCTGCGCCGCCGTGGTCTCCATCTTGCTTCGGTTTCCTGGTGGGCTGTGGTCGCCTCGTCTCTCTCATCCTTTGAGTTTGATCGAGGTTGTTCGGTGGTGGCGGTTGGTTCCGCCACGGCGATTTTCGCCTTTCTTTTGGGGATTTTCGTCAACCTGTTTGGGGTTACCGACGTGGGTGCTTGATATGTGTAATTGGGTTGGGGTTTTGTTGTTGCAGGAGTAAGTCAAGTATGAAATAGAGTATGGTTTAGAACGACTCCCCTGTCTCAGCAAATAATACAAGACTTCCTCCCGTTGTAGTAAGAGAATAGTCAGGATCGAATCCACGAGGAAGCACGTCAGCAGTTCTCAGGTAGCTATCAGATTCTCACAACAGCAGCAGAACAGCACAGAAACACAAGCAGAAGCAGAAATAAAATAGAAACAAATAATCCCGGCAAGGGCAACTAAAATAAAAGCAAATAACAAACTAAAGACAGAAAGTAAAGCAGCAAATAAAAGCAAGGCAACACACTGGTCGATCTCGACGACAGCAACTCGAGATAGACAAAGACAGTCGACAACAGTAACTCAGAATCGAAAACGAAGCAACTCGACAAAACAAGCCAACTCGATCTCGACCACTACTACTCGACTTCGACAAAGGAAAGCAAAGACAAAAACTTTAAATCGACAAAAGCAGAAGAAAAGACAACTCGACTAAGACAACCCCTCCTCGACCTCGACAAGATGCTACTCGAGATCGACAAAGGCTGGTCTATGTCGAGTAAGAACAGAAACTTAAAACTTTGCAGAATTGAAGACAGAATGCAGAAATTTGACAGAAATAAACTTCAATATATTAAAAGACCTCCAAGGCCAGGGTTTCAACACCACAACGATAACCATGCAAAACAACACATAAAGGCATAAAAGATCATGCTTTCCATCAAATAACTTTCGTCATTAACAAATAGGCATATAGAGGCTCTCGCATAAACCCTAATTATTACTAACCCTTTTCACATAATTAATCCAAGTTGCATTAAGATCACTTTCGCTTCAATAATACAAACAAGGATCACCTTCAACTCTCGCAAAAGAATCATGTTCATAGGGATAGAAGATGAATCACACAAAAGATCTGACCTTCATCGCATTGCCTCACATGGCCACCGTCGGGCTCACCCCAGCCCCAGAAGTGGGTGGACTACTCACGCCTCATCGCAATCGCAGACATTGATGTAAAAGAAGAAACTTGCATAAAACTATATTCAAAAGCCTTTACAATCCTGGCAATCAACTTTCGCTGTAAGCCAAAACCCTAAAAACCTCAGAACTCCTAAACTGTATCTGTGGAACTACTTGTCTTCGATGATCTCCGAAATTGAATGAATAAAACTGAGCCCCCTAGGCTTTATTTATAGCCTTCATTCCCTAGCTATTCTAGGAAAGAAGATATCTATCTATATCTAAATTGCTTAAAAGATAAATAAAATGCTTAATGGAAATAAATCAACTAGGAAAAAGATAATTCTAAATAGGGTAGTATGTCTTCATGTTGATAGATCTTGCTCTTTGATGGATAGACTTGATAGATCGGATAGATCTTCGATGGATTTGGATAGAATTTTCCGCCTTCGGCATCAAGGAACTCCAATCCTACTCGGACAAGCCAAGTCGAGAAGATTCTGGAAGCGGCTCTACTCGACCTCGACAAGGTTTTGTCGACCTCGAGTAGGATTAGTCGTCTCGGCTCGCTGGTGCTCGATGTGCTCGGACCTGGGCTCCTGGGTGCTTGTCGACCTCGACCACGCCTAGTCGATCTCGAGTAAGGTTGGTCTTGTCGACTGGCTCGGACAAGGAGTCAAGCTCTCGTCGACCTCGACAAGGGCTCCTCGAGGTCGAGTTGGGTGTTGCTTCCGCTTCCGCGAGCTGGCTCTTCCGCTGGCAGCGAGTGGCTTGATCCGCGGCAGCGAGTGGTCATTTCCGCTGCAGCGAGTCTCCTGGTCGTCTTCGGCTTCGTCCTCGGACAGCTTCTCCTTGTCGACTCCGGACGTGGGCGTCTGGGCTTCGTCGACCTAGACTAGTGCTTGTCTAGGTCGAGTAGGGTCCGGAGTCTGGGTGTCTGGCTTTGCTCGATCAGGGTGTGCTGGATCAAGGCTGCTCGGCCATGGCTCGTCTATGTCGACCAGGCCTACTCGAGATCGAGTAGCCTTGGCTCTCAGACTTGTTCCGCTGCTTTGACCTTGGACTTCTGTAGTGGTTTTCCGAGCATTTCCGACCTTCTGTAGAATTGCTGTAAATGCCTCGATTTCTGCGATTTAAACAGAAACTGGTGTAGATTCCATAATTTGGCAAATAAACATAAACTACACAGATTATGTACTATCTTAACCCAAATGCATGAAATGTATACAGAAATCGATATAAAAGTTACTGTAAAACATGGCAAATTCCGCTCACAACAAACACCCCATACTTAAGCTTGCTTGTCCTCAAGCAATACTTTCAATTGTCATTCAGGGGAAGAAATCAAAACTCTCAACATCTTAGATTCATTCTTTATATGTCCCTGCAGTCAATTACCATCCTCGAAAAGGTACTAGTGTCACAGATCCATGCATGTGCAAATATGTAAAAGCAACATCTACTCACAAAAGGAGGGTTATGCAAAAACAATTCATAAGTGACTAAGCATTGATAATCAGGAAGACTTTAATTTAAGCTCATGAAGGAGTAGATTGGTAAAAAGGCTAAAGGTGGGCAATTTTTGGCAATGTGGTGCTTTTGATCCGGGGAAATGGAGTACTTCCCGATTTGAATTTCATTCCACATTCTTTCTCCATTTGATTCATCACCTTTCATATTGCTTTTCTCAATAATAATGTTTTTACCTCTCTAACCTCAGCACTGCCTTCTCGCGAGTCGCAAACATGTGTGTCATGAATGGCCCCGAATACTTAGTGCTTTGGACTCCTCACAATGTGCCCCATCTCTCCAAACTATTATCTTAGAGAGTAGGGTCAATCTACCTTTATCTCCTGAGGTGATTGGATTTTCTTTCACTCATTAAATTTTCCATATATTTCAAACAATTTCCTTCCAAACTCCAAATATGATAATAACAACACAAACACCATATGACATCTCCATAATGTAACATCATTCTCAACATAATCCCCGGATAGGGTAAAGAATGGCAATATTTAGATCATGTGGAGCAATATATGAAATAAGGCATATTATGGCTTTTGTGATGCGTAAGCATAGGTAAGGCTAGGATATAAACAATATGAGCATTATATGGAAATATAAAGTCCTCCATCATCTTATCATGCAACATGTCAAAAGCAATTTCAAATTTTACCTCCTTTCATGGTTTTCAATAAATAATGCACTTCATTGTGACTTCCCTTTACTAGGCAATTTCATGCTATATCTCTAATGAATCCAATTTTGCATCGTCGAGTCCAATATAAGCTTCCATGACATTATTTCAAAAAATTTCAATGGGGGTCATTTTTCTCAAATTTTGGAAAACATGCATATTAAGCACATAAAGCAATAATGCATTCCCAAAATAGCCATGTAGCAATTCCAAGTAATAAATTCCAAATATGCACAAATAATGTCAAATATGGTAATTATGCATAAAGTAAGCCCTTCCCCCACCCCATACTTAAACATTACAGTGTCCTCACTGTATAAAAAAAACAAGGTAAAGGGTAAAGAAAGAAACTCACAAGACAGATGTGCAGAGCTGCATAATTTCAAATGGAGCACCTCCTAGTCCGAGTGAGCTTTGGTTCTATCCATTGACCTGAAAAGTAGAAGACATATACCCATAATAGCAAAAACAAAAACAAAGTCTCAAATGTCCTAAAAAGTCTATGTACATGCTCTAGATTTTATAGTCGCTAGGCCGACTTTCATTAATGCTCAAGGTGGCATCTGCAGGGCCCATGTAGCTTGGACTTCAAATAAGACTCCATTCTTGTCCATCAGCTGTAATCCTCCAGAATGGATCTTGTTCACCACGAACGGTCCCATCCGCTTCTTGTTGAATTTGTTAGGAAACCAATGATCCTTTGATTTAGAGACATAGAGCTTGTCTCCAACTTCATACTCCTTAGGCTCATCATTGGAAATCCTGCACAATCGCACATACCAAGGCAGACCTCTCCCATGTATAGATAAATCTTTGATGGAAATAGGAGAAGAAAGATCCATACCTTGACTTACCTTTGCGGAAATGGAATCGGGCACCACGGTGTTTGGTCGATCTCGACTAGGGCTCCTCGAGATCGACGAGACTGCAGGCTCTGGTGGTGTCCTGGTCGAAGAGGCAGAAGTCGACGAAGAAGTCTGGTCGACCTCGACAAGCCTACTCGAGGTCGAGTAGGGCTCTGGCTCTGGTGGCTTGCTCCTCGAGGAAACAGGGTCTGGTGGCGCCGCTTGGTGGTCGACCTCGACAAGCCTACTCGAGGTCGAGTAGGGCTTTGGTCCTGGAGTCACCATCGTCGAGGAAGGTGCCGTCGAGGAAGATGGCTCTGGTGGTGCTGAGTGCTGGTCGACCTCGACAAGCCTTGTCGAGATCGACGAGGGTTATCCGTCTGGTTGCTGCGGCGTCGAGGAAGCAGGATCTGGGCTCCTCGATCAGTGGTCGAGATCGACGAGGGTGTGGTCGACCTCGAGTAGACTCGGCTTGTCTGGTTCGCTGCTCGACGAAGCCGACTTCGGTGGAGTCTCCTTGGTCTGGTCGAGATCGACTAGGGTTTGGTCGATCTTGACCCTATACTTAGTCCTTGTGTTCTCTTTGAGGATTGACATGATCTCCTCCACCTGGGCCTCCATGTCCCTCTTTTCTAGCTCCTCGGGGGTCATATTCCTAACCTTTGGTTCCCCGCAGGTGATGTAGCCAGCTGAGATAGATTTGACCTCTTCCATCGGACCCGTATGCCTTTCAGTTTTGTTGAAGGAATACTCAATTACTTCATCGCTGATGTTGAAGGTGAGCACTCCTTTCCGTACGCTTATGTTGGCATCCACAGTCGCCAAGAATGGTCTCCCTAGAATAATTGGACAAGCAGGATCTTCTTGCATATCAACAATTAAGAAATCAGCAGGAACGAAGAATTTACCTACTTGTACTGGTACATTTTCCACCATGCCTGTTGGAATGACCACTGTGTTATTGGCCATGTATAGTCTAGCATCCACAGGCTCCAGGGCACCTATCTTAATCTTGGACCAAATCGTTAAAGGCATAATACTAACACTGGCTCCAAGATCACATAGGGCATTAATTTTGTATGGACCAAATCCAATAGTTATAGCAAACTTACCTGGATCCGGCCTCTTCTCCAATATGTCCAGATGGCTGCACTCCTCTGTGATTTCTGCCATCGATCGCTTTTTGCTCAGAATCTCCTTCAGGAACTTGACGTAGGACGGCATTTCATTGAGAGCTTCTGTGAAGGGAATAGTGACGTTCAGCTTCTGAAGCATCTTGATGAAGCGCTGAAACTTTTTCTCCGCTGGGTCCTTTAGAGATTTTGTGGGGAAAGGCAGCTTCTTTTTCTGAGTCGGAGCCAGAACAGACGTCGGAGTTGCTGCTGATTTCTCGACCAAGGGCTCCTCGACATCGACAAGGGTCTTGTTGAGATCGATTGGATTGGGCCCAGGCAAGTTGTTGTTCGGCGCAGACGAAGATTCTGGCAATTTCTCCTCGAGGTCGACGAGGGTTTTGTCGAGGTCGAGTACGGCCTTGTCGAGATCGACTACGGCCTTGTCGAGGTCGACTTGTTGTTCTTCGTCGTTCTGTTGTTTTCCAACCTCTGGCTCTTGCAGTTGATGGCCGCTTCTGAGTTTTACAGCAGCGACGTGCCCAGTCTTACCCTTAGGATTTGGTTCTGAAGATCCAGGGAGTGCGCCTGACTGTCTGGGGATTCCTGCTGCTAGCTGACCAATCTGTGTATCAACTGTTTTCCGCCAGATATCAATTTCCCCAAGCCTAGAGTTGACACCTTGCATCTGAGTATAGACGGAGTTGAAGGACTGCCTAGTTTCTGAGTGGTTTCTCCGTATTTCCTCCAGGACCAGCTGTATATCATCCTTTTTCTGGTCCCTTTCTGGATGTCCTGGAGCTCTGTAGGGCGGGGGATTCCTAGGGACTCCTTGGTTCCATTGTGGTTGCTGAAACCTTTGGTCCCCCATGTAGCGATTGGGACCCCCTGCGTAAGTTGCATCCTCATGGTGCTCTGCCATCCTGACTTGTTCTGTGTGTGGGCACTCAGGAGTGGTGTGCCTTTGCGATCCGCATTCAATACAAGGCTGGTTGACAGAGAGATACTTTACTTGCTTGATGAGCTTCCTGTTCTAGTCTCTGTAGTATTGCTCCCTGACATCTGGATCAATCTCCTTTGATGGCTCATAGAGGGGCATGGATGGTGTTGGCCTGCCGTATGGGTTCTCTTCATAAGTTGCAGTAGACCCATACTTGTTGTCGTAGGTAGTGAGCTTCTCCAGTACTCCCCATGCGTCACTTGGCGGCATTGTCAGATACTCATAGCGAGTATAATTGTTGATTCTGTCCTTAGTGACTTGATCAAGAGAGTTGAAGAAGATCTCCTGAATGATGTAGGGCGGCTGTCCATGAGTAAGGCAAGATCGAAGCAGTTCCTTGTAGCGCTCCCATGCCCTTGCCAGCGGTTCCCCTTTCTGCTGTTTAAAGGCGGTGATTTTCTGGCGGAGATGTGCTGTTTTGGCAGGTGGGAAGAATTTGTTCAGAAACTCTTGCTCTACTTGGGCCCAGGTTGTGAGTGATCTTGCCTTCAGCCCTTCCAGCCATTTCAGTGCAGGTCCAGCGAGCGACCAGCGAAAAGATTTCATCTTGACATATTCCAGAGTTGTACCTTCTGCAAGAGTACGGCACATATCATGAAAGTTAGTAATATGTTCAAGAGGGCACTCATTAAATCTGCCGTAAAAGGCATTATTTTTAAGCTCTATAAGAAATTGAGTGCGAATTTCAAAAGAGTTTTCAGGGATTAGAATCGCCGATTCAGGCACGACGAGAGTTGGGTGCATGTAGTCCTCTGCCGTGGTTGGATACTGGGCAAGCTCAGCTTGTGCTTGTTCCCTTGCTGCTCTCTCAGCGGCGATAGCAGCATCTTTAGCGTTGATAGCGGCATCCCTTGCGGCTAGTTCCCTGGTAAGCCTAGCGATCAGCTGTTCCTGTGTTTCAGCGGCCGACATGATCCTTTTGAGTTTGGAGTGGATGTGTAGGTAGCGCTCCGGTTCGTCTAAGCTGTCAAACTCAGGTGTTTGACCAGAACGACGCATACACCTGCAATTTAACTCAAAGAGACAGTGAGAACTGACTACCTAAGGCGCGATTGATTGCTTCCCCGGCAACGGCGCCAATTTGTTGTTGCAGGAGTAAGTCAAGTATGAAATAGAATATGGTTTAGAACGACTCCCCTGTCTCAGCAAATAATACAAGACTTCCTCCCGTTGTAGTAAGAGAATAGTCAGGATCGAATCCACGAGGAAGCACGTCAGCAGTTCTCAGGTAGCTATCAGATTCTCACAACAGCAGCAGAACAGCATAGAAACACAAGCAGAAGCAGAAATAAAATAGAAACAAATAATCCCGGCAAGGGCAACTAAAATAAAAGCAAATAACAAACTAAAGACAGAAAGTAAAGCAGCAAATAAAAGCAAGGCAACACACTGGTCGATCTCGACGACAGCAACTCGAGATAGACAAAGACAGTCGACAACAGTAACTCAGAATCGAAAACGAAGCAACTCGACAAAACAAGCCAACTCGATCTCGACCACTACTACTCGACTTCGACAAAGGAAAGCAAAGACAAAAACTTTAAATTGACAAAAGCAGAAGAAAAGACAACTCGACTAAGACAACCCCTCCTCGACCTCGACAAGATGCTACTCGAGATCGACAAAGGCTGGTCTATGTCGACTAAGAACAGAAACTTAAAACTTTGCAGAATTGAAGACAGAATGCAGAAATTTGACAGAAATAAACTTCAATATATTAAAAGACCTCCAAGGCCAGGGTTTCAACACTACAACGATAACCATGCAAAACAACACATAAAGGCATAAAAGATCATGCTTTCCATCAAATAACTTTCGTCATTAACAAATAGGCATATAGAGGCTCTCGCATAAACCCTAATTATTACTAACCCTTTTCACATAATTAATCCAAGTTGCATTAAGATCACTTTCGCTTCAATAATATAAACAAGGATCACCTTCAACTCTCGCAAAAGAATCATGCTCATAGGGATAGAAGATGAATCACACAAAAGATCTGACCTTCATCGCATTGCCTCACATGGCCACCGTCGGGCTCACCCCAGCCCCAGAAGTGGGTGGACTACTCACGCCTCATCGCAATCGCAGACATTGATGTAAAAGAAGAAACTTGCATAAAACTATATTCAAAAGCCTTTACAATCCTGGCAATCAACTTTCGCTGTAAGCCAAAACCCTAAAAACCTCAGAACTCCTAAACTGTATCTGTGGAACTACTTGTCTTCGATGATCTCCGAAATTGAATGAATAAAACTGAGCCCCCTAGGCTTTATTTATAGCCTTCATTCCCTAGCTATTCTAGGAAAGAAGATATCTATCTATATCTAAATTGCTTAAAAGATAAATAAAATGCTTAATGGAAATAAATCAACTAGGAAAAAGATAATTCTAAATAGGGTAGTATGTCTTCATGTTGATAGATCTTGCTCTTTGATGGATAGACTTGATAGATCGGATAGATCTTCGATGGATTTGGATAGAATTTTCCGCCTTCGGCATCAAGGAACTCCAATCCTACTCGGACAAGCCAAGTCGAGAAGATTCTGGAAGCGGCTCTACTCGACCTCGACAAGGTTTTGTCGACCTCGAGTAGGATTAGTCGTCTCGGCTCGCTGGTGCTCGATGTGCTCGGACCTGGGCTCCTGGGTGCTTGTCGACCTCGACCACGCCTAGTCGATCTCGAGTAAGGTTGGTCTTGTCGACTGGCTCGGACAAGGAGTCAAGCTCTCGTCGACCTCGACAAGGGCTCCTCGAGGTCGAGTTGGGTGTTGCTTCCGCTTCCGCGAGCTGGCTCTTCCGCTGGCAGCGAGTGGCTTGATCCGCGGCAGCGAGTGGTCATTTCCGCTGCAGCGAGTCTCCTGGTCGTCTTCGGCTTCGTCCTCGGACAGCTTCTCCTTGTCGACTCCGGACGTGGGCGTCTGGGCTTCGTCGACCTAGACTAGTGCTTGTCTAGGTCGAGTAGGGTCCGGAGTCTGGGTGTCTGGCTTTGCTCGATCAGGGTGTGCTGGATCAAGGCTGCTCGGCCATGGCTCGTCTATGTCGACCAGGCCTACTCGAGATCGAGTAGCCTTGGCTCTCAGACTTGTTCCGCTGCTTTGACCTTGGACTTCTGTAGTGGTTTTCCGAGCATTTCCGACCTTCTGTAGAATTGCTGTAAATGCCTCGATTTTTGCGATTTAAACAGAAACTGGTGTAGATTCCATAATTTGGCAAATAAACATAAACTACACAGATTCTGTACTATCTTAACCCAAATGCATGAAATGTATACAGAAATCGATATAAAAGTTACTGTAAAACATGGCAAATTCCGCTCACAACAGGTTTCAGCGCATCGGTGGCTTCCGACCTGTTTGATTCCCTCATCGGGGTCGGTGCGCTTGACGTTGCTGGTGTTCCCTTCTCGCATTCATCTCCGGTGTGCCATCCTTCCATGGTCATGTTGGGCCAATTTGGTTGTGCTTCGGGCCCAAGGTTTTGCCTTGGGACCGGGGCCGCCCGAAGGTTAAAAAAAAGGGTGCTTTATAAATATAGATATATTTTTATCTATATTTATACTTATACATTTATTTAAATGGTAAAACTCTCGAAAGGGTTTTGATAAATTCCTGAAAGGGACTGAGTAAACCCACCCGAAAGGGTTTGACGAAATCTCGCAAGGACTTGTCGATATTCTAGTAGGTGAAAACCTGTTGGCGTTTTGTTCGAGCAGCTTGCGGCTCTGCTTCCGATGTTTTTAGGAGATCTTCTGCTTGGTTGGGGGGCGTAGAGTTTGGAGTCGGGTCTGGATGGGGTCGTGGTGGTGCGCTCAGGGCGACTCCGTATCTAGGATAGAGTTTCCTTGGAGTTTGTCTGCACTACCCACGGGAGTTAGAGTCCTGTTGTATTGTTGGCTCGCGGTGCTACCGTTCGGTGGTGCTTGGCTTCGTTCTTCGGTGGCTTCCTCAGCTGTTTCGGTGTTTGGTCTTCTTGATTTTTTTTTTGTAGAGTTTATTTCTGCTTGTTTCATTTTGCTCGTTAGGTTGTACGTGTGACGATTCGACGTCTGCCGACTTTGTCGGCCTCTCATTGAGTTAAGCCTGTCTGACCTTCGAATTTTTACCTAATAAAAAAAACATTGACGGCGAGAGTGCACTCTACTTATGTAGAGATCCTGTGTACCACGAGAGGACAAAACACATAGATATCCATTACAACTTCATCAGAAACAAGGTGGAGAAGGGAGTGGTACAAATTAAAAAGATTGATGATGAACACAACCCTTCTGATTTTGGCAAAAAAAATTATGAGAACTGAGAAGTTCGTCTTCTGTAGGGATTTCCTCCATGATGTCTAATTACAGACTTAAATTACATGATATCTAATGTTTTTTCAACGTCGCAAATTTAAAAACTGATTTAACAAACTAATTTAACATCTGTCGTTTTTTTGACATACTTAAATTACATGGTGTCTAATTACAGTATTCTAGTAGTGAAGGGCTGATGACTGACCTGATGCACCCTAAATTCGAACCAAACTGTGTAATTGTATTGGTATGTTTACAGTATATGTAGACTTAGGGGAAAATGACGGCAATTGTTAGAAGTTATATTTCCTAAGTGTTTTGTACATGTAAACTATAAAACTAATCTGATCTTTATAGATGAGGTAAATTGCCTAATGTTTAGGTCGAAGCCTAAACCCTGATTTTCTAGGTCTAACTTGTTTAGGTTATTAATCCATACCTATTGGGCTAGAAGTCCGAAGACGTTTTAGCTTCCCAATACATTATGCCCCAACATCTCTTTTGCTGTTAAGGTTGCCCTAGACGCTCCTTCTCAGTCCTATATAAGCGAAGGGCTCTAATGTGATGGCTGCTCTGTGTGTGTGTGTGTGTGTGTGTGTGTGTGTGTGTGTGTGTGTGTGTGACTCCACAAAAACCTTAAAAATGCTCTCCAGAAGCTTCATCTCTCTAGAGGCTCAGTTTGGTTTTCCGGTGAAGTTCTCGGTGAAGTTTCGAGGGCCAACCCTTTTACGGATCAGATCGGTGATGATCATGGAGATTAGAAGGGAGTTTCCTTATTTCCTTTGATCATTGTCGTTTGTTGCCTAGCTTACTGTACTCCTTAGGATTTTGACTTCGATTGCCTTTCTTGTACCTGATTGATCTTACATAGTGAATTTAGGGTCTCGACTCATTCGATGCAATACCTGAACCGCGTAAAAAACCTCCTGTGTTTGATTTTTTTTTATAAAAAAAACCTCTTGTGTTCCTTTGTTTTTCCCTTTTTGACTTGAATCGTTTCGCTTCCGTTGCTTTGATCGTTATTCGTCTACTATGCTATTTCAATTTCGCCCAACAATCCCTTCAATTTTTTTTTCTTTACGTCCTGCAATAAAGCGTATGCTATTTGGGTTAGAATCCAAAAGCCCAAGAAGCCCCATTTACAAACTACGATATTTGGCACATCCAAGGCCCGATGGCCGATGGAAAGCGAGAGGGAATCACGATTGATATGTCATTTGTTATTTGGATTTTGACAGACTCGATCGCTCTATCCCTTTCGGAAATTCTTTCCATTTTTTTTATATCCAGGTATCCCAAGCTTACACTTAGACTTGTCCTAGACCCCAAGTCTTCGGCCCCTGGTCGACTTGGGGAGGTAAACTGCGGGATGTGCCTCACCAATGGTCCAACCACCCCCCTTATACCATTTGGCTCCAGGAGGCCCACTCCACAAGATAAACAAATAATGCTCCTCTTGGGAATCAAACCTCCCACCCGAAGCTTCCAGGCCCAGCGTAGGGTGGCCTTTCTACTAGTGAGCTATGCCCCGGGGGGCCAAAAATTCTTTCCATACGATGCTTCGAAGGCGTTTTTCCTCGTAGCTTCTTCTTCTTCTTCACTTCATCCTCAAAACCCTAATTTTTTTAGCAATGCCCATTCGAGCTTAATTGCAAGGTGTTTTAGCCAGCTGAGCTTTAACGATCAGAGGGATGATCCAGGAGCTACGAAGCAAAAGACGAGGAAGGGGCGCAGTATCGGATCCAGGAAGGGGAAAGCCGCTGGGAGAGGCCAAAAGGGCTAGAAAGCACGGGGCGCACCTACAAGTTCGGCTTCGAAGGTGGACATACCCCTCTCCGACGTCGCTTGCCCAAGCGTGGCCTCACCAATCCTTTCAACCTTACTTTTCAGGTGATTTCTACTTGATGTGGTTGTGGTTTTAGTTTACACTTTACAATGGGGCTTATGGAAATGCTAAATGGTACCCAAACTTAACGATGCGACTTCAATCACTTAATAAACCTTGCTGATGTTGCTTTGTTTTTCAACGAGGCTGAAATTGCTACATGTTGTTCAGATTGTGTGGCTTCAAGTCCCATGAAGCCATTTTTAGGCATTGTTTAGTTGTGTTACTCGCGTATGTGGCCGCCCCTTCCTCAATCCAAATCCTCTACATCAGAGCATCTCCAACAGATGCTCTATTTTAGAGATTTTTACAAATTTGGGGAATATTGGGCTTATTTTTTGCCCAACAGCTTCCCTATCCTATTCTCCAAAATGGAGATTGAGGGTAAAAAATAGGGTTGCTTCCCTATTTCTGCAGCATTCCCCATTTTTTTTTGTGCGTGAATCTGAAATCCTCCTCCAACATCAGCAGCGGTTGGAGCCTGGTGGCCGGTTCAAATTATCATTTGAGTAGTAGATTGAAGGGAGGAAGAAGAACCTCCCCGCAGGCTCCCACCGCCGCTGACCGGATGATCCCACAAATCTTCGTTCCTTTCCTATCGTAGAAGAACCTCGCCGCAGATCGGAAGCGGGGGGCCGGAAGGGTAGGGATGGTGGAAGGGCGGTGAGGGGGGACATCGGCGATCAAGAGGAGCAACTCGTACGGATTGGGAGAAGCATATCTACGCCAACTATGACGACATCATCTTCCGTGCCCTCACCGTGGTTCGGTCTTGCCTCATGGACACCCGCCCCTCTGTCGCCATCGCAGCCCTCGCTCTCCTCGGCGCGAGCGTCCCAACTTCCTTCATCTCTTGACTATGCAGATCGCTAAGCTTTAGTCTTCTTACTCCTCCGTCTGTTTCTTTCAGTTTTTTTTTCTGTCAAATTTTGAAACATTCATTGTAGGATGATTCTGATTTATTGCAATTGTTTCCTATCATGATATCATAGGTATGATTCGTTATTGCAATTGTTTCATATAATCTAGAGTTTCTCCGAATCTAATGATATTCAATCGTTTCTGATGGATTGAATAGTTTAAATCTTCAATCTTCCATGAAAGTGCAGGATTTGCTACTGTTGTAGCAACTAAAAATAAATTAACCAAAATTTGATTGAAAATACATTTCAAATGTCAATAATTTTAATCAAAAGTTAATTCACAATTCTCCAAAATGGAGAATCTGTTGGAATTGATACAAATATTTTTTAGAGAAAATTGATTTTCATTCCCTATTTTGAAGAAAATTTGGGGAATCTGTTGGGCATGCTCTCACACCTCACTCCACTCTCTACCACACTAAATTATTTACATTTTTTTGGTGGGATTATTTACATTTATTTAATCTTAAAAATATTTATTTATATTATTAACATCTATTTTTATATATTTATAAATTTTTATTTTGAAAAATCATGTTTTACAATTTTTAAAAATTAAAAAGTCAATATTTTATAAAATATAATTATTAAAAAATTTAAAACATGATTTTTCAAACTAAAATTTTATAAATATATGAAATTAGATGTTAGGAATATAAATATAATTTTTATAATTTTTTTTAAGATTAAATAAATATAAAAATAATTTAGTGTCGTAGGAAGTGAAGTAGTAAATATTGTAGAGGATTTGGGTTGCCCCTACTCCGTTCCAGTTGCCCTCCAATATATTTTAAAAAAAATGAAGTAATAAACCAAAAAAATTAGTAAATGAGGCAAGATGTCAAAAGTTCAATTCCCATTATTCAATTTTCCTGCCATTTCTCTTTATATTAGTTTTCCCCTTCCAATTTCTTTTTATTTTAGTTTTTTTTTAAATTAAAATTGATATATTGAAATCAAATTTTATAATGTCTTTTTCCCAAATATTCTTCTTTATATATATATATATATATATCCGTTCCAGTTTCCCTCCAATATATTTTAAAAAAAATGAAGTAATAAACCAAAAAAATTAGTAAATGAGGCAAGATGTCAAAAGTTCAATTCCCATTATTCAATTTTCCTGCCATTTTTCTTTATATTAGTTTTCCCCTTCCAATTTCTTTTTATTTTAGTTTTTTTTTAAATTAAAATTGATATATTGAAATCAAATTTTATAATGTCTTTTTCCCAAATATTCTTCTTTATATATATATATATATAGAGGGTGGTTCATGTGGGAACACCCCTTAAGATGGGGCCTAGGCCTACATTAATCCTGATTTTTATCTTTTAAAAGGGAAAAATTGGTGGAGCCCACAAGACACACTCACTCACTCGCCCAAGCCCCCACTTTTTTTGTTTTTTAAAAAAAATCAAGCCCCCCACTTATTCAATTTGTAGTTTTGTACGGTACTTTTTTTTATACGGAGTACCATTTTTTGTTTTCCTTTTGATTTCTTTTTTTTATACTCCTACGGACTACGGAGTATTTGTTTTCTTATTCTATATATTAAATTTAACTGAATAAATATCTCCTTATACGAATAATATTTTTTTATATTATGAAATTTTATTCTTCTATAAGATGACAATTGTACTAGTAATATTATTTGGTTAAAATTATATTATTCGGTTAAATTAGAAAGATTATTCGGTTAAATGTGATATATTATTTGGTTAAATTTGAAAGATTATTCGGTTAAATTATAAATATTATTCGTATGTAAGATGATGATTGTACTAGTAATATTATTCGGTTAAATTAGAAATATTATTCAGTTAAATGTGATATATTATTCGATTAAATTTGAGAGATTATTCGATTAAATTATACGTAGTAAATATTATTCGTATGTAAGAAGATGTTTGTTTACACCTTTATTAGTTTTCGGGAGGTTAAAATAATAATCAATAAATTGTACATTATTCGATGAAATCACAAAGATTATTCATATGTAAGAGGAAGCTTAAAACAATTATTTATAAAAAAATATAAATTATTCTGTTAATCGATAATCATTATTCGTAGATAAAAACACAATTTTGTTGAATTTGACTAAAAGATTATATATACAGAAGCAAAGTAAAAGGAAAAACACTTTACAAAAAATGAAAAATTATATAAACTATTACCGTATTAAAAAAAAAGCAAAATTAAATCATACCTTTATACCGTTTGTGCATTACCTTTTTCAAATCGATCAGATATGTTGCAGTGCACTTCACGCACAAATTCGGTTAAATTATAAATATTATTCGTATGTAGGATGGTGATTTTACTAGTAATATTATTCGGTTAAAATTATATTACTCCACATTCGGCTAAACTAGAAAATTTATTCGGTTAAATTTGAGATATTATTTAATTAAATTATGAGTATTATTCGTAAGTAAGATGACGATTGTTTACACATTTATTAGGAAATTGAGGTTAAAATAATAATCATTAAAATGATACATTATTCGGTGAAATTACAAAGATTATTCGTATTTAATAGTAAGAATTTAAAGGGTTTATATATGTACATTATTCACATGTACGACTGTACGAGGGAAATTATTCGGTAAGATTTGTCGATGGTCCCTATATCAATTTGGTCGGATAAGTATATATGAAGCCCAACATTATTTTCTTAACAAATGACAATTTTTTTTTACCAAAAAAAAAAACAGGACTTTTATTTTCTTAACATTATTCTATTTTTTACACATTTATTAGGATTAAAGGGTTAAATTATGAATGTACACGGCAGTTTAATAAATAGCATTAAAGAAAACACAAAAATTAAATCACATACACAAAATTAAACCGGTTTTGTGGGGAAGAAATTGAATTGGGTGCATCACACGCAAAGTGGAATGGAAGTGGTTGAATTCCACCGTGGGTCCCGCTGTTTTTTTAATTAAAAAATCATAAATCTCCAATTAATCTCTACCATTCATTTTATTCAATCCAACGATCCAGATGTGTTCCTATATTCCCACCCTAAGGGGTGTTCTCATACGATCCATACTCTCTCTCTCTATATATATAGGTTGGGTCAGGTGTACACACCCCTTATTGTGTTTTGTGTTAACAAATATGGGTCATTGATTGATTAAAAATGGATGGATGAGATTAATTGAGACTTTCTCTTTTTATTTAAAAAAAAAAGGTGGACCCCACCACTTTTATAGGCAACTTGCTGAAGCAAAGCGCGTGGATTTCGCTTGGACTGTGTGTTCGATGAATAATGACAAATAAATTACCGAATAATTCCACATTATCAACGAATAATGACTCTAAATTTGGAGAATATTTGATAAATTCATGAACAATTTTAAACAGAGTTTGAATTTCGATAATCCCACATCTAATTACCAATGACTCTAAATTTGGCGAATATTTGATAAATTCATGAACAATTTTAAACAGAGTTTGAATTTCGATAATCCCACATCTAATTACCCACCCACATACATATGAATAATTTCTTATTATCAACGAATAATGACTATGAACTTGCCGAATAGTCGATAAATTCATACACAATTTTAGACCGAGTTTGAATTTCAACAAACCTCCATATAATTATTCGACAAGGTGATATTAATTATTCGCTAATTTATAGTTATTATTCGTGTGTAAAGAAAATGGTTGGTCAATTTTGCAATTATTTGCTAGGTTAATAGTAATTATTCGCTAAATTGATCGTTATTATTCGCCGGTAAAAATGAGTTATCGTTTAAGATAATAGCAAAAGGGTTGGTCAATTTTGTAACTATTCACTAGGGTGATAGTAATTATTCGCTAAGTTGATAGTGATTATTCGCTAGGTTGAAAGAGAATGTAAAATAATTCTTGATTTCCCGCATCTAATTACCCACATATACATATGAATAATTCGTTATTATCAACGAATAATGAATTTGAACTTGCCGAATAGTCGATAAGTTCATGAACATGAAGCTTAATCCTTTAGCCCAAATTTGTCGACTACCCTTTTCACCATAACCCATCCAAAATCGTTGTCATCTCCTCTGAAACAAAACCACCACAAATGCAATCCTAAAATCATGTATGGCAGGCTATTCATTACACCGTTACCCGAATTCCCAAAATATAATTAGCAGATAAAACATAAAAGCACAAAAAATTGTATAAGAGCAAGCAATCACGAACAATGAAGCAACCCCATATAAATAAATCTCTCAAATCGATCAAACACTATGCATCCAACAATGGAGCAGGAGAAATCCTATATTAATCCTAGAAAACTGATTAATGGCAAGAAATTCCAAATTCACTAAAGAGGTGAGAACTAAGAAGAGCAATTCACTAAAGGAAACGAGAAATCGAAAAGCTTCGAAACTAAATTGGACCTAGAGATTTGCCTTGCAAGATCGTTGCCATACCTTGCCAGCCCTTCGACGAGACGCCTCCTCGCCGCTCTGAGCCAGACGCAGCCGGAGTCGTAGATATTCGGACCAGTCTCGCCTCCATCGTCCTCCATGGCCACCACCACTGCCCAAATCTTACGGTTTCATCCCTCCCTCAGTCATCCTCCCTCTGCCGACATCATCCCTCCCAGCCTCGCCTCCATCGTCACCAACAATAAGATCTGCCGTCATCTTCGTTCTGTCGCCGACTCGTCACCATCCCTCACCCCCAACCGCCTCTATCCGTTGAAGAAGTCGCTGATCGCCGGCATCTGTCATCTTCGTTCTGTCGCCGACTCGTCACCATCCCTCACCCCCAACCGCCTCTATCCATTGAAGAAGTCGCCGATCGCCGGCTCGTAGGGTTATAGAGCAAGGAGGAGATTTTGATCGGTCAATTAATTAGGGTAATGGTAGAATATACAAGGGATTGTACACACGCTCCAAAATATTGATAGTAATGCAATTTTTTGGTGGGATCCATCTTGATAAATTAAAAATTGATTTAAATTTTGAGATAATCTAGGCCATCCGTTTTTCATCAATTAAGAGCTCAGATTTGTTAACACAAAACACAATAAGACTTGTTAACATTTGATCCATCATATATATATATATATATATATATATATATATATATATATTATACGGAGTATTTTTTTTTCATTTTTTCCCCAAAAAATTTAAAAAATTTCTTTTTAATATATACATGTAAAAAATTTTTCCCCAAATATCAACTTTTAACCTCCAACTTCCCCCACTCTTCGAAATCCTGAGGCCGCCACTACATCAATAGATTTAGCACTCTAGATTTGAGCTCCATACTCCACACTTTAGTATGATAACATTTTTAGATCTTTAAGGTAAGATTGATCTTAAATTTTGGGTCTGGAATAATTCAAGAGTTGTGAAGCAGTTTCTTTCAGATGTATTTCAGATGCTTGATTCTTAAATATCTGTTGATTCATCCATGACACACAAAGCTCCATGAAGACCACTAAATTTAGCAGATGACACGCGTCTAGAAAGGAGTGACTCCCAAAAGCTTTTGATGTTGTTTTGCTATTCTCTCTGCATGTATTAGGCAAATTTAATTAGTGGTGATCCATCATTAGCATTTTCTGAGTTTTAAAGGATGTAAACATTGCCCATAAATCAACTCATAGACATAAACGATTTAACCTTTTAGTTGCTTTGTTATCCATGACAGGAAAGGAACGATAAAATTGAATCCAAATAATCCTCTGTGTTGTACAGTCTAATATTACGAGAGCTCAAATATTCACATGTATACCTAAATTTTGTTATTATTCATGTATGTGTAAATGTAACTAAAGATGCATGTAGAGTTGGAGTTTACAAAAACTAGTTAATAGTCTAGATTCTTCGAGTTACTGCGTTATTCATGTTAATTAATTTTACTCTTTTATAACCAGGTATCAAGGGTGACTGTCAGGGCAAAGGCAGCTGTTGAAGCTGCTGGTGGATCTATCAGAAGTGTCCACTATATCAAGTTGGGGTTTAAGGCGCTTCTGAAGCCTGAGTGGTTTGAGAAGAAGGGAAGATTACTTCCAACTCCTGCTCACCTTCCTCCAAAACAAACTGACAAGGTGGACAGCATTGGACGCTTGCCAACTCCTACCAAGCCAATTCCCTTTACATTCAATGAGAATGTCCCTGCAAATTTGTTGATGAAGTTGCATGCTCTACATCAGGGATCTATTTAACTAGGAGGATGGAATGATGTACAGTTGAGTGCTTTTTCTTTCTCCTTCGAATAAGTACGTTTGGCTGGTTCTAGTTTCAAGTTTCAACAGATTCAAAGACAGATCTGTTAAAATGTAATCAAATTCTCAGTCATGTTAGCTTCTAAGATATGTTAGCTTAGCAAGTCAGTTATTGTAACTAGGACTAGCTGTTAGTTTGGCAGTTAGGAAGTCTTAGTTTCGGATTTCTGTAAGGTTGCAGTTATGCAGTTAGATGTTAGTGGTGTAGTGCTTAAGGTACTGGAAGAAGCGGTTATGAATTGTAAGGAGTATGTATTCAGTTTTCTAATCAATGAAAGGTGTGAGGCTTTTGTTGAATGTGTGTGCTGTGTGCTTTCTCCTTGTCTGTGTTCTGTTGTCGACAAAGAGCTGTTGGTGCTAGTGTATTGTGTGTGTGTCTTAGAGCTTGATCCTCAATTGTATTCTAACAATTGATATCAGAGCAAACAAAGTGTTTGCAATCGGGTTCTGTCCAGGGAAAAGAGTGGTGTGAGTTCATAAACACAAAGGGAAACACAAGAGTGAACACTTCATTGTATCTTGATCAAAATGCAGAACAATGGAAGTGGAAATGTTGGCAATCTACAATTGCCAATGTTGTTCAAAGGGATTAATTATCATTTTTGGAGTCTAAAAATGACTACTCTCTTCAAATCTCAAGAGATTTGGAGCCTTGTGAGTCAAGGATTTGAGGATGCAGATCCTGCAGAGCCAGACCAGCAGTTAAGGGAGAAAAGAAAGAAAGATTCTAAGGCCTTGTTCATGATTCAGTCGGCTTTAGATGATGAAGTCTTTCCAAGAATTGCGGCATCAACAACATCTCACCAAGCATGCATGGGAAGTTCTCAAGCAAGAGTGTATGGGTGACAAGAAGTTATAACTGTGAAGCTACAGGCTCTCAGAAAGGACTTTGAAACCTTGAATATGCAGGAGAAAGAGACAGTTCAAACCTTCTTATCTCGTGTGTCAGGGTTGGTGAACCATATGAGAACTTATGGTGAGGAGGTGAGCACTGAGAAAGTTGTGAGTAAGGTGCTCAGGAGTCTCACAAAGAAGTATGATCATGTTGTGGCTGCCATAGAAGAGTCCAAATATCTCTCTACCTATAGGTTTGAAGAGTTAGCCAGTTCGCTACAAGCTCGTGAGGATAATCTTAGTAGAGGTAGTGAAGTTAAAGATGAGAAGTTGCTTCAAGTTAAGGAAGAAACTTCCAAGAGTAAAGATGACAGTTCTTCTAGTAGAGGAGGTCACAGAGGTGGCTATAGAGGTAGAGGTCGAGGGAGTTGGAGAGGACGTGGTGGTAGAGGCCAAGGAAGAGGAGGTTTAAATGGCCAAGGAAGAGGTCAAGGCAGTGAGCAAGGAAGAGATCAAGGAAGAGAATCTGGCTGAGGACAGGGCAGTGATTCAAGATCTTACAAAAGTAACATCAAATGTACGTTACTACTACAAGAGATATGGTCACAAAGAAGCTCAGTGTTGGGATAAGCAAGAGAATGAAAGTAAGCCTGCAAATTACTCTGAAAATGTGGGAAGTGAAGATAGGTTGTTCATGGCCTTAACCTCAACTGCAGACTCTATAAAAGACATGTGGTATTTAGACAGTGGGTGCTCTAACCACATGTCTAGCTCTAGGAAGTTATTCAAAGAGCTTGATGAGTCAAAGAAGAGTAAAGTAAGACTTGGTGATGACAAAGTGTTGCAAGTTGAAGGCAAAGGAACTGTTGCAATCAAAATTGTGCAAGACAGTGAGAAGGTGTTGACTGATGTGCAGTTTGTACCAGGTCTAGCTCATAATTTGTTAAGTGTTGGGCAATTACAACAGACGGGTTATTCTCTTTTGTTCGATGATGATTTGTGTGTGATCAGAGAAAAGAAAAGTGGTCATATTGTAGTAAGTGTATCAATGACCAAGAACAGGATGTTCCCACTTGATCTTGCCTCAAACATGAGCAGTGCAATGACTGCTAAAGCAAGTGATGAAGCACAACTATGGCACCAGAGATATGGCCATCTAAATGTTCAGAGTATGAAGATGTTAAGCACCAAGAACATGGTGCATGGTTTGCCTAGAATTGATGAGCTAGAGTTTTGTGAAGGGTGTGTCTATGGAAAGCAGTTCAGAGGTTCCTTTCCTAGTGGCTCAGCCTGGAGAGCAAGTGAGTGCTTGGAGCTACTTCATGCAGATCTATGTGGTCCAATGCAGGTTGAATCAATGGGAGGCAGTAAATACTTTCTTCTTATTACAGATGACTTTAGCAGGCTAAGCTGGGTGTCATTTTTAAGGCTCAAGTCAGAGGCCTTTGAAAACGTTAAGAAGTTCAAGGTATTTGCTGAGAATCAGTTGGGAAAGAAAGTGAAGGCACTGAGAACAGATAGAGGTGGAGAGTTTCTTTCAACTGAGTTTTGTAAGTTCTGTGATGAGCATGGAATTAGAAGAGAAATGACTGCACCCTACACTCCTGAACAAAATGGAGTGGCTGAAAGGAAGAATAGAACAATGGTAGAGATGGCAAGAAGTATGATGAAAGCAAAGAAGGTTCCTAATACACTATGGTGTGAAGTTGTAGCAACAGCAGTGTATTTGTTGAACATCTCACCAACTAAAGTTGTGCAGGGTATGACTCCACATGAAGTATGAAGGGGAGAGAAGCCAGGAGTGAGTCATTTAAAAGTGTTTGGATGCATTGCATATGCACTGGTGAATTTGAGACAGAAATGTGTGTTCATAGGGTATATGCTTTGCAGTCAAAGGCATACAAGCTATATAATCCTACAAGTGGCAAGATTGTCATAAGTAGGAATGTGGTTTTTGATGAAGAAAGTGAATGGAAATGGGAAAATGATACAGCTAAAGTCAGTGCAAGTCAGCCTATGGTTGTGGATGGTTCAAGGACAGATTCTGAAACTGAAAGCATGGATGATGATGATCATAGTCATGGATCACCAGCAACTCCAGTGCATCAGTAAAGTGCATCAAGCAGCAATCACTCATCTCCCTCGAGCTCATCAGATGAGTCACCTCCTAGAAAGTTTAGATCATTGACAGACGTCTATGATAGAAGTGTGAGATGTGAATTTGCTTTGCTTGCATCTGATCCAGAAGGTTATGAAGATGCTAAGACAGAAAAGCAATGGCAATTGGCAATGAAAGAAGAGATGAAGTGCATACAGAAAAATGATACTTGGGAATTGGTTAGCTTACCTTCACATAAGAACTTGATAGGTCTGAAGTGGGTATTTAGAACCAAGTATAGCACAGATGGGAGTGTTCAGAAGTTCAAGGCAAGACTGGTAGCAAAGGGGTATGCACAGCAAGAGGGAGTGGATTTTGAAGAAACTTTCTCACCAGTAGCCAGACTTGAAACAGTTAGAGTGGTATTAGCTCTAGCAGCACAGTGGGGGTTTGCCAATCTTTCAGCTAGATGTGAAGTCTGCTTTTCTCAATGGTGAATTACAAGAAGAGGTGTTTGTGGAACAACCTCAAGGTTTTGTCAAATCTGGTGAGGAGGGGAAGGTGTACAAGCTGAAAAAGGCACTCTATGGCTTAAAATAAGCTCCTAAAGCTTGGTATAGTAAGATTGATGAGTTCTTCTTGAAGAATGGCTTTCAAAGAAGTGAGAATGAGCCCATCTTGTATGTGAAAAAGAAGAACAAGGAGTGGCTTGTGGTCTGTTTATATGTTGATGACATAATTTATTTCGGTTCCTCACCAGATATGTTGGAAGAGTTCAAGCAAGCCATGATGTGCAAGTTTGAAATGACTTATCTGCACTTGTTACAATACTTTCTTGGGCTTGAAGTGAAGCAAAGAAAGGAAGGCATATTCTTATGCCAAGAAAAGTATGCAAGAGACATGTTGAAGAAGTTTAAAATGGAGGACTGTCTAGTGGCTCAAACACCTATGAATTCAAATGAGAAGTTGCAAAGAATTGATGGAACTGAGCCAGCTGATCAGAAGTTGTATAGAAGCCTTGTTGGAGGCTTGAATTATCTTACACACTCAAGGCCTGATATAGCCTACAATGTAAGTGTGGTCTCGAGGTACATGCACAATCCTACAAAGCAACACTTAGGTGCTGCTAAGAGGATATTGAGGTATGTGGCAGGAACTCTCAGATTTGGCATATGGTATGAGAGCGTTAAGGAGTTTAAGTTGGTGGGATACACTGATAGTGACTGGGCAGGTTGCCTAGATGACAGGAGAAGTACATCTGGCTCAGTGTTTGGGCTAGGATCAGGGGCAGTGACTTGGAGTTCAAATAAACAGGACACTGTGGCCTTGTCTTCATCTGAGGCTGAGTATGTGGCAGCTAGAGCAGCTGTGAGGCAAGCTCTGTGGTTAAAGAAACTGATGCTAGATGTGGGCTGTGATCATACAGAAGCAGTGGAAGTATGGTGTGACAACAAGTCAGCCATAGCAATGACCAAGAATCTTGCATTTCATGCTAGGACAAAGCACATAGATGTGCAGCATCATTTCATAAGAAGACTAGTAGTTGAAGACAAGGTGAGGTTGAAGTTTTGTGGAACAAATGAGCAACATGCTGATTTGTTTACTAAGTCACTGAGTTGTGCCAAGCACATGTTCTTCTTAGAGAAGATTGGAGTGAGAGAATTTGAATTAAGGGGTGGTGTTAAAATGTAATCAAATTCTCAGTTATGTTAGCTTCTAAGATATGTTAGCTTAGCAAGTCAGTTATTGTAACTAGGACTAGTTGTTAGTTTGGCAGTTAGGAAGTCTTAGTTTCGGATTTCTGTAAGGTTGCAGTTATGCAGTTAGATGTTAGTGGTGTAGTGCTCTTAAGGTCGTGGAAGAAGCAGTTATGAATTGTAAGGAGTATGTATTCAGTTTTCTAATCAATGAAAGGTGTGAGGCTTTTGTTGAATGTGTGTGTTGTGTGCTTTCTCCTTGTCTGTGTTCTGTTGTCGACAAAGAGCTGCTGGTGCTAGTGTATTGTGTGTGTGTCTTAGAGCTTGATCCTCAATTGTATTCTAACAAGATCCATCTAGGGATTAACGTTGAAGAAAAGGGACCTTATGAACTATAATTCCCAGGAGCATGATAGTTGGTTGTTTTTTTAGTATTTCATGTTAATTTGAACATCTCAGCATTCAACCGAGTGAAGTCAGTTTAAGTTTGAAATTATTATTATTTCTTAACCATATTTTTTCAAATTGTGTGATGCATTGGCATTGACTCACTTATAATTTAAGCTGAACATAATGGCCTTAGATCTTCTCGATCATCCTTCCGGTAAGAGTTGGATTGAGGAGGGAAGGAAGAGACATAAGCGTCATCTTTATCATCCATTTTCTTTCCAGCAAAACTGTATATGTTTAGTCCCTATAGCGAAGAATCAAATTGTCTGGGTATATTTGTTCATATACAACATGATGTATTTTATACCTTTATGGCATCATGTAACAGTTATAACACATTTGTAATGCTTTTATGGAGTTTGGTATAAAGTTTTTCTGGACAAGTCCGTGTTGTGAGGTTGTGTGCTCCTACAATCCGGTTTGTTATTAATTTAGTGGAACTGTGCTAACCTCTGTTTCCCTAAAATATTCAATCAGGGCGCAAGGATTGGAGTTATCCCCTGAAGAGGATCTAGTGACTTTAATGCATAAGGATATAATCAGGTGGTTCACAACGTTATTTCTTTCCTTGTTCTAGTCTAACTTTCAAATAGATTTATGTATTTCAGATTCAAATTGAAGAAAACGAAAGACTATACTTTCTTTGCTTTGAAATGCATTTAAAAATATATCTGTAACTATATATCTATAAATATATAACCCAAAAATATATCCCACTAATATACTCCCTCTGTTCCACAAAGGTTGTCTTTGGAGTTTGGACTATTTATGCACGTTTTTAAGGAGTTAAAAACTATATAAAATATTTATTTTTTGTTTAATTTTTTAAAATAATTCTATACTTATTAGTAATATGTATGATATTATTTAAAAATGTTTAATAAAATATTGATATTTTATATAATTTTTAACTTCTTAAGAAAACGTGCATTAATAGTTAAAGACAACCATTGTGAGACGGAGGGAGTATCGATATCTTCAAGATAAGAAAAATTTATTTACTCATTAACACCAGGCAGAGAGACAGATGTCCCAAATCCTAATAATTGATTAACAACAGTCAAAGAGATAGATTTTCCATAAAAAATGAGCAAAACCCATAAATATATCTCTAAAATATATTCCATAAATATAGTAAAAATTTAGGGAAAATATTATCTAAAATTAGGTAAAATCTTCCAAAAGTATATCATATCATCCTCTTTATATACATATAAGTCAACCCTCTTCGATTAATCAAAATCATTCTGACATTCTCTATATTCAAATCAGATAGCGTATACCTTTTTCATGAATTTTGGGTAACCGGACGTTATATATGATCAATCCAACCCTTATACTTATTATTTTAGAAGCATGCTCTTTGTAAAGGAATGAGTCATGTGTCCTCTTTGAGCAAAACTAAGAAATTAGCCTTTCTCCCACGTTCTCTCCTCAACCGCTTCAATCCCTGAGTAAAACTAAGAAGCCCTAATTTGCAGTCTTTCTCCCACGTTCTCTCCTCAACTGCTTCTTCTTTTCTACTTCCATGTTCTCCCAATACAGTTCCACTCCCAATTTATTAAAGTCGGCCACTTCACCTTCATCTTCTCCACCAGTTTTTTCCATAAATTTTTATGGTTTGGGTTTTCCAAAGAATCGTTGGACTTGGAACGACTGCGAGAACTCCAGCCAGAGGAAGGACATCAGGACCACCACGGACCACCTGAAGAGGTGGGAGGCCGTCAGGCGGCGCCTCGGGAGAACGGAGAACAAGGTTTGGGAGAGGCGGAGGAAGCGGGAGAGGTAGAAGGCGTAGGACCAGAAGAAGACTCGGCCCGATGGGCGGGTCCCCAGTGGGAAGCAGAGGAGCCACTGGATGGGGGTCTTGGATCGCCTCCAGAACCACCGGGTCTCCCGGATCTCGGCGGCGGCAGAGAGGAGGATGTCGGAGAAGATGACGGCGGAGAGGAGGGCCATGAGGAGGGAGTGGATGGCCGGGAGGGGGCCCAGGGGGACGGGGCGGCGGCGGCCAAGTAGGTGGAGGACGAGAGAGGAGGCGACGTAGAGGGAGATAGAGGAGAGGAGGAAGGACCAGGTGGATCCCCATGAATAGGAGGCGCTCCAACGGAAACCGACGATGAAGGGATGCTCCGACAGCCAGTAGGTGGCTGTTTGGAGGAGCGATGCGGCCATCAGCCACAAATTCAAACCAAAACTAGGGCTGCAGGTTGCGCAATCGAGACAATTGATGGATAAATATAACACAAAGCAACTATAAGCAAGGTAAAAGATAGTTGGATTATAAGCCCCTGATGTGAGGTCTCTATTTTTCTTTTTGCCATTGGATTTTAATTTAGTAAGTAGTGAGATTGGTATTACTTTCTATTTTGGATTGGAGCTAATTTTTTTCTCCTTATTTTTGGACTTGATTAAATAGTAAATTCTCCATTGAGTACCTGCGTCATTGAGAGAGAGCGATATCTAGCCAAGCTGAATCTCCACCACGAACTCTGCCCCAATCAATCATCTGTCGCCACCCTTACGGATGTCGTGATTCTGAGGCAATCTCTATCTCCACCACACTTCTTCCTTGTGATTGTAGTCTTATTTGAATGGATCTCATAACCACATCTTGTGGATGCTGAATTGAATCGTTTCCTTCGACGATTATTAAGCGTGGGCATGGTGAAAATGGAAGAAATTGAGAGAATTTGATAAATTGCTTTTACAAATAAATTGTGAACATGGTTTCCTAATAATTCATTGAGAACGTGGGATGATAAATTGATGTAAAAATAAATGCTTAAATTTTTTTTTAAAAAGGGACACGTGGACCTTTTTTTTTGTAAAGAATTTGCTTCTAATTTTATAAGGATGCAAAAAAAAAAAATTCCTTATATGTGCGAGTCTTTTGTCAAATCTTTCATACAAAACACCAACTATAAGAATGTTATTTTGATTAGTTATCATTTACGATCTATCAATTTCTTGCATCTAAAACCTAACCGAGTACTCATAATTTTTTTTCTACATACACAAGTCATGCCCAACTAATTTTCACATTCCATCAATTTGAGAGGTATACCATTTTTTTAATGTTTTGGCCTCTTTTTTTTTTTACAGTAGGCAAGAAGTAGATCGACTCGGCGATCTAGAAGATCGACCCAGCGATCTTGAAGCCATCAAAAGATGGCTTGAATGACCCTACACAGAGGGTCGCCAGTAAAAAAAGAAAATTTTTTTAAGATTACAATTACAGAAATTTAAAATTAAAAATATCTATAAATTAAAACTATGTTTCTTCCGATCAATAATTGGAGCCTTGATTCTTGATATCTATAAATTTCCTTAATGTTTTGGCCTCTTAATGTTTATACACTTACAAATAGAGTTCCTTTTTTTCTAATTAAGGGTCTAAGTATTATAAAAACACACACTAAATATCATTTTTAAAATTCTTTAGCTATATAGGGTTTATACATTTAGACTTAGGGTATCTTTATCAAATTGGTTTATAATTTAGATCAATTTAAAAAGTGTAGAATGATGTGTAATAGATAAAATATCATAAAGGATCCGAATTCGGCTTTCTTAAGCTAAAAACTATAAGGTTTCTTTTCTTTGTCTTCAATTAGGATGGATACTAGGAGAAGCGTAGAAGCGGGTGATTTACTATTTTTTTTTATTCAAATTTGAAGTATCGATTGTCTCAATAAAAAAGTATTTCATCATGATAATCAAAGATTTAGAAGAACAACATGACAAGAAACAAGAGCAATATGTTAGTAGAAAATTAATGTGTTGAATATTTTGTTTAAGATATCAAACTTGACCGTAATTATGAGACTTTTGTTTGTGATTGTAAGTATTATTGTATTATAACGAGGGTTATAATTGATAACATGACAATAATTCAAATGAAATGAAATATATTCATAGTACGAGGGGGAACTAAAACGGTAAATTTCAATAAAAATACTCCCTCGTACAAGGTGCGGGAAAAGTACTAGTTAAAGTTTATTTAGGAAAGTTTGCAGCCTTTGCTCGAGTTTTTTTTTTTAGCAATAAATTGGACCATACATACCTAGAAAGTTTGAAAAAAATCTTTCAAAAATTTATCAATATCTAGAAAATTTGAAAAAATTATGATTGATTAATACTAATATAATTAAGGAGAAGATGTTATGTGTCATAAGCGATTTCTTCTTTGTTATATAGACTAGTATTTGTTATCCGCATGTTTTGTTCATAAATGATATTTTATTATATTAAAATTATTTGGAAAAATGACCAAAAATAATACAAACTATCACCGTGAACTGAAAATAATACGAACTTTAAAAATAACTAATTGGTATACAAACTATGACATAATAAACCAATTTTGATATAGCTATCAAAATTCCATTCAAAGTGCTGATTTTGCAAACGAAAATAAACTTTGGGCTTGAAATTAAATTAACTTAAAATTGAAATTGCAGTAAACCTGCAAACTTGTGAAAATCATGAACGCTTGAAGAACTGTCAAACTGGGGTCTTCCGTGTTCGATCTGGATCTTCCGATGAAGAACATGGTGGATGGACGAAGGTTGAAGATGAAATGGAGTGAGAGGATGGAAACAAAAATCAAAGAAATTCCACATCACCATCTTTACTCAAACATACTCACAAGAACACGCACGAAAATCATAAGAATTTAACATCAAATCGAATATAAATCATCAAATTTTTATAGGAAGTAGATAGATCTGAAGCATATCATTATTAAACACATAATTTGAAACATCAATTTCTATTAAATCGATTCAATTTTTTGGATATGAATTTTTGGGTTCAAGAACCCTAATTTTTTAAAACCCAAATTCGAAACTGATTTCTTCTACAGAGAAGAGCACGAGAGGAGGCGAGGTCAGAGATCGAGGAAGCAGAGTTGCTTCCATGGGTAGTTCAGTGCTTGACCTCGATTCAATTTCGGAATGAAGGCCACTGGTTTCTAGTCTTCCATGGCAACGAGAAAGGCCAAGAACGTGGGAGGAAGAAGGTCATTTTTTTTATGTTTCAAGACATTCTCCCAATATTTTATGCTAATTACATTTTAAGTCCAAAGTTTATATCCGTTTGCAAAATAAGCACTTTGAATGGAATTTTGATAGCTATATTAAAATTGGTTTATTAAGCCATAGTTTGTGTACGAATTAGTTATTTTTAAAGTTCGTATTATTTTCGGTTCACAATTGATAGTTTGTATTATTTTTGGTCATTTTTCCAAATTATTTTTATTAAATTTTATGTCAAGATGAAAATAGTTTATAAAATAACTCATGGTAAAATGATGGATTTTGTAACCACTTAAGATATGAGATGAACACATAGGTTGATAAAATAAATGAATTCATTGTCTAACGTGACTTAAATATATTGGATCATCATTAATTGATAAAAAAAACTCAAGTATCATTGCACCAGAAAATAACACTAGACGAATTGCACCAGATTAGACTTCATGTCTTTGTTTTAGTAAATTATATAGATAGATATATAGATATAGATATATATTTTATTAATTGGGTTCTATATTCTCTTTATCTTATTTTCAATTATAATTTCCTACGGAAAGTTTAGACCTTCATAAAAATGTCGCAGTACTTGGAAGTGAAAAACGCTTATAGCTCAAGAATGTTGAATGTGGTATTTAAGCATTTGAAAATGAAATTTTTTTGAGTTGTGTTTTTTTCTACAAATAATCAAGATTCCCACTTAATCATGTGTATACGCCAAAAATGATTAATAAATTGTGAAAAAACATTATGAGAAGCTTACCAGTTCTTATCACTTGTTAAATGATTGTCCTTTACTTGATTTTTTAAAGATACTACTGTTCAAAAGCCGGGGGTTTTCTTGTTTTCTGAGATGGTATTTCCTGATTCAATTCTTTTGACATTTGCTTTAGTCATGAAGGGTTGTTGTCCTGTTGTGCCTAATTGCATTTTCTCTTTGGCTGTTAGTTTTTTTCAAAACACTCTTTGCTTGTTAATACTCATGTTGCCAGAACCATCCCCCCCCCCCCCCCCCGCTCTCTATTTCCGTCCTTTATATTTTCTGCAAATTGTGTTTGATACCTAACTTTCTCTTTATATTTTCTTGTCATCAAGGAAAAACGGATTTTCTTTATAAGAGGATGTTAATGCTCCTCTAGGGCACTGTTTAAGTTAAAAGTTGTTCCATTCAGCCAAAACATAACCTTTGGAGTTGACGGTAACTTTTGAACTCAAATTATCTCAAGCACCATTGAATATGTTGTGCTAACTTTCCTATGCGTTTTTGGATGCCAAAATATTGCATTGGCGGTCCAGATTAGATTGTTGGGATAGATTAACTAATAATCCATTAGTTGTGTTCCACTCCCACTCTTATTGTCCTTGTCCCCAGAAGAGTTTGCTTTGGATCACTACTAATAATTTGTTTCCTTCTCGTCTATATGTATAGCAATGTTAGCAGAAGCTAGTATGCTGTATACATAATGCATCAGAAATAACACACGTTCAAAACAACTAATTCTTTTGACATTTGCTTTAGTCATGAAGGGTTGTTGTCCTGTTGTGCCTAATTGCATTTTCTCTTTGGCTGTTAGTTTTTTTCAAAACACTCTTTGCTTGTTAATACTCATGTTGCCAGAACCATCCCCCCCCCCCCCCCTCCCCCGCTCTCTATTTCCGTCCTTTATATTTTCTGCAAATTGTGTTTGATACCTAACTTTCTCTTTATATTTTCTTGTCATCAAGGAAAAACGGATTTTCTTTATAAGAGGATGTTAATGCTCCTCTAGGGCACTGTTTAAGTTAAAAGTTGTTCCATTCAGCCAAAACATAACCTTTGGAGTTGACGGTAACTTTTGAACTCAAATTATCTCAAGCACCATTGAATATGTTGTGCTAACTTTCCTATGCGTTTTTGGATGCCAAAATATTGCATTGGCGGTCCAGGTTAGATTGTTGGGATAGATTAACTAATAATCCATTAGTTGTGTTCCACTCCCACTCTTATTGTCCTTGTCCCCAGAAGAGTTTGCTTTGGATCACTACTAATAATTTGTTTCCTTCTCGTCTATATGTATAGCAATGTTAGCAGAAGCTAGTATGCTGTATACATAATGCATCAGAAATAACACACGTTCAAAACAACTTGCTTGCCTATGTTTTTTTTTTTTTTGAAACAGAAAGAATTTGACCATAGAGCTGAGCTCTATCAGCCAAGAGCATCCTTGCGGATGAGACTACGTAACAGACAATCATCAGGAGTCAAGAGACCATTAGAAGCAAAAGCAATACGTGATAAGCGATCAGCTGCCAGATTTGCCTCACGGAAGACATGACGAATCTCCACAGAACTATAGAAGCCCAACGAGACTAGACTGTCCGAGACAATCATTTCAGAGTCTCCAGTAGGCTTCCCCAAACCTTTCAGACTTTTTATTATTGTTAAGTTGTCTCCTTCAATAATAAGGTTAGTTATTTTCAGTTCTTTTGCAGCCTGCAGCCCTTTCTAGAGACCCATACTTTCACAGCCACAAACCGAACTGATTGGTGATGGTCCGTTTCCAGTGAAAATTGGAGAACCTACAGAATCTCGAAGGATATAGCCATAAGTGCCCAAACCATCAGCTGAGAGGGACCCATCAAAGTTTAGTTTATGTTTTCCATTTGGAGGGGGTTCCCATTTGGTTCTTTTTCTCTTCGATATTGATCTTGGTTTATCCTCATCTGTGGATAGTTTTTTGTTGTTTGCACAGTGATCCGGGGTGTCTAAATATGATGTTTTCCAGATGAATATTTGTTCTTTTATGAAAGATAATATGCGTCGTATGTCCGGGTTTATGTCTTCAAAAAGCGTTTTGTTTCTGAAGTACCAAATACCCCACCAAACAAAGGCCAGGTCTTCAAAACATTTTGTTCCAATTGTATTTTTGATGTCCCAGATTGTGTCGTTCAAGTGTTCGTCCTTGCTGAAGCAACCATTAATTTTCCGATAGGAACCCGGGTTGTTTGCAATCAGGGTTGCCCTCGAAACAGGGCAGGCCCAAAGCAGGTGGTTTAGGTCTTCATAACAGGAGCCTCAGTGGGGGCAGTTTGTCGGAACACCAAAGTGTCGAGAGGCTAGCCTGACAGCAGTGGGCACTCCATTCTTTAGTATTTTCCACATGAATGATTTTATTTTCGGGGGGACATCAAGTCCCCAAACCCAGTTTGTGTCTGAAATTTTATGTTTTTTGTGGTTATGTATCATATCAATAGCAGACTTCGTGCTGAACCAGCCATTTTTGCTCCATTTCCAATAAAGTCTATCACATGGATGTGTTTTGGTATCGGTACCGTCTTGATGGTTTCAATTAGATTATTTGGAATGATGTTTTGTAACTCTTCATGTAGTTTGTCTTGGTTCCACGTCTTGTTGTCTTTGAGGAAATGTTTTATGTTGATTGTTTCGTCTGTATGTTGTGTTCCTGAGATAAAAGAATTAATAGGCGTTTGGCCTAGCCACTGGTCATGCCAAAAATTGATAGACGTGTCGTCCCCTATAGACCAATTTAGACCTTGTTTGAATAAAGGGATTAGTTTTATTAACTGGGTCCATTGCCAGGATGAGGTTCCATGCTTCCGATATGTGAGAATGTTTTGGTTTTTAAGATATTTTTCTTTGATTAATGTCACCAACGGGCTAGTTGGTTCTGCTAATAGTTTCCAGAGTCATTTCATCTGAAGGGCTTTATTCATGTCCTCAGAGCTACGGAGCCCAAGCCCCCCCGTTTTCCTTTTTTTTACAAACCTCATACCAACCTATAAGAGGTTTATGGTTCGGTCCCTTGTTCCAGAGGAAGTTCCGGTTGATCTTATCAAGTTCCGTGTGGACGGATTTGGGTAGCATAAAGCATTGCATTATGTGTAAAGGTTTGGCCGCTAGTGTTGTTTTGATTAATGTGCAACGGCCCGCTTGCGAGAGGGTAGCCTTTCATCTGTGAAGTTGTGACTTGGTGTTTATTAAAAGTTCTTTGAATTCTTCCTTCGTCATTCTTCCTTCTATGAGGGGTCAGCCCAGATAGCTACCCATTTTTGGGGTGTGTGCTATTTCCAGCTCGTTTCTAATTAGATTTTTTTGGGTGTTTGAGACATTTTTGGATGTTTGTAATTGGGATTTATGCCTATTTACCCTTTGTCTTGATAAATCTGAGTATTCTTTCAAAATTTTATTAATTTGGTCACAACCGGTTTTGGTTGCTGATGCAAAGATGACAATATCATCTGCAAAGGCTAAGAACGGAATTTTCGTTCCTCCGCGCGTTAATGTGATTCCTAGGTGGCTTTTGGTTTTTCCGATTCTTGTTGTAACCCACGTGCTAGAATTTTTGAAATTAATAAGAACAGATATGGTGATAGCGGGCATCCCTAACGTAGTCCCCTCTTTGAGAAAAATATATTAGTGGGTTCATTGTTCACTAGCACCGAGTATGTGACTATAGTTATGCATTCTTTGATCCATTTTGTGAATTTGGGTGAGAACCCAAGTTTAATCATAATTGAGAGTAGAAATTTCCAGTCAACCATATCGAAAGCTTTTTCCATGTCCAGCTTGACAGCCATCCAACCCGATTTGCCACTTTTCTTTGAGAAAGAGTGGAAAATTTCGTTTGCAATTAAGATGTTATCTTGTATAGATCTGCCAGAAGAGAAGGCGCTTTGAAGCGGATTAGTTACTTTGGGGATAACCCTTTTGAGTCTTGAAGCTAGTATTTTGGATATAATTTTATATGTTGTTGAGCATAGACTAATAGGCCTATAGTGAGATGTTGTGGTCGGGTTGTCTATCTTTGGTATTAATGCTATGAACGTATGGTTTGTCTGCTTCAGATTCCTTCTGCTTATAAAGAAGCTTTTAACAACTTTGATGACTGATGGTTCAACAATATGCCAGTACTTTTTGAAAAAACCAGCAGGAAAACCATCAGGTCCAGGTGATTTGTCGTTGTCAAGATTGAAAACAACATTTTTAATTTCAGAATTTGTGACTTGTCGGGTTAGCCATTCATTATCTTTGTTTGAGATTTCATTCCCAACATGAAGAAGTAGATTGCTTTGTGTTTGTTGTCTGGGATGTTGCGTAAATCTCTGGCTAAAATCGTGTTTGATTAAGTTCCTAATCTCTTCTTCATTGTTAAGTGTTATACCAGCCGTGGTTTGGAGATGTTTTATTATGTTTATATTTCGTCTTCCGGTTGCTATTTTATGAAAATATTTAGTGTTGGCGTCTATGGATTTTATATGCATTCTTTTCGCCCTTTACCCCCAATATTTTTGTTGGAAGGAAAGGAGAGAAGAGTGCTTTGACGTGAGCCTTTTGATTTTGTTATCCAGGTTTTAGTTGTAGGCATTGCAAAAATTCTTTTGTGATTCTAGTAGTTCTGTTTCTATTTGTTTAATTTGGCGAAATACATTTCCAAAGGTAACCTTGCTCCAAAGTTTGCTTTTTCTTTTAACCTCTTGCAGTTTTTTTGTTAATTTGAACATTTTCGAGCTAGGAGAGTCTAACCTCCATGCAGATCGCACAACTGATTCGTAGTCTGGTTTTGAAGGGTTGCAATTTTGGTTTGCGGTTATCCATTAGGTCCAAAGTGATTTGCGCGTGGTCTGATTTTAGGAAAGCATGGTTTTTCGTACATAGGTTCGGGAATTGTTTTAGGATAGGGTGGCTAACCAATGCCCGGTCTAGTTTTTCAAAAATATTATCATTACCATGTTCATGTTTTCTCCATGTGTAATTGTTTCCACACGTTGGGGAGTCCACTAGATTGTAAGTACTAATGGTATCTTGTAGTCTAGCAAACCTGTTTGCAGATGGTACCCTCCCCCCCAATTTGTCGGTTGGCTCTAGAATTTCATTAAGGTATCCTAGAATAATCAGCGAGTCCTTTGCATTGCGGATATAGTCTGAGAGAGAGGTCCAGAAAGAAGTTTTGTCCTTTGCGTAAGGGGTTGCATAAACGAATAAGATTTCGACCGTAATATTAAGTTTTGTGTTTGTGTAGTCCACCTGGATGATTCGGTCCGTAGAGTTTCTAATAGTAAAAGTTTCATTATGGAAAAGGGATTCTTTCCAAAGGAGGCAAAGCCCTCTCGCAAGTCCATTGGATGGACAGAAATGCATTCTGTCAAAACCCGGTTTTCTCCAGCATTTGTCCGGTGGAGGGTTTGCTAATTTAGTTTCGGCTAGCATTAGGATTTTTATGTGTTCCGCTTTAGTAGTTGCTTCGATGTGGCTCCAAACATTCTTTCTGCTAAGAGCATCAGCAATGGTCGGGTTCCCCAAAACTTCTCTCCCCTTTTCTTATTCGTCCACCTCACTTTCCACTAACTCTATTATCAACCCCCCCAATTCAACTCTCCCTTCCCACAATGGTCAGGTTCCCCAATAATCTATCTCATCACTTTTTCCATACCCATTATATTTTTCATATAATTTCAAATATTAAAAAACTAAATTGATTTATCAATATAAAAATTAAATTAATTTTTTTCTTTAATTTTATAATTAGTTTTAATAAATTAAAATATTTTTAAATAATTTTTTTAATAAATTTTGAATTTCAAAAAAAATATTAATTTAATATTGCTATAAGTTATATTATAATATTATAATTATATTTTTAATTACTTTTAATAATTTAAAATATTTAAACTAAATTGTTAATAAATTTGACCATTCAAAAAATTATTAATTTAATTTTTAATTATATTTGTTAATTACTTTTAATAATTTAAAAAGTTTAAACTAAATTGTTAATATATCTGAGAACTAAAAAATATTAATTAAAATTTGTAATTATATTTGATAATTAATTTTAGTAATTTAAAATATTTTAAATAAATTAAACCATTGAAAAAAATATTAATGTAATTATATAATTATACTTAATAATTAATTTTAATATTTTAATTAAATTGTTAATATTGTTTAGTCTTTAATTAAAATCTATTAAGGAAAATGAAAAAAATGAAATGATTTATTAAGTTGACACGTGTCATCGTTTAATTGGTTTCGGATTTGGAAAGGTTCCCAATATATTGAGGCACCCGAAAAATGGGGAGACTGTCCACAATGGTCGGGTTCCCCAAATCGCATGAAAAAGTGACTTGGGGAGGTTGGTTCCCCACCATTAGTGATGTTTTAAGGCCTCTAATATTCTAAAAGCTAAACTTCATTAAAACCTTTTAAGGGGGAAATGGTAGTTTGAAGGTTGAGAACCTTGTTTATTAGAGTAGAGATTCTCCAATTAATGGGGATTTTGGTTTGTTCATGATCAGTGTTATTAGTTTCATCTCTCCTTGTGTGTTCCTGTGTAAGTTTTTGTTTTCGGCTTACCACAACCGAAGATTCTTTGTTTTCGATATGTTTCAAGCTGTTATTGTAAAAAGCTATGTCATTAATATAAGAGTTGATACCTAACTTAGTAGTGATGGGTCCAAGGTCTAAAGTATTAAAATGGAACTCAAATGAATTATAACCCAAGTGGTGATTTAGGGTCAAGCATAAACCGTTAGGAGAGCTATTGATCGTAACGGAATCGGGATAAATGATCATATTTATTATCCAGACAATATGTTTGTTTTGGATTTTTTGTATTTTGATATAGAGATTTGTTTCTATTATTATTATATATTTAGTCATATGGTAGTTAGGTAGTTGGTTGCCCAAGAGAAGTCCTAAGCACAACCAAATCATGGTTGTAGCTGTATTTTTAACAGTTGTGGGAGGGGGTTTTTGTTCCTGGTGTTTTTGGAACATAAGTTCAATGAGAACAGAGTAGCTACTAACCAAGACGTGGTAACAACCAAAGAAACCAGCAGACTCAAGATTTACATTGATGATATGAAATAAGTTTAAGAAAAAAGGAGGTAATCTTAAACTCAAAAAACTGTCAAAAAAGTTTAAGAGCCCCCAAAGACCTTGATGTACAATCCAATTGTGAAGATTCCAGTGCAAGAGGGTAGCTAATATGTATAGAAGAAAGATTTTATAGTGTTTTTTTTCTACAGAGTTCATACTCACTACTAAAAAAGCAAGAAATAGCTACGGATTTTTAGCCACGAATTTCAGGTGACACTGTTTTCGTAGCCAATAGCAATGACATTGGCGACGATTATTTTTTACCGTGGCAAATTTCGTGGCGGGTGTTCACCCAAGAATGCCACATCATCAACTTCGTTGCTGTTAGCAACGAATACACTGTCTGTGGCTGGGTTCGTGGCTGAAAAACCGGATGGTAGCGGTAATTAGCCACGACATTAGCTACGAACGCATATTCCGTGGCTGTGTTTGATGCTGATCTGGCAACAACATCAACTTCGTGGCTAAATCTGTGGCTATTCAGCTTCAGAATTCCGACGATGGAATGGACACGAGGTGAGTGGGCTTGGATCGGTTTTAATCGGTTTTTGTAGCCGGGTCGGACATGGGGTTAGTGGACTTGAATCGTAGCTGAATCCGTGGCCAACAAAGAAGAACAAATGTTATGGGCTCGGCTTGGATCAAAAGCCCATTAGATATGATCGGCCCAATTACTTTATTAGCCCGTAGAATGAAATGTGGATTTAGCAACGACTCGGTCCGTGGCTAAATCCGTTGCTATTACGATTGAACTCAAATGGGCTTTAATTTATTATGGGCCCAAATATGACTATAGTTTCCCCGATTTACCCATTGACGAGCCCAAATATGATTATGAATGTTTTTTTATATAAATTATAAGTGTTGAAAATAAACATATTTTAACTAATTAATAAATTTATACCCAAAAAAAACTAATTAATAAATTCTTATGAGAATATTATAATGGTATGTTTTGAGAAAAACTCATATAAGTAGATAATAAAACCTTATACTAAGTAATAAATTCTTATTATAATACTATAAGGTTATGTTTTGAGGAAAACTCATATAAATAGCTAATAAAACCTTATACTAAGTAATAAATTCTTATTATAATACTATAAGGTTATGTTTTGGGAAAGCTCATATAAATAGCTAAATAACCTTATACTAAGTAATAAATTCTTATTATAATACTACAAGGTTATGTTTTAAGGAACGTTCATATAAATTGCTAATAAAACCTTATACTAAGTAATAAATTCTTATTCTAATACTATAATGTTATGTTTTGAGGAAAACTCATATAAGTAGCTAATAAAACCTTAGTAAGTAATAAATTCTTATTATAATACTATAATGTTATGTTTTGAGGAAAACTCATATAAGTAGCTAATAAAACCTTATACTAAGTAATAAATTCTTATTATAATACTATAAGGTTATGTTTTGAGGAAAGCTCATATAAATAGCTAATAAAACCTTATACTAAGTAATAAATTCTTATTATAATACTATAAGGTTATGTTTTGAGGAAAACTCATATAAGTAGCTAATAAAACCTTATAGTAAGTAATAAATTCTTATTATAATACTATAATGTTATGTTTTGAGGAAAACTCATATAAGTAGCTAATAAAACCTTATAGTAAGTAATAAATTCTTATTATAATACTATAATGTTATGTTTTGAGGAAAACTCATATAAGTAGCTAATAAAACCTTATACTAAGTAATAAATTCTTATTATAATACTATAAGGTTATGTTTTGAGGAAAACTCATATGAATAGCTAATAAAACCTTATACTACGTAATAAATTCTTATTCTAATACTATAATGTTATGTTTTGGGGACAACTCATATAAGTAGCTAATAAAACCTTATAGTAAGTAATAAATTCTTATTATAATACTATAATGTTATGTTTTGAGGAAAACTCATATAAGTAGCTAATAAAACCTTATACTAAGTAATAAATTCTTATTATTATACTATAAGGTTATGTTCTGAGGAAAACTCATATAAATAGCTAATAAAACCTTATACTAAGTAATAAATTCTTATTATAATACTATAAGGTTATGTTTTGAGGAAAGCTCATATAAATAGCTAAAGAACCTTATAATAAGTAATAAATTCTTATTATAATACTATAAGGTTATGTTTTAAGGAACGTTCATATAAATTGCTAATAAAACCTTATACTAAATAATAAATTATTATTCTAATACTATAATGTTATGTTTTGAGGAAAACTCATATAAGTAGCTAATAAAACCTTATAGTAAGTAATAAATTCTTATTATAATACTATAATGTTATGTTTTGAGGAAAACTCATATAAGTAGCTAATAAAACCTTATACTAAGTAATAAATTCTTATTATAATACTACAAGGTTATGTTTTGAGGAAAATTCATATAAATAGCTATTAAAACCTTATACTAAGTAATAAATTCTTATTCTAATACTATAATGTTATGTTTTGAGGAAAACTCATATAAGTAGCTAATAAAACCTTATAGTAAGTAATAAATTCTTATTATAATACTATAATGTTATGTTTTGAGGAAAACTCATATAAGTAGCTAATAAAACCTTATACTAAGTAATAAATTCTTATTATAATACTATAAGGTTATGTTTTGAGGAAAGCTCATATAAATAGCTAAAGAACCTTATAATAAGTAATAAATTCTTATTATAATACTATAAGGTTATGTTTTAAGGAACGTTCATATAAATTGCTAATAAAACCTTATACTAAGTAATAAATTCTTATTATAATACTATAATGTTATGTTTTGAGGAAAACTCATATAAGTAGCTAATAAAACCTTATACTAAGTAATAAATTCTTATTATAATACTATAAGGTTATGTTTTGAGGAAAGCTCATATAAATAGCTAAAGAACCTTATAATAAGTAATAAATTCTTATTATAGTACTATAAGGTTATGTTTTAAGGAACGTTCATATAAATTGCTAATAAAACCTTATACTAAGTAATAAATTCTTATTCTAATACTATAGTGTTATGTTTTGAGGAAAACTCATATAAGTAGCTAATAAAACCTTTTACTAAGTAATAAATTCTTATTATAATACTATAAGGTTATGTTTTGAGGAAAGCTCATATAAATAGCTAAAGAACCTTATAATAAGTAATAAATTCTTATTATAATACTATAAGGTTATATTTTAAGGAACGTTCATATAAATTGCTAATAAAACCTTATACTAAGTGATAAATTCTTATTCTAATACTATAATGTTATGTTTTGAGGAAAACTCATATAAGTAGCTAATAAAACCTTTTACTAAGTAATAAATTCTTATTATAATACTATAAGGTTATGTTTTGAGGAAAGCTCATATAAATAGCTAATAAAACCTTTGTAAAGGCCCGGATTTTCAAATATTAAATTTTGGAAAAAGAGAATTCAAAAATGAATTTAAAGTGAATTCCGGCCCAATTTTTAATTTTAAAGATCGAATCCGTCTTTTATTTCGTTCGGGATTAGAAAATTCATGCCGTCAGCGATATCATATTCAATATTAAATATTTAATCAATCGAGAGAGCGGGATTTAAAATATCAATTGTCGGAAATTCACATTTCCGACTCGAGACCATAATTCCGTCATATTCTTCAATTCTTATCTAATCCAACTCATCTCTTCCCCTTTTGGTAAATTCTTATCTCTTCTACTTCCATCCCTCTCCCTTTTACTCCATTTCTTTTAGGAAACAAACAACAATTTACCTCTTTCAAAAATCAGATTGTTAGACTCATTTTTTTTCACCCTCACAAGGACAAAAGCCAAACACACAGCTTTACCTTTCCCCCATCTTTATCGTGAGCAGTAGCTCCAGCCCCGTCATCATCACCACCACGCTCCCCAACCTCCACCACCACGCCGTCGTCACCACCAAGTCGCCACCGCCACTACCACCACTCCTCCTTGCTCCTCTGAAGCTCGCAGCCACCCGACACACCACCCCCGTCACCCCACCGTCACCGCCACCCCGAGCCGCTCCCAGCTCCTCTTCCCCGTCATTTCCTCGGCAGCAATGAACACCTCGTCTGCTCCCCTGTTCAGTGTCCAAGGTCAAGCCCGAGCAGCTCCCACCTTCCGCCACTCTTGTCCGAGAAACAGAAGCTTCCTCCATCCCTCTCCGGCGAGCAGCAGCAGCGAGCAGGCCACCGCCGAGCCCTGTGTCCCTTGTCTTCCGTCGAAACCTCCGGTAAGCTTTCGATCTCTGTTCTCCGACTCAAACCCCCGAAAAGATTCAACCTTTAATCCCCCCTTCTGTCGTTCTAGGACAAACTGATCCTATCCCGCCTCCGTCGAGCCGGAAGATCTCCAATCGAAACCCCGACGAACTCCGACGAAGCTTCGAAACCCCCCCCCCCCTCGGTGAGCACCCCTCCCCCCTCCTCCTTGTCGATTCCATGTGTGTGTGTTTCGGTGTCGGGTAGTCGGGATTAGGTGGTCGGAAGCTGATGTGTCCGGGGGTTCGTCCTCCTCCTTCCTCTCGGTTTTCCAACGCAGCAGGAGCTGCTCTCTGTTCTCCGTCGAGCAGCAAAGGGGAGGAAGACCCCTGCGGGTCCCGTCTCCATGTCAGCTGCCACCTCAGCCGGGCCCCACAGCCCTTTTAAATCCGGTTTTACAGATGAAATGGGAGAATGGGATTGGGTATGTTGGGCCTTTCTTTATAAAGAAAACCAAAGGGAAATTGGGCCTGTTTTGTCCAACAAAAGTGATCATTCTTTTCCATTGGGTTAGTTTTTGAGGAAAATGAAACAAGGCTCGGTTTTGGCATTTAAATAAATAAGGAGGGTCGATTTTGGGATTTTGCAAATATAAGGACGATTTTGATAAATTGAAGAGGGCTGTTTTCTTTATTAAGTAAAATGGTTGGGATTTTAAAAAGGAATTTATAAATATTTTATGAAAGTGTTTAAAAAGAAAAAGGCATTTAAAATATTATATAATATCATTGGGATTTAAAATATAAGATATCATTTTGAGATTAGGATATAAAATGTGATTTTGAGATTAAAGATATGGTGATTTAAAAATATAATATTACGAGATTTAGAGATTTAAAAGGGCAGAAATTCTAACTAGTCGATTCGGATTTTGAAGCGGTTTCAGGACTAACTTGGGGAATTATGTGATCGATGACTAACTAGCATGTTCATATGATTGATTGGCTAATAGCATGATTTGTGTGAATTAATGGCATGAATGAATGACTAACGGCATGATGAGATGTTAGAATTTCGTATCGTTTGACTTATTCCTCACGAGCTATGATTGATATGATGAAATTTGGAGATATACGATCATGCGGATATATGAGTATTATTGCAAATATACGGATGTGGCGAGATGGAATGATGAGAATGATATGGTCTTATGGAATGTGATGAAATGATGAATGATTGAACTTGAGGAAATGATGATTATGATGTAGTTATACTTTACCGAGTGATGTGTGCTTGCGGAATTGGATGGTTAAATGTAGACTTATATGGACGTTATGATATGTATCTAGGTGATCTTTAATCTATCGTAATGCTTGTCTTGCTGTTCTGCACCGCCAGGTAAGTCTCTTCGGAGCTTACTCAGATTGAATAGAGTTATTCCCTCCTTTAGGTGCATGATATACTAGGTGCTTGCATTCATGATCAGCATGCCATGTAGTACCATGCTAGGTTGCATCGATCGTTGAGCATTCTATTTCTTTGTGCGTATGTAAACAGAACGGCCGTTATCTGTGATAGTCCTAGAAGTCTTTGCTAGGGTCATAGGGTAGCCCAGCCTCATCGGGTACCCTGAGTCAATCGAGTACTTCCTTATATTATGATATGCCTGCGGGCTTTATTGTGGAGCGGGTTAGGCATGCGTGCCGCCCTATTATGAATAAATGTATTCACGACCTGGCCAGTCTCCGCCTGTCGGAAGGGGTGGAGGTAGGAGAGGGATATGCCACTTGGCATTGTCTTGGGCCCTTTACAGTATTTCTGCACATTATTATGAACTAGGAGCATGCTAGTGTGTTTGAATTTCGTACTGCATTAGAGCATCTTTATTAGGTATAGCGTATATGTGTGCTTATGGTTGGGATGCAGAGTTAAGTGGGCATCGATCTGATCCCGCCCCAAATCAATTTTTTTAGGAATTATTTATGTTCATCCTATCGGTGCTGTTTGCTTATTGCGCGGGTCATTTTGTCGGCGGAGAGTGAGCGCTGGAGTTATAGACTTCACCAGACTCTGATTATATTGTTTTGGATTTATACTTTTGACTCCGTTTTGACCCTGCTCCGCCGTGGCACTTGTATCTGTACTTTACTTCCGCTTTACTTCCGTTTGAAATGGTTTCCACGACATAGTCTTAGGACAGGTTAAGGGTACCCAACGACCCTTCGAGGTTTTAGGGTTTGAAATCCCCCTTTGAAAACATTAAAGTAGGTTTTGAAACCTTCAACCTGTACTCGGGGCGCAAGATCCTAACGAGGGGTTTCATCCCTCGAAACGTAACCCGGGAATCATAATCCCGGGCCGTTACAACCTTATACTAAGTAATAAATTCTTATTATAATACTATAAGGTTATGTTTTGAGGAAAATTCATATAAATAGCTAATAAAACCTTATACTAAGTAATAAATTCTTATTAGAATACCATAAGAGTATGTTTTGAGGAAAAGTTATATAAGTAATGACTAAATGTTTAATAAAACCTTATATTAACTAATAAATTCTTATTATAATACTATAAAGGAATGTTTTGTGGAAAGCTCATATAAGTAAGGAATAAATGTTTGATAAAACCTTTTACTCCGTATTAACTAATAAATTCTTATTAGAAAACTATAAGAGTATGTTTTGAGGAAAACACATATAAGTGCCTAATAAATTTTGAATAAATACTTATATCAACTACTAAATTCTTATTAGAATATTATAAGGGTATGTTTTGAAGAAAACTCATATAAGTAAGGAATAAATGTTGAATAAAACCTTATATTAACTAGTAAATTCTATTATAAGAGTATGTTTTGAGGAGTAATCATATAAGTAACTAATAAATGTTGTATAATACATTATATTAACTAGTAAATTCTTATTAGAATACTATAAGAGTATGTTTTGAGGAAAACTCATACAAGTGACTAATAAATGTTGAATAAAACCATATATTAACTAGTAAATTCTTATTAGAATACTATAAGAGTATGTTTTGATGAGAAATCATATAAGTAACTAATAAATGTTGTATAATACATTATATTAACTAGTAAATTCTTATTACAATACTATAAGAGTATGTTTTGAGGAAAACTCATACAAGTGACTAATAAATGTTGAATAAAACCTTATATTAACTAGTAAATTCTTATTAGAATACTATAAGAGTATGTTTTGATGAGAAATCATATAAGTGACTAATAAATGTTGAATAATGCATTATATTAACTAGTAAATTTTTATTAGAATACTATAAGTGTATGTTTTGAGGAAAACTCATATAACTGACTAATAAATGTTGAATAAAACCTTATATTAACTAATAAATTCTTTTTATCTGATTTTTTATACCAAACCTATAAATATGAAAATTGATATTTAAAAAATTCGCATAAGATACGGATACTGAACTAGTTTAATGATGTTGTGTAAAATATTATAAAAACATATAAATATCTAATTGAATTTGTTAAAAAAAATTATTTAAATATATATTGTATAATAAATAGTTGTATTGATAGTTTTATTTTCTAGATATAAATTGTGAAGGAAAAAAAAAAATTCACACTCCCAAAATTATTTTACCGCCTAAAAGAGTACGTTGAGTGGGAAATTTCCCCCCAAAATTTTGGTCAAAATTGAAAGCGGTATCAAATAACGCTCCAACCCTAAAATTTCACAAAGGCAGAGGCGCCGCTTCTTCCATCCTCCTCCCGGTCTCCTTCCTCCTTCTTCCTTCTCCTTCCTTCCTCCTGGTCTTGTATCCCCGCCGCTTCCTCTCACTTCTTGTGTTGCCGCCTCCTCCTCGGCTTTGCGAAGTCCGGCGCCGCCTCCTCTCGCTTTGACTTCAGATCTCGAATCGCCGTCCTCTCTTCATCCTCGGCCTCCCATGGCTAATTTCACCCGCCGACGACGTCCTCCCGAATCGTCGTCCTCTCGAATCGACGTCCTCTCTGTCCTCCTTCCCTCTCGATTCCAACCTGTTGGCTCCTCACCTCTTCTTAGGTAAAGCCCCTTTCACCCGCCGACGAGTCTACGCCCCTCACCGCCGACGCCCACCGGAGACGGCCACCATCCACCTGAGGCAAGGTTGGTCACTCACTCTCCTTTCGTGTTTTACTTAGTGTTTGACCCTACACCCAATTTGAATCTGGCTCCCCCCATGGCAGGTGTCCTGCTGTCGAAGGTAGTGGTTAGATTGAACAGATCCACACCAAATTTATTAAATCTGTCTATCTATTGGGAAAAAAAGTGGTTTTAGAAATTATCTAGACATCTTTTTGAGCATTCTTTTTATCTCTTCAATCTGCAGGTTGGTTTGGAGAAAAAGCCATATGGCTTGAGGATTAAAACTGATAATCTTGTTCATGTTGATGTATTCAAGGATCAGGTTTTGCTCAGATTTTGATGACATTGTCATTTTTACTCTCTTTTTTGGATAATGTTTTTGCTTTCATGTGGTAGTCTTTAAGATTGAAGGAAGGATTTTTAGATATCGTGGTTATGGATGCCTATTTGCCCATTATTCTTGCCTATTACAAAGGAAACATATCAAAACGTGTTCTATACTTATGTTTGATGATGCCCTTGAATTTCTAGTAAAGAGTATATTGAAGTCTATATCATTATAACATTATTTATGAGAAATTGAATCCACCCTCGGGACTAGATCTGCATATATTCAGTTGCTGTTGTTTACATGAATGGAATGTCAAGAGGAAGCGATTGAGTTAAAATGTGCTTACCAACAAATTCATGTAATCTGATGTCGGTGCTTCCCTTCCTTTTGGTCTGATTTCCTGCATGTTTTTGCCCGTGCAGAGATGTCAGGCTAATGTTATAGAAGCCTAAATTAGAAACTTAAACTGCTGATCTACATTAAGGACAATAGAATATCCATCTTCACGGTTGATCATCTTTATGCTTTCTAGACTTAATTGATTGTTCATCTTCCGATCCTTTTTTTCTTCCCATGCTAACAAGGTATTCATCATGCAACTTGCATGCAAAATGTAATCTCACCACTACCAGATTAGGATCTAAGATGGCTTCTATAGTCTTTCACTTACATGATCCAGTGTTTACTTGAAAATGTCTTACTCTTCGCATATAATTCTGTGCTGAAAAGATTCCCCTCTTATCAAGGGATTTGAAGCCCGTAGTTGCTTTGATGTTATCTTCTATCCATTAGGTATAAGGTGCAACTTTTTGTAGTTTGTTTCTTTTGCTTTGGATGTAACGGCCCAGAATTATGATTTCCGGGTTACGTTTCAAGGGATAAAACCCCTTGTTCGGATCTTGCAATCCAGGTACGGGTCGAGGTTTCAAACTCATTTTAAGATTTGTAGAAAGAGGAATTTCAAACCCTAAAACCTAGAAGGGCCGTTGGGTACCCTTAACCTGTCCTAAGACTATGTCGCGGAAACCATTTCAAACGGAAGTAAAGCGGAAGTAAAGTACCGTAACAAGTGCCACGGCGGAGCCGAGTCAAAACGGAGTCAAAAGTATAAATCCAAACAATATAATCAGAGTCCGGTGAAGTCTATAACTCCAGCGCTCACTCTCCGCCGACAAAATGACCCGCGCAATAAGCAAACAGCACCGATAGGACGAACATAAATAATTCCTAAAAAAATTGGTTTGGAGCGGGATCAGATCGATGCCCACTTAACTCTGCATCCCAACCATAAGCAGACATATACGCTATACCTAATAAAGATGCTCTAATGCAGTACGAAATTCAAACACACTAGCATGCTCCTAGTTCATAATAATGTGCAGAAATACTGTAAAGGGCCCAAGACAATGCCAAGTGGCATATCCCTCTCCTACCTCCACCCCTTCCGACAGGCGGAGACTGGCCAGCTCGTGAATGCATTCATTCATAATCGGGGGGCACGCATGCCTAACCCGCTCCACAATAAAGCCCGCAGGCATATCATAATATAAGGAAGTACTCGATTGACTCAGGGTACCCGATGAGGCTGGGCTACCCTATGACCCTAGCAAAGACTTCTAGGACTATCACAGATAACGGCCGTTCTGTTTACATACGCATAAAGAAAGAGAATGCTCAACGATCGATGCAACCTAGCATGGTACTACATGGCATGATGAACATGAATGCAAGCACCTAGTATATCATGCACCTAAAGCAGGGAATAACTCTATTCAATCTGAGTAAGCTCCGAAGAGACTTACCTGGCTTTGCAGAACAGCAGAATAAAGGGTCCAGCACACATAAATCATAGTTACAAGTATCACCTAAATACATATCAGAACACATATATAAGTCTACGGCTAATCATTCAAGCACTCAAAGCATACATCATTCAACAAGAATAACACCCATATCGCAATCGTCACTCCATCAGGTTCAATCATTCATCATATTGCCACATTTCTCAATACCATATTGTTCTCATCATTCAATTCCGCCACATTCATATGTTCATAACCATATATTTGCATAACATATAGCTCAAGTGCATCATATTCATCATGCTATTAGTCAACACAATCATGATATTAGACAATCATTCACATCCATCATGCTAGTTAGTCATCGAGCACATAATTCCCGAATTAGTCCCGAAAGCCGTTTCAAATTCCTTTATGAAAACCAAGCTTCAGTTTTCAAGTCGATTATTCCAAAACAACTCAACAACTTAGGATATTTTCCAAAAACATCTTTAAACCAGCTTATTTTATTATTTTATCAAAACAAATCCGATCAGTGTTAAGGTATTTCCAAAGTTCCTCTTTTCGTCTGGTAAAACCAATTTCCATCCTTTTCCAAATACTTTTCTCATCTAAAATTCACGTCCAATAATATTATATTTTTAAATCACCATAATATTATATCTTTAAATCTCAATAATAATATTTAATATATTACATCCCATTTGTTTAATATTTTCATAAAACATATTTATAAGTCTTAGAAATCCTTTTATTCCCATTTAAACACATTCCAACCTGAATTAGGCCCAAGAGGAAAAGAAGGCCCAACCCTTCTCTAAAATTCGGGTCCAACAAGTCACAACCCAATTCTCTTTAATAAAATAGCCCCTGAACCGGTTCGAGTTAAAACAATTAGTGAACCGGTCCACACAAAAAGAGAAACAACAAAACCGAACCCAAAAGTTACTGTTCACCTCCCCCTTCACAGTCCTGTTCGAAAATCTGGAAAGAGGAGAAAGGGAAAGGAAGCTCGACGGCGACGAATCTGAGTTTCGACCACCCAATCAACACCCATGAACACGAAATCGATAAGAGGAAGGAGAGGGAGGTGCTCACCGAGGGTCTCGTTCCACCGGAAGGATGCTCGAAATCGCCTTGTCGGAGATCGATTGGGGCTCGCCGGAGCCGGAATCAGGGATCTCTCGGCCTAGGAAGGAGGTAAGAGGTGTAAAGGTGGGCTTTATGATGTCAATCGATCGAAGAAGGAAGGAGGAGGGCTTACCTGCTGTGTAAGGAGAAATCAGGGGGAGGAGGGGAGGAAGAAGGCGGCGCCGGCGACTGGAGTGTGCCTGGCGGCTCGGCGGCTCGGCGGCTATTCTGGGGTACTTCGGACGTCGAAGGTGATGGAGCTCGGCTGCTGGCCTGACTCGGAGGGGAGAGCGGAGGGGACGAAGCTGCCGAGCCCAGCTCCTGGAAGAAGCGCGCGGGCGCCCGGGTGTGGCTCGGTGTGCTCGAATTCGGATGGTCGTCGGAGAAGAAGGCTCGTGGTGCTGCTGCAGCTCGTCGAGGAGGAGGAGGAGGAAGCCGGCGTCGGTGATTGTGGAATGGCGGTGTGGCGATTAACAGTGGAGGAGGAAGCTCCTGGCATTTCCAAGGGGAAGAGATAAGGTGGTGTTTGGATTTGGGTTTGTGTGGGTGTGGAAAATGGGTCAAAGCAATCTGGATTTTTTTGAAGAGGGTAAGTGATGTGCTCAGCTGTCTCAACCAATTAAAATAGAGGGCAGGGGGTATTGTTTGTTTGCTATAGAGGGAAGAATCAAAGAAGAAAAGTAAAGGATAAGATTTGCCAAAAAGAGGAGGGTGAGTTGGAATTGGTCAAATATGGGACCAAGTGTAGAGATTGAGATATTGTATAAGAATGGGTGGTATGAGGCGAAATTGTGATCCCGAGGTGCGTCCCGAAATTAGTTTCCGACTCGTCCGAAATTAAATTTTAAAATTTGACTGAAATCCGTTTTAAGAGTTTTAAAATCGATTTATTGAATTGAGGACGAGTTTTCCTTAAAATATCCGATTTTTTTTTTTCGACTTAAATCCATTTTATATTATTTGTTGAAATTTATTATTTAAAAATCCGGGCCTTTACATCATCCACCTCTAAAAACAAGTCTCGTCCCCGAGACTAAAACCAATATAAAGTAGGGGATGAAGTTTGAAATTGATGAGTCCGAGGACCATGTCCTAGAATCTTGTAATCATCTCGGTTGCGTCTTCCGGGATTCTCACAACATCCTATTCACGGTCGTGACATCTCCAATTGGCCTTAACAAGTATGCGATAAGCGCCCCTATCACATCCCCGCTTCAACTTTTCGGAAGTACCACAACTCTCTACAATATCATCACTAGGTCTTAGCAAGCACCCTACAAGTGCCCTCATAAACTGCATGTATCCACTTCGTGAAGTATCATAGAGCTGCCCGGGTTTGAAAAGTTTCGAAAGAGATTCCGCAATTGAAAATAAACATTAACCTCAAAATCGTTGAAATTATCGGTATCGTTCATTCTTTTACAACCCAAGTTGGTCCTTTTTCAAAATCGTTTAAAATCTTCAAATTCAATCGTCTAATCAAGCAACCTTATACCAAAACAAGTCAAATCCTTTCAAATCAAGATTTCGTCAAAATCTTCCAACCACCAGATCAATTTCTCGCATACCAAACAATCAAATTTAGAAGCTGGGAGGTGGAGTCATCCACCTCTAAGGGCTAATCCCATATCCTCTCCCTAGTTTCCAAAATCAAATCAATCTATCAATCTCAATTCACGCAAGAACCACAAGCTATAAGAAATGCATAACTACACAACCAACCAATCTTCAACTAGTACATCATACGACAAGTCCCAAACATATGCCAACACGGTGTCACAGGGTCACATCAATATCTCCACATCATACTAAAGTCATAAAGGATATCTCACTATCGCATATCAGCATCGCAATCATAGTAGGGTCAGTCACAGCAAGGGGTATCATTTAACCCATAAATTCACATAGTCATCCTATCCAATTTCTATCCAGCATTAGCATAACATTTTTATCACGTCAATCATTGGTACTTGCAAGGTTAGCCATAGCGAAATTTCATCATAAGTCAACAGAACAAAACTACTTATCAACACATCAATACAGTCAAGGTCATGCTATTAAGATTCAATAAAAAGGGAAGATCAAGAAGTATATCACCATCAAAATGTCAACATGCTCTCTAGAATTCATCTTAACTCATCACAATGTCATATAACGGCCATTTAGTAATCAGACACCATTATCTCATATAGATACAAATCATATTCACATTCCAAGTCATACTCGTCATTTACATAATCACTAATCATGCTAGTCAATCGTATACTAAAACATCATGCTTCAATATAGTAACACATCATAATCTCATAGTTCATACTCATCATTATCTCATACATAATACCACAACACGTCCTATCATGCTTCTAAAACAACATAGCAGAGCAGCAATATATCATGATAACATTTGTCACTACCAACTAGATTTCAGTATTGCATAACAACATGTAATATCATTCCCTATCAGATGCATCATGGTTATTATCTAACGTCATGCCGGCAAATATAAATAAATCACATCATCAAGAAAATCCTCACATCATACCAGTCAAAATAAAACAAAATCCCCACTCGCCCATCCCCACTCTCAAGCCAAGACTAACCCTCTTCTAGACTCAACAACACTAACTCCGACAAAATCCCCTAAAGAAATCCCAATTCACCTCGATGCTCAAATCTCACCCTCATCCCACCAAACTCTCACACACAACATCCACCTCTAAGAATCAAACTCCTATCTCTAACATCACACCCAAGCATCCTCTCCTACGATATCCTCAATTCTCTTAAGATCAATTCTTACACTTTCACACTTCACAAGACATCTCAAACATCATGCCCAGCTAACCATACCCCCACTGAAGATTTACCCAAAAGCTTAATAGAATCATCCAAGCATTGCTTCTCATAAATCCCAAGACTCGCTCTGTCTCTCCTAAGCCTACATCTCTCTTGTGACTTATCTCATAACATCCTTGATCATCCTAATCACTCAAGCTCTTTCACCACTCTTCTACCACGCTACCAATGACCTCACCCACAGGTTCAATGAAGAAGCAATCATGAACATTATTACTCATAAGGACCACATCATATCAACTAGCATTTATATCAATAGCATCATTAGTTCATCATTAAACATTGCAACTGCGTCGATAAATCTCGATTTACCTTCATGCTCAATCATTATTACAAATCATCATATATGCACATAATCAAGTCAAGCTAGCAAGTTTCATCATCACCTTATCTAATAGACAGTTCAGGGTTCTCATCATTTGCAGTTCACATTTTATAGGTAACGAATTTAGATCATGCTTAGCAACTCAAGCATCAACGCATCAAGACATCATGTACATTAGAACTGTAAGGCACCGACTCATATCATCGTAACAACAGACAATCAGACAACAATTATTACCAAGTCAGCACATCAACACATAAATGTCACCGTCAGGTTAGTGCAATATCATTGTCAACAAGTTCAAAAGGGTTAGCAATTCGATCGGAGAACAATCCCGCTTGCAAGTCATATCGTACACAGTAACCGTGATTCTCGATGCGCGCTCGTCCCGCCGACATCATAGATCCTGAGGCCCGTGGGTTATGGGCCCACACTTCCGCCACACTGCTCTATCGCTATGCAACCTCTTCTCTCTTTCAAGCAGCCGCTCATCCAATGTATCGCGCATGAATCCAAGTTAGCAAGGACAGGGGAGTGACAAGAGCAGACAACCCAATATTCCTTTCGAAACCAAACATAGACCAAGGCTAAGAACGCCAAGAGTAAAGACAAGACTTCGACCCGGGAATAGCAACGACGCCCTTATGGAGGTCTATTAGGTTGCAATGGTGACAAGCAGACACAATTTCATCATAAGGGCATATCAATCATTTTAATCCACACTAACATGTACCTATCTCGAGGAGCACGACATACATATTCATTTCAAAAAGACATATTCATATGCTACACGGATGCATGCGAGACAAGATAGTAGTCTATCATCCCATGAAAGCAGATAGGCCTAGCAACTTAAGCAAGATATGCAGGATTAAATAGGCATCACAATTATCACATATATGAACAATGCACGAGCGTAGTGTATGGCATCATAAAAGGACATGTAAGAGCAACATAGTAACTATCTTATCTGACACAATGATCGTATAATAGGTCAAGCATGACACGTAATCATATGACGAGATACATTTAGAAAGCATGGGTCCTACATGGTACTAGTGATACATGATGTGATACAAGCATAGTCAAGAGTCATTAAGAGGAGTTCAGCATAATATTTACGAAACATGAGACATCGTCAAAAGTAACAAGAAATACACCATGGGCGATACATTATAATCATACTAAGAACGAACCATCATAGAGCACATTCACGATACAATAATCATCACATCATAGGACAAGTACACACGTGATCATTTGGCGAATCATATTGGGAACCATAAGCCGTACATGACACTACTGGCACATATCGAACATGCACACAATCAACATAACTCGACTAGATTCGTTCTAACATTCAGGTGTCATGCGTATGCGAAATCATGATATAGCGTGGTGTGTGATCATGCGAGGTGTCCAGTCATACGTTCATGCAAGCACGAGAGAATATCATAGGGTAATAGGGAAATACCACTGAGCGATAACATATAAGCATGCTAGGATTTACCATCACGAAAAGCAAGTCGATCATCGAATTCAGCATCAGTCTAATCAGGATGAGTAAAACACTTTAAGAAGAGGGAAGAATCACACTATCAAGGACCTAGCATGGGAGAGAATTAGCAATACTGTAGGCAAGATATAAGCTCACACCAGTCACAACCAAGGGTCCTACACGACACTAATAGCTCAACATAACATGCTATACATATAAACATTTAATTGATAATTACAACGGTACACAAGAAATCAATCATTCATATTCCGACGATATAGAAGCATGGGGGCAAATGCAACGGTGTATAATACGAACCTAGTAATAGGACAATATAGCTAGAATACGGGGGCATGAGCTCAAATCAACACCTAACATGATAAAGCATGCATTCATCAAGACTCCATTATACCACATACTCTCCATCCAAAGCACGTAATCATACAACAATATTAACTTGCAAGATCATCAATAATGATTGATTTAACGAATACAAAATAGATGAGCATGCTACATATTCTCGTCACAAAGGAGTGATAAGCATTGACACATCATCATCCATCATGCTAAGGCGATCATGTACAAGCATTCATACAGGGAGGGTTTGATCACACTACCATAAACCTAATCCAGGAGGAAATAACGATCATGCAAGTTCGTATCATATGCTTCATGCTTCCTTATCAACCATACGATCAGTAAGCCAAGTAAACATGTTATAACAACAATTAGTCATGATATAAGGAAAGACACAACACGATACTTGAGGAGGGTAACTAACCACAACATGAGCTTAACAAATCATGACAGAAAGCAAGGCATAACATGAGCAACTTCTTACAAACGATCATTTACAAGGTACATGCGAGAGATTACAAAATCATGTCATGCAGTTCAAAGGGAGTCACCATTACAACCGGACAGAGATCCCTAAAGACAACCATTGACTTTTCCCAACCGACTCATCACCCCTCTTTCCCGTGGGACTCCGATACGACTCTTCATGGCAAAGAGACATTAGTTGATCATCATAAGAATAAGGAAGGACAACCCCATAAAGACCTTACTTCTGACTCAAAGTGACATCCAAAACTTCCAATACTCACTCAGACAACTTAACATAGCACCATGATTCCCGACACAATGTATTTACCAACCCAATTTCCCGTGGAAGACACTGACATCCAGGAAAAGGCTAGATAGAACCGTCAAGGGGTTAACATAGTGGAAGGGGTTATTCCACACAAGTTGGGTTTGACCACACAGAAGCAAGGGTACTCCCACTATCCCGTTTCCACAGATGAGTCAATACACATTTAATTGTTAGGCATACCAATTAGATATCTAGCATAGCATGCACTCAAAACAGAATCAGTTAGTGACACTCAAAATGACCTCCTTGGAGTCTTCCAGACCCATCTGTAAAGAACAAGCTAATATTTCGCCTACCCATTTCCAACTACATCCAATAGGGATGGTCTAACGTCTTTCTACCCACTCGATCCCCTCTTTAGTCGGTCTTTCATATTTCATGATAAGTCAAGTTCATTACTTAGTCCAATTTAGGTTAGGCACCTTAAGTTCATTTTGCCCTTTCAAAACACTTCCAAATCCTTTGAAATTCATGGGCGGTTTTCCAAAACATAGACTCGACCCTTTTGTACCCGAATTGCACAACCTCAGCTCTGATACCATCTTTGTAACGGCCCAGAATTATGATTTCCGGGTTACGTTTCAAGGGATAAAACCCCTTGTTCGGATCTTGCAATCCAGGTACGGGTCGAGGTTTCAAACTCATTTTAAGATTTGTAGAAAGAGGAATTTCAAACCCTAAAACCTCGAAGGGCCGTTGGGTACCCTTAACCTGTCCTAAGACTATGTCGCGGAAACCATTTCAAACGGAAGTAAAGTACCGGTACAAGTGCCACGGCGGAGCCGGGTCAAAACGGAGTCAAAAGTATAAATCCAAACAATATAATCAGAGTCTGGTGAAGTCTATAACTCCAGCGCTCACTCTCCGCCGACAAAATGACCCGCGCAATAAGCAAACAGCACCGATAGGACGAACATAAATAATTCCTAAAAAAAATTGGTTTGGAGCGGGATCAGATCGATGCCCACTTAACTCTGCATCCCAACCATAAGCAGACATATACGCTATACCTAATAAAGATGCTCTAATGCAGTACGAAATTCAAACACACTAGCATGCTCCTAGTTCATAATAATGTGCAGAAATACTGTAAAGGGCCCAAGACAATGCCAAGTGGCATATCCCTCTCCTACCTCCACCCCTTCCGACAGGCGGAGACTGGCCAGCTCGTGAATGCATTCATTCATAATCGGGGGGCACGCATGCCTAACCCGCTCCACAATAAAGCCCGCAGGCATATCATAATATAAGGAAGTACTCGATTGACTCAGGGTACCCGATGAGGCTGGGCTACCCTATGACCCTAGCAAAGACTTCTAGGACTATCACAGATAACGGCCGTTCTGTTTACATACGCATAAAGAAAGAGAATGCTCAACGATCGATGCAACCTAGCATGGTACTACATGGCATGCTGAACATGAATGCAAGCACCTAGTATATCATGCACCTAAAGCAGGGAATAACTCTATTCAATCTGAGTAAGCTCCGAAGAGACTTACCTGGCTTTGCAGAACAGCAGAATAAAGGGTCCAGCACACATAAATCATAGTTACAAGTATCACCTAAATACATATCAGAACACATATATAAGTCTACGGCTAATCATTCAAGCACTCAAAGCATACATCATTCAACAAGAATAACACCCATATCGCAATCGTCACTCCATCAGGTTCAATCATTCATCATATTGCCACATTTCTCAATACCATATTGTTCTCATCATTCAATTCCGCCACATTCATATGTTCATAACCATATATTTGCATAACATATAGCTCAAGTGCATCATATTCATCATGCTATTAGTCAACACAATCATGATATTAGACAATCATTCACATCCATCATGCTAGTTAGTCATCGAGCACATAATTCCCGAATTAGTCCCGAAAACCGTTTCAAATTCCTTTATGAAAACCAAGCTTCAGTTTTCAAGTCGATTATTCCAAAACAACTCAACAACTTAGGATATTTTCCAAAAACATCTTTAAACCAGCTTATTTTATTATTTTATCAAAACAAATCCGATCAGTGTTAAGGTATTTCCAAAGTTCCTCTTTTCGTCTGGTAAAACCAATTTCCATCCTTTTCCAAATACTTTTCTCATCTAAAATTCACGTCCAATAATATTATATTTTTAAATCACCATAATATTATATCTTTAAATCTCAATAATAATATTTAATATATTACATCCCATTTGTTTAATATTTTCATAAAACATATTTATAAGTCTTAGAAATCCTTTTATTCCCATTTAAACACATTCCAACATGAATTAGGCCCAAGAGGAAAAGAAGGCCCAACCCTTCTCTAAAATTCGGGTCCAACAAGTCACAACCCAATTCTCTTTAATAAAATAGCCCCTGAACCGGTTCGAGTTAAAACAATTAGTGAACCGGTCCACACAAAAAGAGAAACAACAAAACCGAACCCAAAAGTTACTGTTCACCTCCCCCTTCACAGTCCTGTTCGAAAATCTGGAAAGAGGAGAAAGGGAAAGGAAGCTCGACGGCGACGAATCTGAGTTTCGACCACCCAATCAACACCCATGAACACGAAATCGATAAGAGGAAGGAGAGGGAGGTGCTCACCGAGGGTCTCGTTCCACCGGAAGGATGCTCGAAATCGCCTTGTCGGAGATCGATTGGGGCTCGCCGGAGCCGGAATCAGGGATCTCTCGGCCTAGGAAGGAGGTAAGAGGTGTAAAGGTGGGCTTTATGATGTCAATCGATCGAAGAAGGAAGGAGGAGGGCTTACCTGCTGTGTAAGGAGAAATCAGGGGGAGGAGGGGAGGAAGAAGGCGGCGCCGGCGACTGGAGTGCGCCTGGCGGCTCGGCGGCTCGGCGGCTATTCTGGGGTACTTCGGACGTCGAAGGTGATGGAGCTCGGCTGCTGGCCTGACTCGGAGGGGAGAGCGGAGGGGACGAAGCTGCCGAGCCCAGCTCCTGGAAGAAGCGCGCGGGCGCCCGGGTGTGGCTCGGTGTGCTCGAATTCGGATGGTCGTCGGAGAAGAAGGCTCGTGGTGCTGCTGCAGCTCGTCGAGGAGGAGGAGGAGGAAGCCGGCGTCGGTGATTGTGGAATGGCGGTGTGGCGATTAACAGTGGAGGAGGAAGCTCCTGGCATTTCCAAGGGGAAGAGATAAGGTGGTGTTTGGATTTGGGTTTGTGTGGGTGTGGAAAATGGGTCAAAGCAATCTGGATTTTTTTGAAGAGGGTAAGTGATGTGCTCAGCTGTCTCAACCAATTAAAATAGAGGGCAGGGGGTATTGTTTGTTTGCTATAGAGGGCAGAATCAAAGAAGAAAAGTAGAGGATAAGATTTGCCAAAAAGAGGAGGGTGAGTTGGAATTGGTCAAATATGGGACCAAGTGTAGAGATTGAGATATTGTATAAGAATGGGTGGTATGAGGCGAAATTGTGATCCCGAGGTGCGTCCCGAAATTAGTTTCCGACTCGTTCGAAATTAAATTTTAAAATTTGACTGAAATCCGTTTTAAGAGTTTTAAAATCGATTTATTGAATTGAGGACGAGTTTTCCTTAAAATATCCGATTTTTTTTTTTTCGACTTAAATCCATTTTAACAATATCTGAGATAAAGCAATGATATAATGGTGATTCTTTAAGCATGAGAATATAGTTGATGGCTAAACTTGTTGAGCTGTGGTGTAAATGAGAGGTTGAGTTATGAGAGCTATTAGTTACGGCTATTTCAGACCACACGTCAATGGGAAATAGTTGTGTTTGTTCATAACTTATAGATGGTAAATTTGCATGTTTCCCACCCTTAACCTGTCAGAACACCAGCAAGCAGCATATAGTAGGAGAAAAGCAACCAAATATGATTTGAGAAACCATTGATAGTGCATAATCTATTTTTATATTCCTTCCAGAGAATAGGTTACATTCATATGATGGGCTGGCGGTACAAGGAACATAAGAGATTGCCAAATTAAACCTTGATCTAGTACAAGCTGAGCTATAGCAGCTAAGGTTAGAAAAATACCAAAAGTTCATAGGATTAGTGGCATACAAACCAAGATTTTGCCAAAAAATAGGAGTAAGTTTTTTCCAAAATGTAAATTTATTCCAAAAGGTGATGTAAAATTTCTGCATTCATCACTTCTGACCAATGGGCAAGGTCTGGTAATCCCATTGTTTAGCAAAATCTTGTAATCCATGGATTTACACCTTGTCTTTGCCCCTCTTCAGGTTGGAGCAAGCCGTATCATCATTTCTACCCACATCCTTCCTTTTGAGAGAGCCAGGAGTGGATGAGTCCTTTGGTGGGGCATCAGAAGTAGTGAGCATCCTCATCATAGAGGTGTTGGAGTGAAGAGAGTGGAACGAAGGTTCAGAAAGCATATCAGTTTGGTGATCAGACACAGGCTCATCAAGAAGATAACAGCCCCCATCAAAATCCCCACCAATTAAATCATCCTCATCATAATCATAGAGAAGACAAGGGAGGATCTCATAATCCACTTCAGCTCCAATCTCAGTGTAATGCTGTGGGTTAGGGAGAGGGTAGGCTACTTTCATGATATCATCATCAGAGGTTCTGGTGGCGCCAATGTGAGAAATCAGGTTTGGGTTAGAAACAGGAAGTGCCTCAGTAGGTGGAATCATACCAGATGAGCTTGGCAGCCCCACACCAGAAGGGGCAACACTGAAACCAGCAGCTGGCACCCAGCCAGCAGGGTTACTAGTGAGGCCAACCAAAGTGGAGGAGGTGCCAGAAACAGCTATTCCATCAGAGACAGGCACCTCACCAGAAAAGTTGGGTCCAGTTGGGATTTCAGGGGTAATTTCATAGGGGGGTTTAGAACCAATTGAAGAGTTTGAGGAGTTTGAGATGATTTCAAAAGCAATTGCCACACCACCCCTACCAGATAGATAGAGCTTGTTACCAAATGCATGGATAGGGTTAGAGAGTTTGAGAACCTTTCCATTTTTCCCCATGGTTGCCCAACCATCTCCCATAAAAGGCTTGTGAATCATGTTGACTGGTTTTTTTATAGTAACCTGAAATTTTTTGGGTCTTGGTAGGAAGTTAGGGCAATGGTTGAACACATGATCCTGACCACCACATTTGCCACTACCCTCAAGAAATTCCTCAAACCGTATAATGTGGGCTGACACTTCAAGCTTGTTAACTGGAATGAGGATGGTGTTTGAAACATGAAGAGCCAAATCAAGGTTTATGCAAATCCTAGCATATCTAGCACTAGGGTCAACAGTAGCATCAGACTTGATAAAGGTTCCAAATTTATTTTTTTCAATGATAAGGGCTAGAACACCAGATTTCTTGTAAGCATCAGGTATAGAAGTAATCCTCACCCACATATCAATAGCATAAGTGTTTTCAGTAAGCGGGTCAAACTCAGCATTCCAATGTCTAAGAATGATCAACTAACCATAGACATGGAAAGGCCTAGCCTCCCAAATACAAAGTAAGTCATTTGGGTCAGAAAATCTCACCTCAAACCAATGGTTAGGGAGCTCCACAATCTGAAGATCACCAAAAAGCCCCTTCGAGTCGAAAGTAAGTTTGGATTCAAGTTTTTTGAACTCAATAGGAGCACCAAAAGGCCTCCCATAGAGTCTGGCATTTGTGGGGAATCGGTATTGTGGTTGGAACATCTGTAGTTGGGTAAAGAAGGAATCAAGATCAAGTTTCCCCTTACCTTTGTCACTTTTCAGTGACTTAGGAGGGTTCTGTTTCTTGTGAGTTTTGTTGGGTGTCGGTGAATCCTCAGAGAGGATTCCCTTCCCTTTGGTTTTGGTTCTGGGTTTTTTGGGTGCCAGTGGATCCTCGTTGAGAATCCCCTTCCCTTTCATATTTTGGTTTGACTCCATAGGAGCAGAGAGTAGAAGATAACAGTAGCAATAGCAAAGCACAAAGAAATCATCGAAATTTTGGATGTAAGAGACAAGAAGAAGAGACAGAGAGTTAGGTGAGAGAGGGAAATTTAATGTTCGAACCCTAGAGGTTAAATAGAAGCCATAGAGAAACAAATGCAGATTGAAGATCACATATGCAGCAAGCATATGAAGATTATAATAGAGGAGGGGAAGATTGGAGCCATACCTTTCAAAGCAGTATGTGGCATCAAGGGGTACCATCAAACCCAGAAGACGATGATGGGCAAGTCGTTGACCAAAAACCAAAGCCAGAGAGCCATGCTTCCGAAACAGAACAGCTCCACGCTAGTCAGAGCTCGCGTCCAGTCTATTCAGGCGGCCATGGAGAGGGCCGGGAGATGGAGTGTTGTTGAAAAAGGGAATGACTGGATCTGTAATTTCCCCTTGAACTGATTGAGAGAAAGTAGCGCAGACAGGAGTCCGAGACTCAACCCATACTTCATCCCAAAGAAAAATCCAAAATTTATGCCAGATCCAGTATAGAAGAGGTTTAGATCTGATAGGACAGTGCTTCTTTTGGATTGTAAGAGGCTTAGGGTTCAGATTTGTAAGGAGATTAGCGGGGATTTCGTTTGAAGGGTTGAATCTGGTTTTAGTTTTAGGGTTTCTTATGAGGAGGAAGGAAGTGAAAGGGGGCTCACGCGCATGCGCGTACTCCTTGGATGGGGAGGGGTTTTCGGTTTCCATTTTGCTTAGCTTGCCTATGTTTGAATCCCTATTCTTCTAATGAGTTGCAGACTTGTATATTTTTGAAATAATGTAAAAATCATGAAAATGGCAATCCAGATGTAGTTCTGGCTGCGAGTAATATATATGAACCATGGTCCTTGAAATGTTGATAATCGCATATTATACTAGAGCACTTACTATGAGTTCTTTATTTGTGATGAATTTTGTATTAGGAAGGCCTAGATTTGTGAAGTAAACCCACTAGAGTCATGTGCACTGCTTCCACAGAGATCTTATATCCTTCTATAACTTCCTGTGGTGTTACATTTTTCCATATGTGAAGGAGCTGATTTCTGCTCGTAGTGACCGGTCAAGGGGAATGCTCAGGTATGATTTTTATTACAAGATGAATACTTCCAATTCAATTTGCTCTTCTAGATTGCGTGCAATATAATGCTTGCATCACGTGCTTGCAGATCTTCAGCTATGGCTGGAGATGCACTTGGAAGAAACGAGATGAAGGTAAAAATGTTAATTATTTCTCATTTCTTGTCCTTCCTGCTCAGGTGAATGAGAGAACTTTAAACAAGGATCTCTATTTTGTTTCCTTTAACAAAATGTACTAAGACAATCGATGAGCGACGAGCGTGCACAGATACCCTAACTCTCAATGAATGAAAGTTTAGTGAGTCAGTTGTTCATTTGTAATATATATCACTTGTCACCTCTTCTCTACAGTTTGCAACTCTCTTCAGTCACCAATTTCCCCAGAAGTTACATTTTGCGAGGACACTCCAGTTCGAGTATCTTTTGTGAAAGTGGTGAACTGAATACATAATTTTTCAGTCAATGCCACAAATTTTGTTATTTACAACTCTCAACTCTCAATTTGATGAATTTCATCCAACAACTCATATCAGCGACGGTCTGGATCATCTGTTACACTTTTCGTGTTACAATTCGTGTTACATCTCTTAAATTGATATGAATTATACATAAAATTGAGGAAAAAGATATTTAAGTTTAAATCTATAAACCCTAGAAGCTAAAGCATTAAAAAAATTGATTTTTAATATGTATTTTTATAATTTTTTAGCCTCATATAAAAAGGATACCCTATGGATGGATGCATAAACCCTAAGAAGCTAAAATATTAAAATATATATGCAAAATGTAATTTTTATGCTTTAACTACCTAAGATTTATATATATGTTTAAAACTAAGATGTCATATCATAATTTGATTAATAATTTAGATCAAATTTAAGGAGTGTAATTGGGAGGGTAACAAAAAAAGTGTAACGGGTGATCCGTGCTATATCAACGCAACACCCACATGCCACAGCCCAAGAAGATTCAAACTGTAATGCAAAAGAAACACTTTGTTTTTCTGCAATAAAGCGCATTCTATCCCTACAATCTATATCTAATATCTAATATAATACTAAAACAGATGTTGAAGGATGTCACATGGCGGCACCTCCTTAAACCAGGCTTACGTGGCAAGTTCTCCTTTAATGTGGCCCCACCTAAATAATTCATTCAATTTACTCAATTATTAATTAAAATAAATCTAAAATCTTTTTTCCTGGATTAAAGTGATTTAAATTTTTTTAAATACCAATTAATTATTTTTTTATAATAACTTTAATTTATTTTTTCTCATTTATTTTGAATTAAAACTCAATATATTTTTTAGTTACCACATTTTACCCAAAAATTAGTTAGTTATTTATTTATTAATTCTTTCCCTTTTTTTTTTTTGGTGAGAAATTAATTCTTTCCCAATGATTGATAGCATTCCATAAATTAGTAATTCCATGACAATTATACAATTTGATTAAAAGAATATTATGGTTAGCATGAGTTTTTAACAGGAATCTAAACATACAAGTTATGAAATTACTAATTTAACCATATAAAATGACAAATGCTAAACATACAAGTTATGAAATCAATAACAGTTTATTTTCTGAGGATGTAAATAATATATTCCAAATATATAAATTTAGAAAAATTAAAAATATTTATTATTCAATTTTTACGTAAAAGATATATATTATATGTTGAAGAAGTTTATGGTGACACGTGTCTTCTTCATCACTAATTTAATTTTTTCTAACGGATTGTGTGGCACGTTCATTAATTTCAACCAATGATTTTTTTAATAAAAAAAATCAATTTATTCTATTTGAATCTTCTCAAACAAACCTCTTTAATTATTCTTAAACAATAACCCGCTAATTTTTTTATGGTAAATCAATTCTTTATGTGAAAGATATATTATATGTTGATTCAAGTTGTACGTACTTTAACCCTTCCTTTAAAAAGATCTCTTAATTTGATTAAAATAATATTTTGAAAGATGGTTAGCATGAGTTTTTAACAGGAATCTAAACATACAAGTTATGAAATTACTAATTTAACCATAGAAAATGACAAATGCTAAACATACAAGTTATGAAATCAATAACTGTTTATTTTCTAAGTATGTAAATAATATATTCCAAATATATAAATTTATAAAAATTAAAAATATTTATTATTCAATTTTTACGTAAAAGATATATATTATATGTTGAAGAAGTTTATGGTGACATGTGTCCTCTTCATCACTAATTTCATTTTTTAACGAATTTTGTGGCACGTTCATTAATTTCAACTAGGGGTGGGCACAAATCCCGCAAATCCCGATCCCGTCCCGGTCCCGTCCCGATCCCGTCCCGATCCCGGTGGGATTTAGGACAAAATAGCGAATCCCGTCCCGATCCCGTCCCGCAAAAATTATGCGGGACGAAACGCGGGACGATCCCGGTGGGATCCCGCAAATCCCGTCCCGTCCCGCATATAATAATAATAATAATAATTTTTATAATAATAATAATATTATAATATTATAAAATAATAATAATATATTATTAGTATTATTATTTTGAGCAAGTATTATTTATAACTATAATAATAATTTTCAATTTATAATAATAATAATAATAATATTATATAATATTATAATATAATTTAATATTAATATTAATTTATAATAAAATTATTATTATTATTATATCATATTATATTTTTTTCTTGTAAAGTATAATTATAACGTGGGATTATTATTATTTATTATTATTATTATTTATTATTATTATTATTATTATTATTATTATTATTATTATTATAAAAACAGATTACAAGAAATTAGTGGGCAACCGAGATACTATCTGGGCACCCACTCCTTTAGCGATAACAAAGCCAAGTCTAGTAAAAATATAACGTGCAACACGAGCCCCAGCATCCTGAGATACCGAGAATTTCTGAATCCGCTTCAGCAATGGAACCGCATCTGTATCCAACTCCCCCAATGAAGAGAATGAGAAGGGTAGGAAACCATAACCAGCCGCCGTACACAAATCTCGATACTTGACACACTTACGTCGAGCAGCATCAACAACAGCACGACCAGACATAAAGTCAGAAATTCCAGACTGAGTCAATGGAGAGGATCCCGTCAGATCGACACACACATCCCACCCATTTAGAGTTACAAGAGGCAAATAGCTAATTAAATACGGTATTCTTCCTAACTATCAATCGATAATTAATTAGACAATATTGGTAAATCTCGTCTCAATTCCTTTCCGTCCTGATCTAGTAAGATAATGTAGCCAAATATGTTGAACATATATTATAATTAATTATATAATCATTGTATGAATTAATAATAGTATTATAATATTAATATTATTATTATTATTATTATTGAATAATATAGTGGAGAATAATACCGTATTCAACATACTCCCTCCGTTCAACAAAACTTGACGTTTTACTATTCATGCACGCTTTTTTAGGAGCTAAAAACTATATAAAATATCGACTTTTTAAATAATTTTTTTAACAATTTCGTAGTTATTATTAATAAGTACAAACTTGTTAAAAAAGATTTTTTAAAAAATGAATATTTTATATAGTTTTTATCGTTCTAAAAAAGCGTGCGTGAATAGTAAACGACAAGTTTTGTTGAACGGAGGGAGTATTATACTAAATAATGAATTATGAAAGCATTTTTCACTTTGCAAATTTATATAATATTTTATTATTTTTATATGCGGGACAAGGCCCGTCCCGTCCCGATCCCGTCCCGTCCAGACACCATCCCGTCCCGATCCCGTCCCGAAAAAAAAATGTCAATCCCGTCCCGATCCCGTCCCGAAAAAATTTCGCGGGACGAGTCCCGTCCCGGCCCAATCCCGTCCCGTCCCGTCCCGCGCCCACCCCTAATTTCAACCAATAATTTTTTTAATAAAAAAATCAATTTATTCTATTTGAATCTTCTCAAACAAACCTCTTTAATTATTCTTAAACAACAACGCACTAATTTTGAAATAATTTTTTTTTATGGTAAATCAATTCTTTATGTGAAAGATATATTATATGTTGATTCAAGTTGTACATACTTTAACCCTTTCTTTAAAAAGATCTTTTAATTGTTATATCCAAAAATAAGTATACAAGCATACAGATATGTAAAAGATTTGATATTAATTAGCATAATTTGAATATATCATATCGATACTTACAATAAAGAAAGAGTCTCTTACACCACATGTCATCTTAATTGCCTATTGATCGAGGTCCTATGTGGCATTTTATTAATATATTAATCAAGTCATATATAAATTTTGTGATTTTTTAATTTTTCTTTAAATAAGTGAAATGGTTTTTTTGAATTTTTCTTTAATTATTAAGTGATGAAACTCGATAAAGTTGTGCCTGAAATTTGTAATAAATCAAGTTTGAGTGTTTTTAATTTTTAAATTAATTGATGAAAGGATTTTTACGAGATAAACTATGAGTTGTTACATGGGATAAACTTGATCTATTTGAAAATTCCAGAAACTTTTTCCATTCACTCTGATTAATAAATAAACGGGTTTTTTTAAAGAATTTATACTTTATTTTTCCTTTAGTATTTTTTATCCAAATAACTTCTTAAAAAAATGCCAAAAAAAAAATAAAAGGACCTATATTTAGAGACGGATGATGCATTTTTTTTTTACTTTTAAGTTTATTACAAGAATATTTCTTCTCCAACATTTTTATGTGTTCTCCATCCAAAAGTTCTTAAAACTCTATTCACCTAGCGTTTGTGTAATATGTAGCCGAACTACCAAAACTAGCCAGTAGCCCGTGCGCGAACGCACGGGATTTTTAAAAATCATATAAAAAGCACCAATAATATTTATCGGATGTTATAGTATTACATATAACGCATGAAATTTATACATTACTAGTGTAGATTCCGTCCTTTGTACGGAGAATACATTAATATAATATTATAAATAATTTAGATAGATTCCAATAAATAATAAAATAATAATCTAAATATAAATTATCGTTCCGCCAAAAAATAATATAGATAAAAATTAACTTAGTTCGACAGGTTATGAAAAAAATCTAAATATCTTATCTCTAGATTCTCTCAAAATATAAATAAAGTTCACATTTATAAGGTAATTTTTAATCTGAATGTTTTATAAAATTTGTATTCTGATTTTTAATCTGAATGTTTTATAAAATCTATAATCTGATTTTTAATCTGATTTTTTTATATATAAAATCTGTAATCTGATTTTTAATCTGAATGTTTTATAAAATCTGTAATCTGAATTTTTAATCTGAATGTTTTATAAAACCTGTAATCTGATTTTTAATTTGAATTTTTTTTAAATCTGTAATCTAATTTTTAATATGAAGTTTTTATAAAATTTGTAATCTGATTTTTAATCTGAATGTTTTATAAAATCTGAATTTTAATCTGAATTTGTAATATGATTTTTAATCTGAATTTTCAATCTATCTTATAAAGCATGACTAAATTCATATCGTGCGTAGAAATAATTTCCATTTTTTTCTTCTGAGAATCATAGATGAAAACAAAATATTCAGCAATGACAGATGTGATAAAAAAATCAGCTGAATTTTTTAACCAAAGGAGGAATATTAGAAGATAGATTGAAAAAATATATTTTTTAAAATCAGTTACATTTTGTGGTTTGCTTTCATACAGTAAACCAAAAATGTCAGATTTGAAATTATAAAGATAGATTGAAAATCAGATCTAAATATTCAGCAGTGACAGATCTGAACATTATAAGATAGATTGAATATTATAAGATCTAAAAATGTAACTGATTTTCAATCTATCTTATAATATTGTCTACCAAAAAAACAATTCTATCTTATAATATTCAGCAATGACAGATCTGAAAATTCAGCAATGACATCTATCATACAGCAAACCAAAAAGTCAGTTACTGTCATACAGCTGAAGGAAGAATATTAGATCTGAAATTTAGAATATTACATATGAATTTTTTGAAAAATCAGTTACAATTTTTTTTTGTAAATCCAGCCAGAATAAATGAGCAAAGTATGACATCCAAGGAAAGAAGTGAATCAGTTAATGTCTTACAGTCAGATTTCTTAAGAAAAAACAGTACTCCGTAACATTTTTTGTTCTTTTTGAGGGAAAAATGGGTTGAAAATCCAAGGAAAGAAGTGAATTTAACTTGTAAGTTGGTTAGTTGTTTCTGATTAGTGATAATGAAAGTGACAAGCATGAATTTTTAAGTACAGCTTTACGAAGGTAAATTCAAGTATGATTTAGCTTTTTTCTTTTTTTTTTCTTTTTTTGTTAATCATATGCATGTTACAAGAATCACTTTAAGAATACTAATCCAGATTAGGAAATAGAACACCAGTTGAAATAGAACATTAGGAAAAACTTTCTTCCAAATATTGTGCAGAACTTAGTTCAACAAAAATCACTTTAAGAATACTAATCCAATACATGTAAATTACTTAACACCATGTTTACTAAGCCAACAATATAGCAAAAGTAGAACTATTGGACATGAGCATATATATAGCAGAACATCAACAGGTTGACTGGAAATCAGCAGCATCTTCAAAATATTGGACACCAGCACACCTCAAGGGTTGTGACAAGTCATACATCACTAGTTTGAAGGAGTTTAGCACAGGCATCATAGTCATCACACTAGAATCAATAAGATAAGGCTTAGTGTAGGAAATAATTGTTATGTGGTTAAACTTGAAAATGGATAATATTAAGAATGTTAATATCACAAAACCTGTTGCAGAATGTTAAGCAAAGAACTTTGTTGAGCCGGAGCATTCATTTTGTTAACTTGTACATATATAACATAAACGTGAAATCATCTTACTACAAATCATCCAAATCGGACAAGATACATCAATGCTTGAACTAATGAATAGTAATAGACATAAAAGTAAAATTATACAATAACAGGAAGAAAAGTAACACAGTTGAAATAATAGGTAGAAAAGTATCTTAAAAAAATGATAACATATATTAAAGAACCATCCTACTATAAATCATCCAAGCATGAGAAAATACAATGATAATGGGCAGAAAAAGTAATATGGAATTATATTATACCTATGTAAGATGAAATAATAGGTCGGCATGGCTGCTGTAAACACATAATTCAAGCTGTAAAAAAATGACAGCAACCCAGATGCTTACAACTTCAAAAACAGATTAAAAATGGCAGCTGTAAACAGGGAATTCAAGCTGTAAAATATTGATTTGAATGTAAACTATATATGCATATCCTTTTACAACTTAAAAAACACAAAAGTTGCTGCTATAAACACAGAAATTTGTCACTTTGTTGTAAAAAAATCTGCATTTTGTCACTTTACTGTAAAAAATCTGCATTCTTTAAAAAAAACTGCATTCTTCTTTAAATTATGAAGCCACGTACATATCTAGAAAGTATATTTGATGCATTATGACTGCATACTAAAAAACTGCATTTGGTTAATTTTCTTTCAAAATATATGCTGTTAAAAAATCTGTGTTTTTCACTTTGCTGTAAAAAATATATGTTGTTAGTATAAAATGATTCAAATAGCGATTTGAATAAAAATACAAAGAAAAACCAAACATACCATAAACTAATCCAAAATCAAAAACTTTGGATTTGAATTGTCCATCAGTGTTTGTTTATTTATTTATAAACAAACACCTTCAATTACTCAAATCACTAAATCATAGAACAATTGCATCTAGTCATATTTCATCTATTCTACCCTATTTAAAACACACAAGGTCCTGGTGAAGTACTGAAATGCATCTACTATAACAATTGCATCTAGTCATCTACTTGAATTGTCCACCACTCTTTTTTTTTATTTGATAATGAAGTACTGAAATGCATCCGGTTAGCTCAAAACAAAGTCAGCTATTGTCTTGCATTTGATCAATCATCAGGAAAAACAGGAAAAACCAAGCTCGATCTGGACAAAGTCATAAGCAACGGAATCACTCATAAATCTAGATTTCAAATGGATTTACCCATCTTTAGGATCAATAAAATTATAGATTTTTAGGACAAGTTGTTACAACTTACTTGGTTACTTTACAATTCCTTAACTGCTTTGATAATCCACCAATCAGTGACATTAAAATTAAAATCATATACCTATCCCTAGATCTGGATGGATTATTGCCATCAATTCATGGAAATTGACAATATTGCAAATGAAAAGGAACAAAAATTGACAGAAAATATAGAAATTAAAGCACTTCAGAATCCAAGCCGAGATTGAGAGAAAGGGGATCTGAGAGTTCAGCAGCAACGACAAACTTAAGGGTGAGCTCGATTTCCATTCCTAGGTAGAACCCAAATCTGATTTCAGTAGCAACTCAATCATTCAGTAGTGCTTGTATGTAAAGGTAATGTTCTATAAGTAGCAACTCAATCAAGCAATTCATGAATATTGAAGATTGATGTTTGATACAAAAGCTAGCTCAATCAAACAACTCATGAATATTGAATATTGCAGACTAAACTATACCACTATTAAATACTAATTTAAAGAAACAAATTGATAAAAGGCAAAAACGAAAAAGGAGGCAGAACCACAAAACCCTAGAAAGAAACTGCTACTCAATTCATGGAAATTGACAATATGATCAAAATCGCAAATAAAAAGGAACAACAATTGTCAAAAATTATAGAAAGCACCTGAGAATCCAAGCCGAGATGGAGAGAAAGGGGGTACGAGATCATCATACAAAAGCACTGCATTAATGTCTCAGTAATGTGCATTAGCAGCCACTTAGACCTCTTTAATTGTCACATTGTTAGACAATGCCCCTAGTGATGGTGGTGGACTAGATCTTTGTGAGAGCAAAACTGAAACGTCATAAATTCATGGCGCATTGATTCTGTAAAATGTTCATAAACTCTAAACATTAGCAACTTCATTGAGAAATTGGAACCAAAATGAATAGTTATTAAGAACACCATATACCTCCATCAAGACTGTCCAAGGCATCATCCAAAACAATGTTTATTGATATCAAGACTCTTTTAAGCATCAAGTCCTCATCCCCCGCTTAAAAATGACAATAAATAACCTTGTTTTTTTTTATTACTTATTGGAACATATGCATCCTGAACAGATCTTTTAATATATATCTTTACCCTTTTGCAAGTCATTTTATCACTGCTTCCAGATTTTATTATCGACAACAAAAGATAACCATAATGAGTTGGCAACATTGTTCTAAAGGTTCACGTCAATGAGAAGGAAATAATTCTGAGTAGTATCAGAATTCAGAACGAACACCAAAGCACAAGGTAGATGCCTTTTACCAGAGCACAATGAAAACCCAAATATGCTAAATCTAACACCAAAGCACAATGAAAATGGGAAAAGAAATGAATCTACGCAAATAGACATGTGCACAACTGCACATAAAGATCACGGTATCGATTTCAAGCATCTCATATTCCTCTAATAAAAGGCAATCAAATCAAACCAGAAGACACAAATCAGAGGCAATGAAATAAATACCTTCTTCTTCAATGTCTTCTTGAATTAATGGTTGGAGGTACCGAACTATCGGAGCATTGATCGAAACCCTGTAGTTGAAAAGTTTAAACAAATTAGGTTTGTACTAAATTCTTCAAATTAAACAGGGAATCGCAAATTCCAGCCTCCAAGTATAATGTACAGGGCAAAAGCAAGAGCAAGTCATCCACCACCAAGACAGCAGAAAAATGGAAATCGCAAGCTATACAGGCACAACGGAATAGGCTCAATGAAAAGAGAAATACCAGAGTTGCCAGCGGTTGCCGGAGTATCCATAGCTGTCATCGTCGTGTGCGCGTTGCCGTTCCAAGGGAGGGACATGAAGCCCTAAATTAGGAGAAAGGGGGAATTGAAGTGTGGGTAACGGGAGTCCGGGTCGAAGAAAGTGTACAAAAGAAATGCAAACATATGTGGAGAGAGAGAGAGAGACGAACCAGATGTCGGACTGGTCGGCTAGGGAATCGCCACCAGCGTAACCCCATCCCCGTCAAGGCTCCCAAATCCGGTGAAATCGCCACCAGCGCCACCTCCATCCCTGGCATGGGGATCCAAATCCGGTGACCCAACCGATATTCCACTGGACGAGGAAGACAAAGATGACCAGTTGAAGAAGAAGCTCTTCGCCGCTCTTTCCTTTGCAGTACCTAGGGTTTCAAGGACTACGACGGCAAGAATTACCGCCACCGACCACTCGGGACCACAGATTTGTGATCGCCGCTTAGCAGAGGTTGTTCAGATCTGGAAACTGTGCTGTTGAGGGTATTGTGTTAGTGGGAGGGATTCAAGGAACCGTACGAACGTGGGAGTGTAAAGGAGGAATTGAGAAGCAATTACCTCGTCGTCATCATCATCATCAGTGTGACAATATCCGGCAGTAGGGACATCGTGTTCAGACCAGGAACCACCCTTCAGTAGCCGAGCCGGATTGAGCCTTTCTTTGCTCAAAAACACTAATCGCCTGGTCTCCATCTCCGGCGGTAGGGACATCGTCTTCGGATGCGGAAGCACCCTTCGTCGTCGCGGTCGCCTGCTGGCCAGCAGATCCCCTCTTTCCCCTCTGGAGCTCGCCCTAATCACCTCCCATCTGTCCCCTTCACCAGATCCCCTCTGGAGCTCGTCCTCCTACAGAGCACTCCCGCTCTCTCCCGCGCCGGAACCACCCTTCCTCCTCGCGGTCGCGTGCTGGGCAGCAGAAGCAGGAGCACCACCAGATTCAGCCATTCTTGCCTTCAAAACCGTAATCGAGGAAGGAAAAGGGAAATTGGGACAAAATAAAAGAAAAAAAAAATTTCTCTCCAAAAAAATACTTGGCCGACACGTGGCGGATTGCTTTCCAAACAACATGCTTTTGCTATTATATTGTAGGGATTGTAGGGATCTTTGGTCTTACCTTCCAGCCCATTACCACAACAAATATTTGTTTATTACTCAAAGTAACCAATCAACTTGCTGAAAAAACTTAGAATGCTGGAAAAAAAACACTCTACAATTATGTATACAATTGTTTCCATCTAGGAAAGTATGAAGATGAGACATTGACGTTTTGCCAAATATTATATATTGATATAATATAAGGATTTTTTTATCCAAATTTATATTATTTAGCTATATCATTTTCATATTATTATAATATATCTAATATATCATGTAAATAAATTATGATATATAATATCTTCTAAAAAAATATAATATATTTTACAAATCCCGTGCGTTACGCACGGGTACTGCACTAGTTATTATAATACTAAAGGAGAAGTCGCCTACGACATGTGGCGACTTCTCCTTTAAAGTAGGATTTGTTAGTTATTTTTTTTATAGATTTTTTAATTAGTAGGATTTGTTAGTTTTTTTTATTTAAGATTAATAATAAAAAAAGAATTAGATTTAAAAATTAAAGTACTAATTAACCTAATTGATATGCCATATCTAAAATAACTAACTAACCAAAACATAATCTTATTGTTTGCATGATGATATATGCAAATCCAGAATCTAGAAACTTACGCAGATCTTATCACTTTGTTTTTTTTAATCATCAATCTTATCTTATCACTTTGTAATGTAATCTCTTACTGGATCTATTGCAATCTTATCACAAAAATAATTTTTTAAAAAATCAGATTAGTCCATTCCAAGTTTCATAATCAGATTAGTCAATTTTTATTTTTATTTACAATTATTTATTAATTCAAAGTAGATATCTAAAATCAATTATGTCTGATTTGGTTAAAATTTTGAATTTTGAAATCAATTTTTGTTTTTCCAATTCTTTAGAGAAACTAATCTGATTTGGTTACAATTTTGAATTTTGAAATTTAAAAAAAAAATCGTAGTAATACACTGTTATTGTTATAAATATTACCCTAACTCTTCCTGATTCAATTGTTTACATTTTTACGGAGTATATTCATTTGCTTTTGTGTTGCTGTGTTGCTTTTATATCTTAATCTAACATAATCATATTTGCAGATGCAGGTTATTGATTCTACCCTAATTTGCTTGATTTTAATCCCACCCCAACTTCCCTCTCTTATTGTCCTTCTCAGTTTATCCGATTAATTACGATTCCATTGATTCTACTTGGAATTATGTTCAGTTGTGCTTAACTACTCGGAAAATTGATGTGAAATCGATCAACTTTGTGTTGCTACGTGGAAGATCCTTAGTCAAGATGTACGTGAAATCATTCAACGTAACACTAAATACTTCCAATTCGATTTGATTTGAAGTTATCTAATTAATCTTTTGGTTTCATCTTATAAATATAGGGGCAAGCTAATAGATTTCATTTATTTTATTTATGGTTTTAGTTAGCTGCATTCGTTCAGACATCCTCCGTATATTCTCATGGTTATATAATTAAATTTATGGAAGATTTTGCTAATTAATCTTTTGAACCACTTTTTAATCAATAAATTTTAGATTTTCAATTATAATTTAGTCATGGTTATATAATTAAATTTACGGAAGATTTTGCTAAACAAATCACTTAAGATATGATTTGTTTGTTAGTTTAGATATTCACTGGATAAGATCAAATAAAATCATATTTATCTCAAAAAATCAAATTTGATTACAATATAACTTGCCATTTGTTCAAGAAAATATTTGATTCTATTTTTTTTGTTATATTTTTTATTCCACAAATTACTATAGAATATTTCGGTTTTAGTTTTAATTTCTATTTTTTTAGATAAATAACTCAAAATTGATTCATTCATTTAATTTTGAACCATGTGTATGTTAATTAAAAGATAAAACCAAATCTCATAGGTTCTATTGTTTAGGTAATGTATCTTTAATTATTTTTATTTACTTCTTCTTCTTATCAGTTTGCTAGAGAAAATACATCTGTGACTCTTTTTTATACAGATGTTTTCCACCACATGCTATATAAAAGAATTCAAATCCCTATTCATTTTTATATGCAAGATTGTTATCTCCATATGTATGTTGGATGGTTACAAGTAATGCTTACAAGTTTTGGTATCGATAAAGAAATGATAAATGAAATTATATAAACACATATTTTTAAAAAAGATCCGTGCAATGCACGGGGTACTAAGCTAGTATAATAGCAAAAGCATATTCTTTGAAAAATAATTCGTCACGTGTCGGCCAAGCATTTTTTTTAGAGATAATTTTTTTTAAAGATTAGGGCACCACATTCTCTCTCCCCATTCCTTCCTAATTCTCTCATACCGGTTACTGTCAATTGCTCTTCATCATCTCCCTCTCTCGATTGAGCCCCGCTTGGTCCCTTCACCACCACCTCATCACCGCCGGATCTTTCCTTCTCCTACGCTCGCATACTTCTCCGCCTACCACTCTTTCTTTCTCCTGATGCGGTGACCACGACTTCTCTCCGGTGACCCTGAGGGCTCGTTTGGTATCCATATACGTATATCGGATATCAGATATGGGTATTAGATATCGATATCAGGGATATGGGTATCAATCTGATATCTGATATCCCTGTTTGGTATGCTAAGTATATCCTAATAGTATATCAGAATAGGCTTCTTGGGTCGGAAAGGGCTGGTTGGAAGGGCTGGTAGGGTCTGTTGGTGGTCGGAAGGGCTGGTCGGGTCTGTTGGTGGTCGGAAAGGGCTGGTCGGAAGTGCTGGTCGGGTCTGTTGGTGGTCGGAAGGGTTGGTCGGTCGGAAAGGGCTGGTCGGAAAGATTGAAAGGCTCACAAGGGCTAGACGGAGAATAGAAACCCTAACCCTAGATCTAGAAATTTCTATGAATTTTGGAAATTATCAACAAATCGAAGACCGAAGTAGAAAAGAATAGATAAAAAGTGAAGAACATACTTTGATTGGGTTGAGAATCCAAGCTTGAGGGAGAAATCCAAAGGCAAGTTGCTCTACAGAGAAGCGTTGAGGAAGAAAGAGGAGGAGCGTCTGTGTTGAGGAAGAAAGAAGAGGAGAGGAGCGTCTTGTTTTGATATCCCCATTAGATGGGTATATCAAAATGGGCCAAAATACAAAGGAAGGGAAGAATAGGTATATCGGATTGATATCCATATACCTATTTACCAAACACTAGGTATGGGTATCAGGGTATGAGTGATACCCATACCCATATCCCATATAGGTATATGGATACCAAACGGGCCCTGACTCTCTCACAACCGCCGTCATCCACTCCTGTCGCCACACTTGCTCGCTGCCGTCACCATTGTCGACCCTCGCCTAGCCACCCTCGCTGCTATCATAGACTGAGGTACTACCCCTCAAAGAGCTACGTCTGTGCTTCAATGCTCAGATAAAAAAACCTTCACCGTTTGACTCTCGACCTCGACTCACGTAACGGTATGAAATTGCTTTCTCCTATTTGCTGAAATTGGTGCAGATTTGTGGTTTAATTGGTAAATAGGCTGATTTGTTGGTGGTGTCCTTGAAATTGAAATTGTTAGCCTTTTATTTATTGAAATTGGTGCAGATTTATGATTTAAGATTGACATTTCTTGTGGTTTAGGGTTGGCCACAAGAGGAAGGCCTTGGTTGATGTTTAGTGTTGATCAAATTCGTTTGATTTGGGCTCAAATTCTAGGATTTTTCAATTTGTGTTCAATCCCGTTTGATTTGGGGAAAAAATATGAGGATGTGCTCAATACTCTAATTGAATTATATCCTGATTGAATAGGAACAAGAACCCCTAAAATTTCTGCAATAGTGGTGAAAGAGTTGATTATATCTGTTGCTTGTTTATGTTTTCATCATGAAAGAAGCATCACATAGTTTACTTTGTTGTTTTTGTGGCGCCAGGATATCAAGTTTCACATTGCACTGACTCTTTTGAAATTTTAAACTGCAATTTATGATATGATTATATAAATAGACCCTTTCAGTGTGGGGTGTGTTTATACACAGACCTGTTATCATCATTTGTTTGCTTATATATTCATAAAATCAGTTTAAAGTTTGAGACATACATGAGAAATCATAATAAATATGCTCGGTTACTATTGTTGATTTTTAAGGTCTTTATTCTAATTTTTCTTTGTGAAAATTAAATTCCCCTGTCATTGTTTGTCCAATCGGATACTTTTCTCCTCCTCCCCAATGCCTGGAATAGGTAGGGAAGTTTGATCCACCAAGAGAGGAAGTACGATGTGTGCGCTGAGTTTTATGTGTATTTTCCTCTTACGTTGAAACAAACCAAGCAACCATGTGTGCGGTGCAAGGACCCATATTAAAGTATATGTGTGCATGATTGTATTCTAAAATGTATGAATCTAAATTCTTTGGTACTTGTCGGAACTAATTGCCTCAATTCTAAATACAAAGTAGGAGGTATTAGCCATAGGGTAAAGCTCAATATTAGTCCTGTGGTAATGTTTTTATAGTGCATAAGGTTATTATTAGTGGGATATTAGAAGTGATGGATTGGGTAATTAATTGTCTAGATGATCGATTGTAACAAGAATTGAGGCAATGTAAATTAATATTCTTAGGTGTTTGAGTTAAAATAGGTTAGTGAGACGTCTTGGTTGTTGTAAATATTGAACAATAACTGACCAAATGCAGTGGATTATATTAGTAAATTCTTTGCCATATAAAAAGGTTCAGTTTCACTGGATAGAAGTAGGAGGCATAGGTTTTGTTCAAGATCGGCTTATCAAGGGAAATTTAAGGAGCCACCTTTTACACTAGAAGCTGACCTGCTGACACTCTTGCTGTCATCCCAATATGAATATTTAATAATGAAGTCTATTTAAAAAATCTGAAATAGATAAATATGAAAAATCCAGAAAATTTAGTATACAACAGAATCTAGTAAGTTTACTCTTGCATCGAGTAACCTGTCATCCTGCGGCTGCCTTTGTTTCATTTTTCTATAGGCATTTGCATGGAGTAACCTGTCATCCTTTTGCTGTCTTTGTTTCATTTTTCTATAAGCATCTCATACCTTGAGCTTAATTGTTTGAATTTACTATATCTAAAGACCACCTCTTGAAGTATGATCAACTATGGTTTTTTTTTGCCCAAATCTTTTATTTTTTAATGTCTATGGGTTTTACCCGTTCTGAGGTTGGTTTATTGCAATCTGAGATAGTCCATAGATAACTACATGAGCTTACTCAATCCTCCACTTCTTTGGTAGTTTTATAGGCAGTTTCTAAGTTACTTTATTTTCTCATTCGTGTTGTTCTCAACGCTCATTGATGTTGATGCTCAGACATTGTAATGCTTGTGGCAATTCATTCTCCCTGGCTTTACCCGTTCTGAGGTTGGTTTATTGCAATTCATTCGTGGTGTTCATCAAACGAAGAGAAAACATTAAACAAATTATCAAAATCAGGTTATCCGATTTCTCATTTTTTTGGTTAGACTTTTCATAGCAAAACAAGCAGTTGAGTACATTCATCGGAAGTAAGTAGTATTCTAGATAGCTTTCTGCTGAAATTTGCAACTGTGCAACCAGATCCTGTCAAACTTTGAGTGGCTTAGTTTTCTGCTTTAAGAATTCGACAAGGATGTCCAGCTTATTTTCTGAGCTAATTGCTGCTCTCAAGGCTCTCATCCTGCATAAAACATCTGACATGAACTTTATGCTATCCTGTTCTACTAGATTCTTATTGTTGATTGATAGTCTGCAATATTCAAATAAGCATTGGATTGGATATCATTTTGCACCTGCACCATAAAGGTTTATCTCTTATTCACCTTTCAAAATACTATTCCAGTGAGGTTATATTGACCTTGGGCCGCGCAAGAACACTGTTGGAGTTCCTTTGTGCTGCTAAAGAGAAGAAAAGATCATTCCGGGTTTTTGTTGCAAAAGGTGCTCCAAGGTACTTACTACTCGCTTGCTTATGTGTTAGATGGGTTTTACCTGCTTTTTTTATTCAAGCTGTGAATGTTCCTATAGTTTATGTCAATCCTTCTTTTTCTTCTTATGCATTTGGAGCTGCCCCATCTTCTCTTATTTGACGACACATGTTACATCACCATTTACAATGGACTAAAATGATAAGAGGAAAATGGAGTGCAGTTCTTATGTGACTTCTAATAGAGAGTCTCTACCTGAAGTTAGATGTTTTTTTTTCATTCATCTCCCTCAAAATTAATAGTTCTATGATTTATAGACATTGAATAATGAATATCCTGATTTATTTCACCTCGTACACAAATTCGCTTTCAAGACTTGCTGGCACGTATTTTGTATGCTGAACTCTCTAATTAGAGGTCTTATTCTTGGCAACTTTTACCTGAGTAGGTATCAAGGGCATGTTCTTGCAAAAGAATTAGCAGCAAGAGGCCTTCAAACGACAGTAATTACTGATTCTGCGGTGTTTGCAATGATATCTAGAGTGAACATGGTACATGACCCGTTGCTATATATATACTATTGCTATTTTTCATTTAGAGCTACAATATTTGAACTTTAAAAAATAATTGTAAAGGTCATTGTTGGAGCTCATGCAATCATGGCTAATGGTGGGCTGTTAGCTCATGTGGGTCTGAATATAAGCACTTGCTGCTCAGAGGCATGCAGTACCAGGTGTTGTGGTTGTTGGCAGTCATAAGGTAAATTGTACTGCTTGCTATGTAGTTCTATTGTACACAGAATGGCCAGTCACTGGATTTCCACTTCGAGAAAAATGTATCAGGCAACTGGATTTTCATAGATCTCTTGCAAATCCTAGTGATTGACTTACTATACCATCTTTTTTGTTTTTTTTCGTATATTCCAGATTACCATGTTTGTGGTTGATGTGACATTGTTGTTAAAAGATTTTATTTCTCTGCTTGATAGTTGTGTCCTTTGTACCCGCACAATTCAGAGGTTCTGCTGAATAAGCTGAAATCTCCATTTGATTTGCTGGATTTCGGGCAGTTCTCAAATTGTATGGATTTTGGAAGTGGCAATGGCAACCCACTTCTTCATGTTGTCAATCCTACATTTGATTATGTGCCTCCAAAGCTTGTCAGCCTTTTCATTACTGATACGTAAGTTCGCTTTTGCAGTTGTAATGTGTTTGAACTATAAATTCTTGCGGGCTTGCTTTTTTGGAGTAGTGGCAATTTCTCAACTGTTCTTATATATTATTTTGCATGTTATGTTTCAACTACAAGCTGTTTGTTCTAGATCAATCAAAATCTTTTATATGTTTGTTCAATGCATTGATATGTGGGGAATGGATATCAGATATTGTTTTTCTGATGGTTTTTTTTTAATTATTATTATATACTACTAAACTCTCGCTACTCTGGACATTCGTGTAATAAGATTTGCGTCTTTCTCTGTTTGGTTGATTTCTTCGGTTCTTTTGTTTTGTTGCTTGCAGGGGAGGGCACACTCCATCATATATGTATCGACTTATTGGAGAATATTACTCTGCTAATGATATGGATTTACAGCGACAATTCTTCTTCTCGAAATTGAGCTACTGTGTTATGTTTTAATATTCGAGCAAGTCCAAGCTGATTTAGTGACGAGAATGGAGCTTCTTACTCTGTGAAATACTAAATGTTTCAGTACTTGTATGTTTCTTACGATTTTGCCAATAAAGCTGAAATCGAAGATAGAAAGATTGTCCTCTGGTAACTATGTAGCCGACAGATTGTCCTCTGGTAACTATATAGCCGAAAGATTGTCCTTTGTGAGAGGTCTATTTCTGTAGGATCTTCACATGATACAGAGATACTCCATCCACAGAAAGACTATAACATCACATGAACTTCAAGGGTGATCACTTTCCTCAAACGCTTCTAAAAGATATTTGAACTCGTATCATCGATAGTCTACAAGATATTTGAACTCGCATCATCTAGAACGCGTTGATTAATATGATAATATCCGAAAAATAAGATAAGTATACATTAATTAAAAATTCCCATGAGCCGATTAATTTTAAAAATCCCGACGCACGGGGTATAGGCTAGTTTTGGTTTAAGAGCTAAAGCCTAAAGCCCACAAGGCCCAGTTTACTAATTTTAGAATCCGGCCCAGAAAAGGCCCAATAGACGAACAACTTTTTTGGCGTTGACCGTCAAAACCGGAAACCCTAGAGAAATTCCAGGGTGTTCTATTACTATTATCCCACCGCCTTTAATGCCCCTTGAAGTTGAAGGTGACGGATATCTACCGTTCTCCTTTTCTTCATCCAACCGTCCATTTTCCTATCTTTCTTTTAATCTCCACCGTTCGTTTCATTATAAAACATAGCCTTGCGTTCCTTTATCTTGCATTCCATTCCATTCTGTCTTCCTCTCTTTCCAATGTCACCGCCCTTTGGCGTAAATTCTTTCTTCCTTCTGTCAGATCCTGTCTCTTCGAGAGTCGATTTGATTCTTTGAGATGTCTTCAGATCGTCCAACGATCTATCTTTTGAGCTCCGATTTGTCTTCCATAGCGTTATCCTTCCGCGATGGCGGCCTTTGAGCGTTGAATCGCTTTGTGAAGGAGATGCTTAGATCCGGCTTACCGGTAGCGGATCTGGTGAGTTTTCTTCGGCACACGTTGAGTTGAGTCAGTTTTCTCCGGTTTATATTCAGATCTGGACGAAATTAATTTGTTCTTTTGATTATTTACAGGCTCGATCTATCCATTTTGACGTTTTGATGCTCGATCTACAAAGATCTTGTTGATTTGGAGGTTCAGTTTGTTATCTATGCCTATGCCGTCCCAACTGTGTTGTGTTGGCGGCCACCTGGCTAATTAATTCCGGATTTGCATAGCTGAATTCGTGGTTTGTATTTCAGGTCTATGATTCGCATCAGCGGCGAGCATAACGAATGATCTGCTGCAGCTTTGTGTCATACCAGTGCTGTGATCTGTAGATCTAGTCGTATGCACATATAGCTCATCGAAATTGTGTACTGGACCTGGTGTTTTAGAAACGGTGGGTTATATGTTTTGTTAATTATGTTTACCTATTCATTTTGTTGTAGGTATAGTTATTTATGGTGGTTTTAGGTGGTTGTAGTTTGGAAGAGTCTGTGTCATTATCATCCGTGGTGGATGGTATCAGTTGTGTTTGTCTAGAGTCGACCTTTGCCATGTCAGGTGCGCTTGCATGGCAGGTCACCAGATCCTAATAAAAGATTCGTTTTTGTGTTTTGGGGGAGATGGCACGGGGTTCTCGCCCGGCTCTCCCTCCTGTGTGTGTGCTCCCGCTCTTCTCTCCCTCTCCTCCGTTTACTTTTTCTTTTTATTTTTATTTTTGTTTTCATCTTCATATCTGTCCGATCCGAAAGAATGGATTAAATCTCCATGATAGTACATCTTACACGCCTTCGGTGGTTACCTGTCAATACCTACACAACAGATCATATGCAATCGGTGAAGATCGACCAGTTTCCAATCGAGGTATTATAATCTCAATTCGTTTTTCACGCATTAACATCTATGAGATATCTCAGGTAATAGCTCAAATCTTTATTTATTGTTGCATCTTCCCCACTAAAAAACTTCATACAATATTCATATGTTCATTTAAGCCTTTATTCATCTATCTAAAAATATTGATTAACTACCTGAGACGTACTATCACTCGTTCAGTTTGTGGTGGTAATGTAAAGGATGAGCGTTTTCAGCTCGTAAAATAAAATCTCAAACAACTGTCTCCAATAGTCCCATCACTTGTGAATTGTTATTGGAAGTTTTTCAGAGTTTGATTATTTGTTTGAACTTCGTATTTTATTTTTCATCCTGTAATATTGTAAGAACACTGTATATGTAGAAGTTATTAGAGTATCTGTAGGTGAGTGGAATATGTAAGATTCCCCGGAACGGCCGTTACATGTAAAATTCGGGCCTTTATTTTGAGAGTACAATTGTGTAGTAGTTGCAGCTGAGCTGGAGCATCCAAAGGAAAGGTTCGATGGTACTTTTGTTGTGGCCTGCCTTCTCTCACGCTCTGAGTTGCTGCAAATTTTAATTAGTGTTTCTTAATGGCAATTCATTTTAAATTGTGTTATTTCCATTTAGTGCCCGAAGGTATAATATTGTTTCCTGAATGATTATTTATTTTTAAACTCTGCTGTATAGCTGTTAGTAGATCTGGCATCCATACATTCTGAGAAGTGGTTTCTTTACTTGAATCCGTGGTTTGTTATTTTATTGTGTTATCTAGTTTTTATTGCTGATCATTTTAAGGTAGCATGAAAATAAATGGATCCTTAATTTGTTGTTTGTCTTCAAAAATGCTTTTATAAATTGTTAAAATGCTGTTTTGGAACTGCGCTTACCCTTTAACAAAGCTGATTAATAGTTGAAAGTTATAGCCAGTTTCGATAAAAGCTGCACCCAAGCAGAGGAAATTGGTTGGTCATTAAAAACAGAAGATCCATGAGCTCGAATAGGAAAGAGCACCTAAACTTGTTTGGGAGATTGGTGGTTCGAATCCATCTGGATCAATATTTCTATGGTTCTTTGTTATTGCTTTATCATATTTTACTCTTTCGTGTGGTTTTTTATTGCTTTTACATATTTTAAGTCTTACATATTTCATTTGGATGTCTATGGTTTTTTTGTTATTGCTTTTCCATATGAATTCACCTGCTCTATATTTCTATGGCCTTTTGTTATTGCTTTTCCATATGAATTCACCTGCTCTTACATATTTTAAGTCTTACATATTTTACTCTTTCGTGTGGTTTACGAATTCACCTGCTCTATATTTCTATGGCCTTTTGTTATTGCCTTTAAATATTTCGGTTTTCGCATGTTTTTTTTGTTTTTGCTTTTACATATTTGAGGCTTTCATGTTTCTTTTGTATTTCCATGTTTTTTTGTTAATTGCTTTTACATAATTTAGTCTTTCGTATTGCTTTTGGTTCTTGTATTTGAACTTTCGTATGTGTTGCGGTTCGTGTTGCCCTTGGATAGAATTGTAGTATACATTTTACCCCAATGATTGATTATGATTCTAGTTGCTCTTGGGTGGCATGTCGGCATGATTTTTTGATTTGTCCTGTCGCTGACCAGGCACGGGCTGTGCCTCTTATGGAGTTTTGTCTGTCTTGACATGATTCAAGTGAAAGTAAAGGTAGAGATTAGGGAAGAAAGAGTTTAGGGTTAGGGAAAAGGTTTAGGGAAAGAGCAATTTTCAGGACATTCCGCAAACGAAATCAATGGTTGTGGAGGATTGGAATCATCGCTTTTACCAGAAAATCAATGATATCAGAAGGCATTGTGGTATGCCAGTGATCAATTATCCTTGCAATCCAGTCGCAGAGGGAAACTATGGCGGGTCAGAAGCGATGGTCAGGTCGCAAGAAGAAGCGCAGTTGGAGGCCGAACAGGGCTTCGACGGATCGCAGCGAATAGCAGAGGAACGACAACAAATCGCAGAGAAACAACAAAGAATCGCGGATCAGAAGTTGCGAAAACAAGAATCGGATCGACGATTCTACAACAATCTCAACGAAATCAGAGTTCTCTTTGGGATGCCACCGATCGATTACTTGTGCGATTCAATTGGGAGCGGGAGCACCACAGTCATCGATCATGGCGACAGACCTGTGGAAGTCGAAGAGATCGCTGAACCAAGCCAAGAAACGAAACTTGAAGGTCCCTCTTGGAATTTTGACGGTGGCAGGTCAGGATTCTCAGTCGATGAACTGATGGATCATAAGGTCGAATTCGAGTCTGTACAGATTGGGTTGCAGGAACGAGAAATCGCCCATTTCGACTTGATCCCTGTCCTCCACATTGGAACGTCGGTCGACCTCTCAGAAGGAGGGTGTAGTGACCCAACGATCGCTTGGGGAATCAGAGTTGGGACAGGTCAAGAAATCAGGTTTTCGTCATCGTCGCAGTTAGTGGGTGAAGCACCAAGACAAGAACTCGACGAGAGGAGGGACAAATTCCAGACCCAATTCGAATTCTATAAGGTATCATTGAATCCTCTCAGTAGTAGCAATATTGGAGTTGAAGCGCATGAAATGATTGGAATTGATGAATATGGTGCAAATCTTGCAAATTATGATGTGCTAGAGAAGACGGTGACTGAAATTGTGGTGAATTTAGTTGAATTCTTAGACATTCCAAGTGCACCCAAGGTGTTTGAAAAAATGTTTAGATCAGTGGGCATGACTATTTTTGACCCGGGTGGAGGTTTTGATATCCTAGACTATGAGATTTGTGAAGGTCGATCCATTGGAATGGTTTCGACTGGCCTTGTGGATTACAAGTCACCCATTAATGCCCTGTTCTACATCAAATGCGTCAAAGATAGGTGGTTTCTGATGTTAATCGATAGAGCAAAAGCTATTGCTACTTTGTGGGTTGTTTACAGTGGATCTTTGTTAGTAAGGATACATCATTTCCATATGACAGGGGGGGACTTGGTGTTGTTTAAGAAGTGAAACAAGGCTTGTCCAACATTTTAGGGTGATTTGGGTTGTTGTATCCAGGTGGGGTGCTGTGATGTTGGAAGCAAGAAAGCTCCAAATTTTATATTTTTGCTGGTGTGGACAGCAAATCAAGTGGTATGCCTAACCAATTTTGATATATAGTGCAACAAGTTGCTATAGCATAAAGTGAGTGGAAGCAAACCAATCAGATTATGCCTGAACTGATAAAGATCAAGTTAGGTACTATGGTTGAAATCTGGATTGCAAAATCTGGAAAGAAACTAATGTCATAGTTTATGCTTGCTTGTTTTTGGGAAGACACTAGCAGTAGCTAAAAATGCTTCATTTGGAGGACATAGTTGTGTCTGATTACTTCAAAAGTTGCTGTGGTGTACACTTCTTGGTGATTTAATTTTGGGCTGACACCTTGGTCGAGGATCAACCACTCCTCTAGCATGTAAATCTCTCTGGACTACAATATAAAAACCAGTGGCAATATTTTTTTTCCACTTTAACAATTGGTTACTTGATGTAATAGCTCAAGTGTGTAGTTTCATTGTTGTGTATAAGCTCATTTCATTGTGGTGTATAAGCTCAAGTGTGTAGTTTCATTGTTGTGTATAAGCTCAAGTGTGTAGTTTCATTGTATAAGCTTTGAGGTCAAATGTTTCATACTTTCATAAGGGGTGGGTATTGTTACATACTCATGTATTAATTAGTTGGGGTATAAATATACCCTAAGATCCTTATAATAGGCATCCAATGAATAATCAAACATTACTCTTTACCCTTACTCTATCCCTTTACTCTCTCTTAACCCTAATCTCCCTTCTTCCTTAATCTCTCTATCTTTCTCTTATCTCTTCCCCTTTTCCTATCAATCTACCCAAATCATGTCTAGGACATAACAACAATGCACATGTCCACTTACTTGTAACCTACTGTCAAAATAGAACTGCAAAATCCATATGAATATTTTGAACCCAAGCCTTGCAGGCCATCATCACCCCTCCACAGTTGTCCACCAAATGAAAATGAGGATGCTCCTCTCTGATCTCTAATGCCCTATTTGAGCCTCATGTACACCCAACAATTTAGTCTCAGTTGCCACTGGTTCATAACCTTCCACAAGTTACTGAGTTGTCCAATGTTTTAAGTTGATTGCATCAATTTTCCTCCTTGTCAAATTGCCCCAAAGAAAGTCCCAATATAACCTATACATGCTCTCTGGTAGCTTCAAACTAAGCACACCTGTCCAGCAACACGTAGTTGGAGTAACACCACAAGCAACCAACATAGTAACTTCAGAATTTACTGCCACAACTTCAGAATTAAGCACACGTCTGAACTAGCAATTTGCCATTAACTTGCCGACATCGATACCTATTACACTTGCCAACAACATCACATATTGCATCTTGACACTTCCCACATCACATTACGCAACTGCATTTGTAGCCCAAGACGATCCTTGCATACAACCACAAACTTGATAGGTAGGTAACTTTACCTCTGTCAAAAGGAAATGAGTTGTCTCCCTTCTTCCTGAACTCAATATCATTGCAATCTAGTGCAAATTCATAAGCCATGGCAAGCAATCCACCCATATCAAACACTAAAATACCCAGCAGACCCAATGGATTGAAGTAATGAGCAAGCAAATGTGGGGATTCATCACCCTGACTGATCACCTCCGCCCATTGACAATTGCCATTAGCTTTTACCCTTCTAAGATAGTTCCACTTGCTATCACCTTCAGGGTCGAAAATTAACATGTATGGACAACTAAGGTCTATCTCCACTAACAATCTGGGACTCGGATGCTGTTGTGGCTTCCCTGACTGAATTGAAGAACTTCTAATCTCGATACCTCCACTAAGCCTTTTATCAAACACTTGGTGTGCAGTTTCAGTTTCTACCAGATTAACTTAAACTTCACCATTTTCAACTCGTTCACCCGATTTGATCTTGATCGGACCAGTCAAAACATCACCCATTTCATTCATTCCTTCTAATTCGGTTTCAACCACTATCACTAAAGGGTAGGGCATTACCTTCGGATGCTCGACTTGCGATAATGTGCATTGAATTTGAAGATCTTTTTGAAGCAAGTTGAATTCAGTTTCTTGGGTTGTTCCTTCAAATTTCATCTCTTGGATTGGTTCTTTGATCTCGTCGATTTCAAGGGCGAAGTCTTTGTCACAAATGGTATGCAAGTCCTCTTCCGAATGACCTCGATCGTCTTCTTTAGGGTGTCGTGGTTGATTTCGCTCGCTCCTTCTCATGTCGTCTTCAATTACTTGCTCTGCAACAATCGATGGAGAAGGGGCGACTTCTTGATTTCCATCCGCAACTGGATCGCAGGGGCAACTGATTGGAGGCATGCCCATCGTCCTTCGGAGTTCATTGATTGTCCTGTAAAAGCGGCGATCCCGTTCGATTTCGGCGCCGTTCATCCGCGATTGTGGTGCTCCCTGTAAAGGCTCGGATTTTTAAATCCTAAATTTCGGAAAAAGAAATTAAAAATGAAATTTAATCGAATTTAATTCAGATATTTCAAGGAAACTCGTTCAAAAAAATTAATTAATCGAAATTAAAAATGAATTTAAAATTAATTCCGGCCTAATTTTTAATTTTAAGAGTCGAATCCGTCTTTCATTTCGGGATTCTTATCCAATCCAATTCACACCATCTCATTTGGGTAAAATCTTATCTATGCTTTTCCTTTTATTCTTGATTCCATTTATTTGGAAAACAAACAAACCCCCAGATTTGACCAAGGCAAAATGCCAAAACCTATTGCAGCTCCGGCAAGGCGGATTCCGGCGAGAACTAGCCCTAATCGGACCCCGACGAGCTCGAGCCCTGTTTTCGTCGGTGAGCATCCCAAGCATCCACGGATCCTCTTCCTCTTCCTCCCACCGAGAGATCGAAGCACCCAGGAGGTTCTTCGCCACTTCCCCGACGTCCTCATGCAGCCAGACGAACCCAGGAGCTTCCCGGACACCGCCGGCGCCGACCGCCGCCGAGCCTCTTCCTCTCTTCTTCCCCCGGTTTCCGTCCAAACATCCGGTGAGCTCTCTTCCCCTCCTCTCGCTCGAAAATTGGCATAAAAGCTTCGCCTTTTGACCTCCAACTGCTGACCCAGGCGAACTCGATCTATTTCGAACTTCGGCGAGCCCCAATCGTGCTCCGACGAAGCGCATTGAACCTCCGACGTTCTTCGAATGCCTCGGTGAGCACCCTAACCTCCTTTCGATTTCCATTTTCTGTTTTCTGTGTTGATTCCGCCCCTTCGATGCTTGATTTAACTGGAGAGTGAGCGAGAGTGGGTCGGAGAGGGAGAGTTGGCGACGAGCGAGGAGCTCCGGTGAGGGTTGTGCGAGCGGCGAGGGGGAGCGAGTGAGCAGAACGCGAGAGCGGGTCGAGTGGGCAGCGAGGGAGGACGAGGACGCCGGAGACCCGAGGAAGGGAGTCGGAGGAGGGACGTAACCGACAAGCTCTGGCTCCTCCTTTCTCTTTCTTCCTGTCGGGCAGAGGAGTTGAAGAGGGAGACGGTGAACAGATCGCGGGTCCGGTTCCTCTTTTTTTTTCTTACCTGGTTCGGTTTGGTTTTATTTAAAAAGGGTCCGGTTCGGTTTGAGGGAAATTAGGGTTTTGAAGAGTTGGGCCTTTATTTGTTGGGCCTGGTTGCAAATGAATCCGAATTTGGGTCTTTTCTTCTTCTTGGCCCTAATTTATGAACAAAATGGGTTATGTAGGTTTAATTGGAGAAAAAGAATTTTAAGACTTATGAATATATTTTGTGAATATATTAGATAAATGGGATAATATATTATATCATATTATTGTTGAGATTTAAAAATATAATATTTGTGGACTTGAATTTTAAAAAGAAAGGAAAGAATTTGGAAAGGGTTTTCAAGGTTGAAAATTATTTTGATGACTGGAGAATTGATTTAATAAGATTAAAAAGAGGATTTTGGAAATATACTAACCTTGCCGGATTTGTTTTGAAATAATAATAAAATAAGTTAATGAAAGGGTAATGTTTTATAAATAGATTTTCTGGATGATTTGAGAAAGTGTGTTGAATGATGATTCGATCTAACTTGAGGTTTTAAAAGAGTTTTGGAAAATCTTGGAAAAATGACTTACCTTAACTAACTTGGTGAATAAATTTGATGACTTGTGTGTGATATTAACATTAGAAGTAGACTTATTTATATTACTTATATATGTGTGTTAGGTGATCATCTGTCACACGTTGGCTTTCTGTATACCTATTTGTTGCCTTTTGCTGTTCTGCACTTCCAGGTAAGTCTCTTCGGAGCTTACTCAGATCGAATAGAGCTATTCCCTGCTTTAGGTGCATGATATACTAGGTGCTTGCATTCATGATCAGCATGCCATGTAGTACCATGCTAGGTTGCATCGATCGTTGAGCATTCTATTTCTTTGTGCGTATGTAAACAGAACGGCCGTTATCTGTGATAGTCCTAGAAGTCTTTGCTAGGGTCATAGGGTAGCCCAACCTCATCGGGTACCCTGAGTCAATCGAGTACTTCCTTATATTATGATATGCCTGCGGGCTTTATTGTGGAGCGGGTTAGGCATGCGTGCCCCCCGATTATGAATGAATGCATTCACGAGATGGCCAGTCTCCGCCTGTCGGAAGGGGTGGAGGTAGGAGAGGGATATGCCACTTGGCATTGTCTTGGGCCCTTTACAGTATTTCTGCACATTATTATGAACTAGGAGCATGCTAGTGTGTTTGAATTTCGTACTGCATTAGAGCATCTTTATTAGGTATAGCGTATATGTGTGCTTATGGTTGGGATGCAGAGTTAAGTGGGCATCGATCTGATCCCGCCCCAAATCAATTTTTTTAGGAATTATTTATGTTCATCCTATCGGTGCTGTTTGCTTATTGCGCGGGTCATTTTGTCGGCGGAGAGTGAGCGCTGGAGTTATAGACTTCACCAGACTCTGATTATATTGTTTTGGATTTATACTTTTGACTCCGTTTTGACCCTGCTCCGCCGTGGCACTTGTATCTGTACTTTACTTCCGCTTTACTTCCGTTTGAAATGGTTTCCACGACATAGTCTTAGGACAGGTTAAGGGTACCCAACGACCCTTCGAGGTTTTAGGGTTTGAAATCCCTCTTTCTACAAATCTTAAAATGAGTTTGAAACCTCGATCCGTACCTGGATTGCAAGATTCGAACAGGGGGTTTTATCCCTTGAAACGTAACCCAGAAATTATAATTCTGGGCCGTTACACTCCCACTCCCGATTGAATCGCCCAAATGATCAATCGGTGGCATCCCAAGGTAAGCTCTGATTTCGTTGAGATTTTTGTAGAATCGTCGATCCGATTCTTCCCTTCGCAGAACCCATTGTCCATCCATTTCCGCCTGACCTTCAACTTCTGTCGTCTTCTTGATTTCTAGGTCACCGCCTCACCGGAAACAAAAATCCAGGGGAGGGAAAAAAATGGAGGAATCAACCAGCTCAGATACCATTTTGTCATGTCCTGACATGATTCAAGTGAAAGGAAAGGTAGAGATTAGGGAAGAAAGAGTTTAAGGTTAGGGAAAAGGTTTAGGGAAAGAGAAAGGTAAGAGAGATTTGTTTGATTATTCAATGGATGATCCACAATTCCAACTAAGGGTATATTATATACTAATACCCAATATTATCTATATAACTCTATACATGACAAGTTTATCTTTTTCTGCACGTTTTTTGAGGAGATTAAAAAACTATAAACTATTATTTTTTTGATTAATTTTTTATAGTAATTTCATACTTAATACTCATGAGTATAAACTTATTGAAAAAATTCATTATAAAAATAATATTTTATATAGTTTTTAACTCCTTAAAATACGCGTAAAACAGTCATACGACTTTTATTTTGAAACGGAGGGAGTATTAATTATCGTTTGACTTTTTTGTGTACGTTTTTGAAAGAGTGAAAAAATCTATAAAATATTATTTTTTAAATTAATTTTTTATATATAATGTTATAGTTATTACTAATAGAGTGATAGGCATCAAATCATATAAAAAAAGTAATTAAAAAATAATATTTTATATACTTTTTCGCTCATTAAAAAACGTGTCAAAAAAAACATTTAATTTAAAACGGAGGGAGTAAGTTTTTTAAAATAGAAAAGTCATCTCTAATGGAAGAGAAACCCCTTTTCATTAATTCTAAGAAAACATTGCACTTTATTTATTTTTTCTTTTTTTTTGAATATTTTTATATACACTATTACCCATAAATTAAATAATTAAAAATAAATAAAAATAATTTTATTAAATATAAAATAATATTATTTATAGATACTTTTTCCTGCAAAGCATTTTTTTTAGTTTTATGTAAACTTATTAATAAAATTTATATTTTATTTATTTTGATAGGATAAAATACAAAGTAGTAATTATTATAGAGAAAACAACATGTTTTTAATACAATTTTATTACTCTTAAAATAATTATTGCGAGACGGAGGGATTAGTTTTTCGTATGACCTAATTTCTATGGTTCGTTGTTATTGCTTTATCATATTTTAGTCTTTTGTATGACCTAAATTTTAAGACGGATGGATTAAATAATTAATTATTTTTGCATTAATATAATTAATTAGTTAATCCATCCGTCTTCAATTTTAGGTCATTTTAGGTTAATTTGGTTGTATCAAAATACATGTGTTTTTAGAATTATAAAATATTTTAATCCCATTAACTATCCTATATTTCAATTTTTAATGCATAATTTTCATTCCCAATGAAAAAATAATTATTCTTACCCCTTTATCATCCAATCAACAATTCAAACTTTTTAATATATATATATATATATGACTTTAATGTGTGCAAATACACATAAAACGATTTAAATTACGAGAGGAGGTATTATTTATAGTATTAATATAACATTAATATAACAATAAATGATTGGTTTTTCATTATTGATAAATATGGTAAGGTCATATGTATTGGTGAATTATTTCTCGAACTTATCACTTACTTTTTCAGTGTTACATCATCTTAAGCCTCATTTCAGATTTTTATTTTGAGAAAATTTGTGTCGAAGTCGCAAATTTTCGGCCATATTGAGGGGCAAACTTTCGGCCATATTGAGGGAGTGTTATGTTAAATTGGGATTTTTTCTACCTAAAATTTTATGGACAAAATTGCCCTCCTAAACCTAAAATGTGCCTTCCATCCCATATAGTCGATGGAATCTGCTCCTGCTCTCCTCCGATACTTTCTTATTCTCCAATCTCCCTCGATCTCGTTTTCGATCTGGCAATGTTTTCGATCTTGCTATGGCTAGCTTGGATCTGGAAGTTGTGCTCTCTCGATCTGTCGATCTGGTGAAGCAGGATCTGTCGATCTGGTGAAGCAAGATCGGAGGCGGTGGTGGTGGAACCTTGCTGGCCGAGGTCGGTAGGGATGGAAAAGGGTCGAGTGATGGGTGGATGATCTACTTCCGTCACCCGATCCACAACCCAAAATCATTCACTCTACCCGACCCATCACCCACCAAATATTTCACCCGCCCCGTCCACCCATCACCCACTGGGTGATCGGGTGGATTGGGTGAAATACAAGACATCAAATTCATAAAAAAAAATTATTGAAAAATATACGTCGAACACATCGACAAATAAACAAATACCAAATATAATCAAATTCGGTCAAATACGTGTAATCATCCACAACTTTTAACACTTCAAGATAGAGAAAACATTACAACAATTATGAATACTTTTTTTTACATATAAATTTTCTTATAGATAAACTAACCACTTTTTTTCTCAAAAATCTTACGTCTTTAATTTTTATTTGTTCTCAATATTTAGTTTTTATTTATAAGGAAATGAGGGAAAAAAAGAACTATGGAGTATTACCCATTCACCCTTGAAAAAAATTAATACGAAATTTTAAATTTACAAGAAGATATAGACACTTTTCCCCGTTAAACCAACTTTAATATGAAATAATTTTTCGGTGAGTTTTTTGACGTGGTAACCGGGGATGAAGAATTTAATAACGTGGCACGACATCATAAATTCCCAAAATTCAGTTTTTTTTTGTAAAAAATAAATTTAACCAATTTAATTTTATAATTAAATCGTATTTTAGAGCTAATTATTTACTTATCAAATTTTATAAAAATTAAAATTGGGCATTTAAGAACGTGGTGTCATACTATTTTCCTATTTTTAATACTCAATTAAAATGTGAACCTTTTAATTCTATGTTACAAATTATCTCATATGAAAATTGGTTTAATGTAGAAAAGTTTACATGTATATCTTCTTGTAATCTTCAAAATTTTTATTAATATTGGTTCATAGTAAATGGATAATATTACTACATAGTTCTTAAATTTTTTCCTCATTTCCTCATAAATAAAATCTAAATATTAAGAAAAAATAAAAAATAAATAAATATCTTGGTTAGTTTATACGTAAGAAAATGTATATAAAAAATTATTTTTTAAAAAGATTCAAACTAATACACTATCTTGTTAAGTGTTTTCCAAATAATATACAATAATATAATTTTTAATCTCAATTTTTCAATATTAAACCATTATTGTTATCACATAAACTTTTGAAAAACCTCGTGGGCACCATATGAACTTTTAAAAAACTTCGTGGGCACCACGCGAAATTTTTCAAAACTTTGTATACCACGCGAAATTTGCAAAAGTTTATGGGCACCACACGGAATTTCCCGAAAATATTTAACCCTAAAATTAACATTAAAAAAATTTAAAAACATATATTTAGCTGCTGATTATTACGTAGTATAACATATTTGGAAAAAAATCCCCAACAAATAAACTTATAAAAATTGGAGACAGAGGACGAATTGATTACCTGCTGACAACCACTCGAAACCGCATACTTGAGATCGATCAAAATCGGAGATCAATTGCTTCTCCTTGGATCGAGAGTTGCGCTGCTGAAATTGCTTCACCTCATATTACATATCACTGTCAGATCAAAGAGTTTTAAGAAGTTGAAAATGCCCTTATACCTGAACTGTTCGACCGAGAGATATCAAATGGAATTAATTAGCCCTTTCTTTTTAGCAGGTGCATCAATTTAACCGATCAAACTTAGATCAAGCAGAAAATGTCCAAATCATCTTCAATACAGGGAAAGAAAACCGAATTCAAAACCGTTCAATGGAAAACAAAAGCAAGAAAGACCTTGTAATCGCAGTTGATTTGAGCGAGGCCGACAGTGGTGTGGTCTTTGGTGGCGCCATAGGCTTTCCTCCATTTCGGCAGAGTCGTCAACTGTCAGTTCCTCGCGCCGTAGAGATAGATCTGATCCGACCGCAAACACACACAATCTCTCTATCTCCCTCAACGGAAATGGAGGAATGAAGATGGAGGAGTTGGGAGGAGTAAATAAGGTGAAGTTGCGGGTTGGATTTGGCCGGAAAAGCTGCGATTTCTCGCCGAGTTGCAGAAACACTGGATCTGAGCTCCACCATCGCCTCGGTCTCCGGCCTCCGCCTCCACTCCACCGTCTCCCCTTCCTTCGCTGCCTCGACAACACCAGCACCATCTTCGACCTCTAGGGATGGCAATTTCACCCACACCCAACGGATATCCGTCTCACCCGACTCGAAAAAGTGAATAAAAATTCGAAATAAAGTGGATATTAAATGGGTGATGGGTGAACGGGTGATGGGTCGGGTCGGATTCGGGTGAAGACATTCCCCACTCGTCACCCGACCCGTCGCCCGACTTATATTATATAATTATATTTTATATGTGAAATTACTAATATACTCCCATACTCAATCTTATAGAGTGTTTTTTAAAATTATAATATACAATAATATAATTTTTAATCTCAATTTTTCAATATTAAAACCCATTGTTGTTATCACATAAACTTTTGAAAAACCTGATGGACATCATGTGGACTTTCTCAAACTTGGTGGACACCACGCAGAATTCGAAAAAGTTCGTGGGCACCACGCAGAATTTTCCAATATTTTTATGAGTGGGGCTATAGAGAAGATGACAAAACGACTAGAGTGAGGCTAGAGGCAAGATGTCAGAATGACTATTGACAAGATAATTTCACCCAAATTACCACAAGTCATTTTAATTTTTTCCGAACACATTGCAAAAAGGCTCAAAACTCTCTTTTCCGAATCGAAACCTAAATCTGACAAATGAATTGTTTTGATTGAAAACATCTTAAAATCGATGAATTGATATTTATCGATGAAATGAATCAAAATATCAATTCATCGACACACGAATTGGTATATCGTCGCTTTACGTGATAATCGAATGGCGATTTTTGGTTTTCGTTCGAAAAAACCGTCGATGGAAGGAGCTCTGCGGATAAGAACGAGGTGCATGAATAAGCTCGGCAGGTTTAGATGAGGTGAATACGTAACCTCGGTGCATAAAAACGAGGTTATGAAGGAGCCTCGTCTACTTTTCATGAGGTATATAATGACCCCTTTGAAGATCTTATCTAAATCCTCATTTACATAAGCCGAGCTAAATCAATAACTTCGGCTTCTGTTGTTGAGGTGAAGGAGGGAGCTCAGCTTCTATTGTTGAGGTTAAGGAGGGAGCTCGACTTCTGTTGTTGAGGTTAGTATGTAAGCTCGGCCAATGTTGTTGAGGCTATAAAATAACCTCCTTGACATTGCATAAATTCATTAAATTGTGTATATGTGTGATGGATATTGTTATAATGCAAACTCATATGCTTCTAATAATGAGACAGACTGAATGACTAAATCAGTTTAGAAAATGTTGTTTTCTCCACTTTTGATTGCGACTCTAAATGACTAAATAAATATCATAACTTTATCCAACTTAAATAGTAAATTAGTTCTTCTTAAGCAGACATGAAACAAAATAATGCATATTTTAATGTTTTATCTTACAGTAATTGTTTCAAGTGCCCACTTCCCACTTATCCTCCACCTAAGGATTAATGGCGAGTCCGTCGAGCCAAGCGGTTAATAACGAGGGTCATAGGTCTGCCTGATGTTAAATTGGCATATGTCCAATCAAACATGAGCTTTAGAAGTGATGATCTTCAATAATTTTTTCCTTATACTTTTAATGCTTATATGGTTATATCCTTGGTACAACTTGTATATGACAGTTGAAAATATCAAATATCATCTTGTAAATATCAAAAATATATTTGCATATTTTTTTTACATTGTAAATATCAAATAACATATATATCTATACTTTTTTAATATAAATGAAATTTTTAAAAAAATATTAAAAGAATCATTATTTTAGAATAATAATCATAATATTTATTACAAATATCATCTTGTAAGAAAAAATATGCAAATATATATTATTGGACATGCACAATATAAATATAATTTTTAATTTTTTTGTATTAATTAAAAGTATTCAAAAATACTTTTGAGTTACACCTACATACAAAGTATTAAAAAATACTAATTTAAATACCTTGTAGAATGAAACAAGGTTGAATGGGTAGCTTGGGTGGTAAAGGTCCAGAGGCGTGCTGAATGTTGAACTAGTTTGGTAGAAGTCACAGGTTCGAAACCCATCCTTTTCTATTTTATTTTCCCATTTACAACTCTTCCCCCCCCCGCCATGTCCTCTTCTGTTCGATTTTTTTTTTCAAGCTCAGCAGGCAGAAGAAAGGGAACCGCGAGCGACCCAGGCCCTCCTCTCGTCGTCCCGCTCTCCGCTCTCCACCGCCCGCCTCCACCACCGTCGCCGACACCCTTGCACCCGGTTCGGTTGGCTGCCTTCACGACTTGGACCGTCGACATCGCCGCAAACTCGCCCGACTTGGACTGTTCGATTCAAAGGTACATTTGGCATTTACTATGTTAAAGTTATATATTATGAATTAGATTTTCAATCCAGTTTTGAAATTCATGAAAGTTTGAAGGTTATATTTTCAAATTGAAGTGCAATTTGTAAATAGGACAGTTAGGGTTTGTGGAATTTGAGAACCAATTGGGTCTGATATTTGAATAGAAGGTTCACTTTGGGGCTTTTGAATTGTGTAGTGTAGGAGAAAGATGGATTTTCAATTCAATCGGCAAATCAAAGTGCTAAACAGAGGAACTTTACAAAACCCCTCACGACAAAACCTGTTGCTTGTTCTTATTTGAATAGAAGGTTCACTTTGCTTGTCAAAGCTATTTTTTTTAAAAGAAAAGAAAAAGAAGAAGACGTTGCCACTAAAAATGAGACCACAAGTGGTTGTCCACTGCAAACAAAAAAAAACCTCAGCAGCTCTCAAATTTGTGAAGTGGATTTCCTCTTATGTCTGCTGATTTGAATTTTTTTTTTGTTTTTGAAATCTTGTGTGTGATTTGATTGATTTATTAATAAATACATTATATACAGCTCAGGTGATTAGAGCTGCTTTAATAATGGTAGGACTATTTATACCTTATGATGAGGAAAAGTTTGATTTTTAGTGCTCACAGAAAGAAAGAAACAAACCAGAAGTCGCGGCTGTGCATTCCTATGGTTTCTGTTTTATTGAGTTTCGAGTTTCGGTTTTGTTTTTGGTTTGGGTTAATTCAAAACAAGGAAAGACCAATGCTAGAATTTGGAGCAGATAAAAAGACACGAGACCAAATCAATTTAGGAAATTAGGGTTTATGATTGTAAATGAGATTCAACATTTAGAGCATCAAGTCAAATGAAAATGCCGGAAATGGCAATCTTAAAGTGCCAACTGATTATTTGTCTAATTTTATAATGTGAATTAAATTTGATAACCGACAGTGCTTTGGTTAAAAAGGAAAATATGAAACCTTAATTTTTTTTAATTAATAAAAAGATTATCTTTAAAGTTCCAGAATTTATACTATAAAGTAGTAGAAGATACTGACCTTGTGGCTTGGCATATAATGATTATAAGCAGCAGCTTAGATTAAATGATAAGAAGTAATTTGATGATTTTTTTTTACTTTTGGATGAAAAGTTAGTGTTGCTTTTGACTGTATACTTCTCGAATTGTGGCTTGTGAATTTTGATAAGAAATTGATCAATGCATTATAAGATTTGCTAATGTTTAGAAGCTGCTAAATGAACAGGGGTGCTTCCTTAATATTTTAAATCATAATAATCATATATAAATTGGCATAAACATCATTTTTAATTAAAAAATCAATATATTATCTCATCAGTGAGAAATATCCTTTTTAGATTAACATTACTCATTTATTTAAATTCATCATTTTAAAATTAATATTAGAAATCATAATATATCATATTAATTTGAATAAATAGAAGCAAGAAAAAGGTTATTTGTATAATGTTTGTGGTCTTAAATATAAATGTTAGTATGAAGCACGAAAAACTATACATTTGATAACAATTTAGCGGTTAAAGTTCATCATAAATAACATAACTATATTTATACAAAAATATTTTTCCCTAGCGATAATTCTTTAATAATTATAACATAAAATATTATTTTATATATAATTTATATATAAAAAAATTTAGACATGTGCGTAGCACATGCAAAATCACTAGTGAATAGATGTATTCGTCATGAATGTAACATCAATAGAGGTGATTTAAGATTTCAATATTACTTGTCGAACTGATATATATCAATATTTTTTTGTTCATGAAACCATCGTGAATGCAACGTGGATGTAATTCCTAGTTGTTTTTCTATTGCTAATACATTAGATTTCCATAGCATAACAATAGTCACTACCAATGGCTTGTTATTTAGATTAGTACAGGTAATGTAGCTCCAAGTAATTACATTTTTCATATTTACATATAAGGTATTTTGTGTAACTGCAACTTGTATTAAAAAATGAGTTTAAAGCTACATTGGAAATAATTTACATACAAGGGAACGAATTCTTCATGACCAATGTGAAGATTCTCAACTTATCCTTGAGTTCTTCGCAGATAATTGCTTAATAGTGTGATTTTGTTCTCCGTTCTTCTCTCTCTATTTTTGTAATTCTGTTATTTTTTTACTTCATTAATTAATTAGCTTAACATGTCAAATCTAATTTTGAGAATAGGTGGAAAGTGGCCACTTGAAACAATTACTAGAAGATAAAACATTAAAATATGCATTAATCTGTTTCATGTATGATTAAGAACAACTAATTTGCTATTTAGATAAAGTTATGATATTGATTTAGTCATTGAGAGTTACAATCAAAAGTGGGGAAAACAACATTTTCTAAACTAATTTAGTCATTTAGTCTGTCTCATTCTTATAGTCTGTCTCATTCTTAGAAGCATATGCGTTTGCATTATAACAAGATCCATCACACATACCTCTACACAATTTAATGAATTTATGCAATACGTGTCAATGAGGGTATTTTATAACCTCAACAACAGTAGTCGAGCTTCCTTAATTGTAACGGCCCAGAATTATGATTTCCGGGTTACGTTTCAAGGGATGAAAACCCTTGTTCGGATCTTGCAATCCAGGTACGGGTCGAGGTTTCAAACTCATTTTAAGGTTAGTGGAAAGAGGGATTTCAAACCCTAAAAGTCACGAAGGGTCGTTGGGTACCCTTAACCTATCTTAAGACTATGTCGCAAAATTCAATTCAAATGAAAGTAAAGCGGAAGCAAGGTTAAGATACAAATGCCACGACAAAGCCGGGTCAAAACCAAATCATAAGCGAGTGATTACCATTTTACCAAGTTAGAATATTAGCTAGGTTCTTTGATTCGCCAAAGGGTTTCCCGTCACAGAAGCAAGGAGCAAACAATATCTGCAGAAAATACCTTAAAAAAAAAGAACGGGGAAATGAGTCAGATCGAGCCACTCATGCGGGACCGGAAGTCCTCGCTGAGGCCACATAGTATGTGCTATACCTAATAAAGATGCTCTAATGCAGAAAATACCTTAAAAAAAAAGGGCCCAAGACAATGCCAAGTGGCATATCCCTCTCCTACCTCCACCCCCTTCCGATAGGGCGGAGACTGGCCAGCTCGTGAATGCATTCCATCATAATCGGGGGGCACGCATGCCTAACCCGCTCCACAATAAAGCCCGCAGGCATATCATAATATAAGGAAGTTCATGACTCGATTGACTCAGGGTACCCGATGAGGCTGGGCTACCCTATGACCCTAGCAAAGACTCTAGGACTATCACAGATAACGGTCGTTCTGTTTCAAACGCATAAAGTAAATAGATGCTCAATCAATTAGTGCAACCTAAACATGATACTACATGGCATGCTTTTATGCATATGCAACACCTAACATAAAATGCAACAACAGGCATGAATGTCCAACCTGAGTAAGCCCCCTAAGGAACTTACCTGAAAATGCAGAACAGCAGGATAATACAAGCAAGGGCCCAAATGCAAGTCCAAAGCAATCCGAAAGCAATCCAAAAGCAATACATACCTATCGTCAAGCCATTTCCATAAGCCACCGTATCGACATTCATACATATGAAATCCAAGTTCTCAACATACTCAAAACCCATTGATAGTAAAACCATTTTCAAAGTCTTTCCGATACGATCATCATCAACCAAAATCATTTACTTCCAATGAAACCCATTGATAAAATCGTATCAACCATATTTTCCAAACTTCTTTCTCAAAACTAACATCATCCAACCAAGACAAGGATTCCCGACATCAAACATTTAAACCTTAAAATAAATCTCTCAAATCCAATTGTAGAAATATTCCGGCATTTCGGTTTCCAACAACAAATCCTTAAAAGATATTTCCAAACTCAAAATCTCTTTTAAATAATTTATTAAACAATGCTTAACTAAATAAAGTATCAAAATTAAATCCTCTTCACAAATCGTAATTATAATCCAAGTCAATAAATCATTTCGAATTTTCCAAAATCATATTTGACATCATATAACACATTTTCCGAATAATAATATTTCTAACACGACTTAAAATATTTATCATAATTTCATAAATAATATTTTCAGTAATCGGATTATATATTCATATAACAATTAACATACATAACATATACATATATAATCCACGTACCATATAATATAATGTAAACAAATGACAAAACAAAATCTTATATCACACCCCAATAGGCCGGCCCAAATCTGGAAGGGAGATACCTGAAAGGAAAGGACCCAAACCCGGCCCAGAAGGTAAGAAGAGAAAACCCAACCCGGATCCCTTGCCTCTCCTTATTAATACCCACACACAAATGATATAACCCGGTTAAGAATTTCGGGTCAAGCCCACTACCAAGCCCAAAGGAGAAAGAAAAGAAGGGCACCGTCTCCTCCTTGAATCTGGGACGGAACAGAGCGACGAGCCGACGACGAAAAGTGAAGGGAAGGGGAGGAGAGAACTCAGGCCACCGGCGGCTCCCTTTCGACACCACACTCACCCAATCCCGACCTAAAGGAGTTCCCGATCCCAACCCACACACATAGATTCAAACGCGAGGGAAGGAGAGGAAGAAAAGAGGGATTACCGAGGGCACCGATCTCCGATTCCGGGATGCTCGAGGGCGGCTTTGGAGACAATTAGATGGGGAAGAGCTTCGGGGGACCTGGGCGGGAGGAGGAAGGTATAAAGGAGCACCTATAATGGTGAAAAGGGTCAGAACGAAAGGAAGAAGCAGGACCGACCTTGCTTGAGCGGACAGAGGGAACGAGGAAGCTGGTGGCGTCGGCGGCGGGCCGGGGTGTTTCTGGGTTGCTCCGACTCGTGCTCGGCCGTCAGGGGAGGTGCTACCATCTGCTGCTACTCGGGTAGGAGATGGGTCGCAGGTGCTGTCATTGCTGTGAGGCTCGGCTTGGCGCTCGGACGACAGAACCGGGAGGCGTGTGATGGTGGCCACGTCGGAAGGCCGAGGAGGGATGGAGTGCTGGTTCACGAAATCTGAAGGAGGATGGTGGTGGAGGGTTGCTTGAAATCAGATTGAAAAGGAAATGGAAGGAGTATGGTGGCTCACAATGCTCGGATTCAAGAATGAAAACGGGAGAGAGAAGTGCTCTTCTAGCAACTGAAGCCAACAGGGAAGAGGATTTGGATGAGACAAATTTTTTTTTTTTGTGGATTACTGATAGATAAACAAGGGCAAGAGGAGGTGGGTTTAGTAGGGTGGAATGGCACAAGAGGACAACCTTGCAAGCTGTACAATGCAAGGCGATAGCGACACCACAGTCACGGTTTTCTGAACAAGGGAGAGAGAGGGAGAGAAAGAAAGGAAAAGGGAAAAGAAAATCGGGAATGAAATGGTCTCCACTCAAGGATTTAAAATAGCGGAAATAGATCAAAAACCTGCCCTCTTCTCTTATCCGACCCAACTCAAAAATATTTTCAATTTTCAAATTCTGGATTTAATAAAGAATTCCAAATATTATTTTAAATTTTCGCATATGAAAGCGGGATAAAGCATATTTTAAATTTTTAACTAAATAATGTCGGAACTCGTTTCGAAAGATTTAGAATAAGTCCAATAGCTCACGGACAGAAATTTCAAATCTCCTGAATCTTAGAAATCGGAATGAATATAAATCACTATTTTGATAATTTAATATTCTAAAATTTCCCGGCCTTTACATCATCCACCTCTAAAAGCAAGTCTCGTCCCCGAGACTAAAATCACTCTAAAACAAGGGGATGAAGTTTTAAATTGGTGAGTCCAAGGATCATGCCATTGATTTTGTAAGCATCTCATAGGACCCGTATGAGATCCCTACAGTACCCTTGACGTGATCATAATATTCCCAATTGGTCGTAGCAAGTATGCGATATGGGCCCTTATCACATTCTTACTCCGACTTTTCGGTTATATCATAACTCGAAAAGCAATCATAACGTGTCTACTAGGTCTTAGCAAGCATTCTATATGCGCCCCTATAAAATGCTTGTATCCACTTCGTGGGTCATTATAATATAAAACCGGGTTTGAAAAGTTTAAAAAGAAATTCCGCAATTGAAAAAGATTAGCCTCGAAATCGTTGAAACCCTCGATAGCGTTTATTCTTTAAAAACCAGTTATTTCCTTTCTATATCGTTCAAAATCTTCAAATCCAACGTCTAATCAAGCAACCTTACACCAAAACAAGTCAAATCCTTTCAAATCAAGATTTCGTCAAAATCTTCCAACTACCAGATCAACTTCTCGCATACCAACCAATCAAATTCAGAAGCTGGGAGGTGGAATCATCCACCTCTAAGGGCTAATCCCATATTCTTTTCCTAGTTTCCATCATCAATCTATCAGTCTCAATTCAAGCAAGATTCATAAGCCATAACAAAGGCATAACCACATAACCTATCGATCCTCAACGAGTACATCATATGACAAGTCTCAAACATATGCATGCCAACACAGTGCCACAAGGTCACATCAAAATCTCTACATCCTACTATGGGTCATCATATGCATCTCAACCACATAACAAAATCATAATAAACGTCTCGACATCACATCAGAAGTCATAAAAGTAACACCTCATCATAGAGTCAACGAACCAAAACTCATTGTCAACACATCAAACAAAATCATGCCATTAAGATTCAACAAAAGGGGAGGTCAAGCAGCATATCAATCATCGAATGTCAGCATACTCACCAGACATCATCCTAACATGCTCCTAAAACAACATAGCAGAGCAGCAATATATCATGATAACATTTGTCACTACCAACTAGATTTCAATATTGCATAACAACATGTAATATCATTCTGTATCAGATTCATCATGGTCGTTATCTAATTATCATGCAAGCACATATTAATAAATCACAATATCAAGAAGATCCTCACATCATTACCAACCAAAATAAAACACAATCTCCACTCGCCCATCTCCACTCTCAACCCAAGACTAATCCTCTTCTAGACCCGACAACGTCATCTCAGAAAAATTTCCCAAAGAAATCCCAATTCATCCCGATGCTCAAATCTCGCCCCTTCTTCCGCCAAGCTCTACCACACCATCCACCTCTAAGAATCCAACTACTATTTCTAACTTCACACCCAAGTACCCTCTAATACCATGTCCTCAATATTCACGAGCCCTTCCTTACACTTCTCGTACTATCCGAAGCATTACCAGCCTCACCTAGAAGCTCGTCAGAACGACCAACATTGCCTACCATAGATCCCAAAGCTCACTCAGTCTTACCTAAGCCAACATTCCTCTCTCACGATTTGCCTAATAAACCATCGGTCATCCTAATCGCTCAAATTCTTTCACCACTCTCCAACCACACTACCAAATGACCTCACCCACAGGTTTAAGGAAGAAGCAATTATGAAAATCATCAAACATAAGATCTACATCATATCAACTAGTATTTATAAACATAACATCATGGGTTCAACAAGTCTCTATTTACCATCATGCTCAATAATCGTTGCAACATCATATATGAACGTAATCAAGTCAAGCTAGCATGTTGCACTATAACCTTATCAGATACAATTCAGGTCTCTTAGCATATGTAGTTCATATTTTACAAGCAAAGGAATTCAATTCATGCTTAGAAACTTAGAGTAGCAACACATCAAGACATCACGGTACATTAGATCCATAAGGCATCACATCATATCATCATAGACGACAGGCAATCAGGCAATAGTCATCATCAAGTCAACACATCAACATGTAATTCTTATCGCCAAGTTAGTGCAATATCATTGTCAACAAGTTCAAAAGGGTTAGTAATTCGAACGGAGAACACTCTCGCTTGCAAGTCATATCTTACTCAGTAACCGTAATTCTTGATGTGTGCCCGTTCCGTCGACATCATTGATCCTGAGGCCCGTGGGTTATGGGCCCACACTTTCGTTGCGCTGCTCTATCGTTATCCCACCTCCCATTCTCTTTCCCATGCGGGTGCTTGTCCAAGTATCGCAGAGGAGTCTAAGTTAGCAGAGATAGGGGAGTGGCAAGGACGGGCAACCCAATGTTCACTTCGGAACAAATACAGACCAAGGCTAAAGGACGACAAGACCGAAGATAAGCCTCTGACCCGAGAATAGCAACGATGCCCTTATGGAAGTCTATTAGGTTACAATTGTGACGAGCAAAATGAATTCATCATGGAGCACATCAGTCACATTAATCCACACTAACATGTACCTATCTCAAGTAGAACGACATACATATTCATTCCAAAAGACACAATCCAGTCCTACACGGATTCATGCGAGACAAGTTAATAGTCTATGGAAGCAGAGATACCTAACAACTTCAAGCAAGATATGCGAAACCAGTAATGATCATGCAAGATTCAAAGTCATGCGGTATTTAATGAGGATGACAAACATCATGTATATGAACAATGCACGAGCATGCCAACAAATGAGTCCAAATATAGCATGACAAGGTACATCATAAAAATCAAACTAAGCGTCATATGAGGGTACATACGAGCGGCATGACAATTATCACATCTAGCAACAAGGATCATATAATAGGTTGAGAATGACATGTAATCATATGATGAGATACATTTAAAGGCATAAGTAACACATGGTACTAGTGATACATGATAAGACATAGGCATAGTCAAGAGTGATTTAAATGAATTCAACATAATGTTCATGAAGGATGAGGCATCCTTACAAGGTAACAAAGAGAACATCACCGTGATAGATTCTAAGCATGCTAGGAAGGAATAGTCATTGAGGCACATAAAGTAGTACAATAATTATCACATTACGGACAAGAATGTTCACGTAATAAACAAGCATGACAAGTCACCATTGAGCGGGTCATTTTAGAATTCATAAGCTCTATAGGATATTAACAACACATATCAAAAAGGAATACAATCAATATACTTCGACTAAGTCCATTCTAACATTCATGTGTCATGCGTATGCGGAAACATGATATAGCGTGGTGTGTGATCATGCGAAGTGTCAAGTCATATATTCATGTAAGCACGGGAGAGCATCATAGAGTAATAAGGAATGCTACAGAGCGATGATCATGTAAACATGCTAGGACTAATCAGGACGAATACATCATTTTAAGAGAATAGCATAAGGAAAGAGTCACACTATCAGGGACATATCTCGAGAGGGAATCAACAATAATGTAACCAAGGTATAAATCCGCACAAGTCGCAACCAAGAGTCCTACGTGATACTAATAACGCAATACACCATTTGATACATACATGCGCTTGATTGACTAACACAACGATACAGAAGAGACCACATTAACATAGTCCAGCGATGCAAAAGCATGAGAGGAATGTAGCAGTGCATAATATAAGCCTACGTAACATGGCAATATGAGTAGAATACGGGGCATGTGTTCCAATTTAATAATACTAAATGAGACACGCATATATCAAGATATTACTTCGATAGATGGTCACAGATGGAACTACTAATTTAATCAAGCAAGGCCAAGGGAAACACTAACTAAAATGCCGAGGAGATCATCTTACGGGGCATTCGTACAAAGAGGAGCTTACCACACTATCATGGACCTAATTCAGGGAAAGCTACATTCATATAGACTCATATCATGCCATTCATGGTTCTAACCAATCAGTAGTACGATCATTATAACAGGTCAATTAGACACGCGAAACCAAACATAATCAGCGAGATGCAACACGAGACCTAAACAATGTGACTAGCATGGATACAGAATGCTATACAATCACGAATTTACATTAAGGATCATCACAATAACATGTACTGGAAATTACGTATCATATAAGGCATGTTGACATCAAGTTGTAGCACGTATCAAATAAGGAACTTGCTTCATCAGGGTATCAAAATTTAATAATCACACTATCATGAACCTAGTAGAGTAAAATCATGCAGATTCATTTCATGCAGCTCACACTTCCATTCAATCCTACGATCAACATGCCAAGTAAACATGTTATGACAACATATAATCATGGTAGTAGCCAAGACATAACACGAGACTGAAGCAATCTAAGCAATCACATATGTAATAGCATGAGCAGTCTGTACTAATAGTCATTCGCAAGGTATATGCAGGAGGCTATAAGATCATGTCATATAGTTCAGAGAGAGTCACCATTACAACCGAATAGGGATCCCTAAGGGCAACCATTGAACTTCCCCAACTAACTCATCACCCCAAATTACAGTGGGACTTGGTACGACTCTTTGTGGTAAGAAAGCACTGGGTGATCATCATAAGAATCAAGAAAGACATTCCCGAGAACACCTTACTTTTGACTCAAAGTGACATCAAGAACTACCTTCCAATACGCACTCAGACAACCTTCATATCCATACATGATTCCCGACACAAAGTGGTTACCAACCCAATTCCCCGTGGAAGACACTGACATCCAGGAAAAGGCTAGATAGAACCGTCAAGGGGTTAACATAGTGGAAGGGGCTGTTTCACACAAGCTGGGTTTGACCACACAGAAACAAGGGTACTCCCACTATCCCGTTTGCACAGATATGTCAATACACAACTCATTGTTAGGCATACCAAATCAGATCTCTAGCATAGCAACCACTCAGCACAGAATCAGTTAATAACACTCATAATGATCTCATTTGAGTCTCCCAACCCATCTGTAAAGAACAAGCTGATATTTTGCCTACCGTTCCCAACTACACCCAATAGGGGTGGTCTACCGCCTTTTACTACCCACTCGTGTCCCCGTTAAGTCGGTTTTTCTCCTTTATTACAAGTCGAGTTCATTACTTAGTCCAATTTAGGTTAGGCACCTTAAGTTCATTTTGCCCCTTTAAAACACTTTCAAATCCTTTGAAATTCATGGGCGGTTTTCTAAAACATACACTCGACCCTTGTGTACCCGAATTGCACAACCCCATCTCTGATACCATCTTTGTAACGGCCCAGAATTATGATTTCCGGGTTACGTTTCAAGGGATGAAAACCCTTGTTTGGATCTTGCAATCCAGGTACGGGTCGAGGTTTCAAACTCATTTTAAGGTTAGTGGAAAGAGGGATTCCAAACCCTAAAAGTCACGAAGGGTCGTTGGGTACCCTTAACCTATCTTAAGACTATGTCGCAAAATTCAATTCAAATGAAAGTAAAGCGGAAGCAAGGTTAAGATACAAATGCCACGACAAAGCCGGGTCAAAACCAAATCATAAGCGAGTGATTACCATTTTACCAAGTTAGAATATTAGCTAGGTTCTTTGATTCGCCAAAGGGTTTCCCGTCACAGAAGCAAGGAGCAAACAATATCTGCAGAAAATACCTTAAAAAAAAAGAACGGGGAAATGAGTCAGATCGAGCCACTCATGCGGGACCGGCAGTCCTCGCTGAGGCCACATAGTATGTGTTATACCTAATAAAGATGCTCTAATGCAGTACGAAAGTCAAACACACTAGCATGCCCCTAAGTATAATAATGTGCAGAAATACTGTAAAGGGCCCAAGACAATGCCAAGTGGCATATCCCTCTCCTACCTCCACCCCCTTCCGATAGGGCGGAGACTGGCCAGCTCGTGAATGCATTCCATCATAATCGGGGGGCACGAATGCCTAACCCGCTCCACAATAAAGCCCGCGGGCATATCATAATATAAGGAAGTTCATGACTCGATTGACTCAGGGTACCCGATGAGGTTGGGCTACCCTATGACCCTAGCAAAGACTCTAGGACTATCACAGATAACGACCGTTCTGTTTCAAACGCATAAAGTAAACAGATGCTCAATCAATTAGTGCAACCTAAACATGATACTACATGGCATGCTTTTATGCATATGCAACACCTAACATAAAATGCAACAACAGGCATGAATGTCTAACCTGTGTAAGCCCCCTAAGGAACTTACCTGAAAATGCAGAACAACAGGATAATACAAGCAAGGGCCCAAATGCAAGTCCAAAGCAATCCGAAAGCAATCCAAAAACAATACACACCTATCGTCAAGCCATTTCCATAAGCCACCGTATCGACATTCATACATATGAAATCCAAGTTCTCAACAAACTCAAAACCCATTGATAGTAAAACCATTTTCAAAGTCTTTCCGATACGATCATCATCAACCAAAATCATTTACTTCCAATGAAACCCATTGATAAAATCGTATCAACCATATTTTCCAAACTTCTTTCTCAAAACTAACATCATCCAACCAAGACAAGGATTCCCGACATCAAACATTTAAACCATAAAATAAATCTCTCAAATCCAATTGTAGAAATATTCCGGCATTTCGGTTTCCAACAACAAATCCTTAAAAGATGTTTCCAAACTCAAAATCTCTTTTAAATAATTTATTAAACAATGCTTAACTAAATAAAGTATCAAAATTAAATCCTCTTCACAAATCGTAATTATAATCCAAGTCAATAAATCATTTCGAATTTTCCAAAATCATATTTGACATCATATAACACATTTTCCGAATAATAATATTTCTAACACGGCTTAAAATATTTATCATAATTTCATAAATAATATTTTCAGTAACCGGATTATATATTCATATAACAATTAACATACATAACATATACATATATAATCAACGTACCATATAATATAATGTAAACAAATGACAAAACAAAATCTTATATCACACCCCAATAGGCCGGCCCAAATCTGAAAGGGAGATACCCGAAAGGAAAGGACCCAAACCCGTCCCATAAGGTAAGAAGAGAAAACCCAACCCGGATCCCTTGCCTCTCCTTATTAATACCCACAGACAAATGATATAACCCGGTTAAGAATTTCGGGTCAAGCCCACTACCAAGCCCAAAGGAGAAAGAAAAGAAGGGCACCGTCTCCTCCTTGAATCTGGGACGGAATAGAGCGACGAGCCGACGACGAAAAGTGAAGGGAAGGGGAGGAGAGAACTCAGGCCACCGACGGCTCCCTTCCGACACCACACTCACCCAATCCCGACCGAAAGGAGTTCCCGATCCCAACCCACACACATAGATTCAAACGCGAGGGAAGGAGAGGAAGAAAAGAGGGATTACCGAGGGCACCGATCTCCGATTCCGGGATGCTCGAGGGCGGCTCTGGCGACAATTAGATGGGGAAGAGCTTCGGGGGACCTGGGCGGGAGGAGGAAGGTATAAAGGAGCACCTATAATGGTGAAAAGGGTCAGAACGAAAGGAAGAAGCAGGACCGACCTTGCTTGAGCGGACATAGGGAACGAGGAAGCTGGTGGCGTCGGCGGCGGGCCGGGGTGTTTCTGGGTGGCTCCGACTCGTGCTCGGCCGTCAGGGGAGGTGCTACCATCTGCTGCTACTCGGGTAGGAGATGGGTCGCAGGTGCTGTCATTGCTGTGAGGCTCGGCTTGGCGCTCGGACGATAGAACCGGGAGGCCGGTGACGGTGGCCGCGTCGGAAGGCCGAGGAGGGATGGAGTGCTAGTTCACGAAATCTGAAGGAGGATGGTGGTGGAGGGTTGCTTGAAATCAGATTGAAAAGGAAATGGAAGGAGTATGGTGGCTCACAATGCTCGGATTCAAGAATGAAAACGGGAGAGAGAAGTGCTCTTCTAGCAACTGAAGTCAACAGGGAAGAGGATTTGGATGAGACAATTTTTTTTTTTGTGGATTACTGATAGATAAACAAGGGCAAGAGGAGGTGGGTTTAGTAGGGTGGAATGGCACAAGAGGACAACCTTGCAAGTTGTACAATGCAAGGCGATAGCGACACCACAGTCACGGTTTTCTGAACAAGGGAGAGAGAGGGAGAGAAAGAAAGGAAAAGGGAAAAGAAAATCAGGAATGAAATGGTCTCCACTCAAGGATTTAAAATAGCGGAAATAGATCAAAAACCTGCCCTCTGCCCTTATCCGACCCAACTCAAAAATATTTTCAACTTTCAAATTCTGGATTTAATAAAGAATTCCAAATATTATTTTAAATTTTCGCATATGAAAGCGGGATAAAGCATATTTTAAATTTTTAACTAAATAATGTCGGAACTCGTTTCGAAAGATTTAGAATAAGTCCAATAGCTCACGGACAGAAATTTCAAATCTCCTGAATCTTAGAAATCGGAATGATTATAAATCACTATTTTGATAATTTAATATTCTAAAATTTCCCGGCCTTTACATTAATAACCTCAAAAACAGAAGTTGAGCTCCCTCTTTAACCTCAACAACAGAAGCCGAGGTTATTTATAAAGTTCGGCTTAAGTGTATGAGAATTTAGATAAGATCTTCAAAAGGTAGACGAAGCCCTTATAAACCTCACAAAACGTAGACGAGGCTCCATCATAACCTCATATTTGTTCTCCGAGGTTACGTATTAACCTCGTCTAATCCTGCCGAGCTTATTCATTCACCTCGTATCGATCTGCCGAGCTCTTCCTTCGACAGTTTTTTCGGACGAAGATCAAAATTCGACATTCGATAATCACGTAAAGCGAGCGATATACCAATTCGTGTGTTGATTGATTGATCTTTTGATTAATTTCATCGATTTTAGGCTGTTTTCAATCAAAACAATTCGTTCGACAGATTTAGGTTTCGATTCGGGAAAAGATATTTTTGTCCTTTTTTGCAATGTGTTCGGAAAAAATGAAAAGAACCTGTGATAATTTAGGTGAAATTATCTTGTCAATAGTCATTCCGACATCTTGCCTAAAGCCGTTATGAAACGACTATTGACAAGATGATTTCAAATTGCACACAACAAGTCAAACGGGGCTATGGAAATCCTTTTTCCTAAAATCCTATCAATTCATAAAGTCCTACAAAATCCGGCAGTAACAAGTGATCGAAAATTAGATGTGTCCATTGAAGCAATCAAACCGATCTTTCAAACTCGCTTCATCAGTTAATCACTAATAAAATTCAAAGCAGTAATTAAGTTATCAAAATCAAATTACTGAATTCAAATTTCAAAGATTGAGAATTCCTCCCCAGTTTGATCAACCAAAGCGCCAACGCCTAATCATCACAATTAATTAGCTCAAAGTCAAACCCTAAATTTTAATGGTAATCGATCAAATGAATAAAATAGTATACGGGTTAAGGAGGGGGTTCTCGTCGAGGGGCTGGAACGAGAACATCCGGCCCGAAGAAACCTAGCTATGGACTCTCCTTCAAATTAGAATCACATAAACAATGGATGCAACTCTATAAACAATCGAAGTGACAAACGGGGAAGGCGAAAAAACTCCATAGATTACGAAATCGCCCAAACTCGCTAAATTTCTGATATATTCCTCATGCAAATCGACCAACCAAAACGTCAATAGTCATTTTCACAAAAAAAAAAAAAAAACAACAACAATAGTCATCACAATCAATTAACATAAAGTCAAACCCTAAAATTGGTGGCTGTAATCAATGGACTCAAATTAGATGGGGTCATTCCATGTCAAAATTCGATCATCACAATCAACTAACATAAATCAATCGATAATAGAGTCCAACCAAACCCTAAAGCTCTCGGACCAATAATTAATTATTTTTCAAATCGGGATGCGCATGTGTGCAATTTAGCTAAAACTATCTAGTCAATAGACATGGATGTATCTTGTCAATAACCCCTATGTATTTTTATAGGTGGCATGGTGGGACGGGAAGGTGGGGCGAGGAAATACAGTGGCTTTTGACTGGACTAATTTAAGGATATAGTGCTATTTAAATTGAGTTTTTTTAATAATAATAATAACAACAAATCAATTTCGTGGTGGGTGGAACATGGGTCCACCACTCCACCGTCCACCCAAACATTACACGAGGAGGGTGAATGGGGTTTGCTTTTGATGAATCACCGAGCGATGTACCGTTTTTTTTTGGAAAATATGCAAGAGGACACAAGGATCTTGAAATCATTAAAAAGATGGTTTGATATACCCTACGAAGAGGATCGCCAGTCAAAAGAAAAAAATAAAATAGTTCTGAGATTATAAATTTATAATTACATAAATTTAAATTTAAAATATCTAAAAATTAGAGCTCCAATGGCTTAGATGGCTTGCATGCAAGCTGATCGATGAAGTTGTTGGCCTTGGCTTAGTTGGATTTGGTTCTGACTTCCGACTGCAGTGACGGGCAATCACAAAAACTTGTGGTGTTGAAAGAAAGGCTCCCATTTAGTCTCAACCACTGGGAGCAAATATTTAGCTGGCGTAAAGAAAATTTTGAGAAACAAAAAATTGTTTAATAGAAATAAAATCTGCGTTTGAAGCATGATCCAAAGGTTGTCTGCATTTTTTTTAAAATGAATAGTAGAAAAGAGATTTTAATTTTGGGATTCAGGAGTGGTTTGTATGTGAGCCAAGAGGGTTGAGCATGAGGTTGTAGCGGTGATGGTGATGGCGGTGACATTTGACTCACGACAGCCCGACCCAAGAGACCCAACGGGAGCCTCCAGGGCTGCTGCATGTGGACTGGGAATGGCGGAAGGAAGTAGATAGTGGTGGGAGGTGGTGACTGACGGTGGTAGGAAGAGGTGGTTGTTTGGTTTTTCTCGGGTGGTTTAAAATTTGTAGTTTTTCGGTAGGCTTGCGATCAGGAGTTTCTCGGGCTGTGACCGACGGTGGTGGAATCAAGCGAGGCCGGAGACCACACCAAAGCTTGTAGGGGGCGGCGGATGAGAGGAAGGGGGCGACACCGAGGTAGGAGGCAGTGTAAATCCCGGAGATTCCAAGGGAGGAGTCTCCGAAAGCCTTGAAACTGAGGCGTACTGGTGGAGATGGTGGCGACGACGGTGAATTGGGTTGTCTCCATTATCGAATGTGAAGAAGATGACCGACTGTGGCGGTGAAAGAGACTGAAAAGATGAAGTGGGCGGTGGGGTGGAGGAGATGCCCATGGTTTTTGGGTAGTTGTTTTACTTCGGATAGTGGTTTTGGGTGGTGGTTTCCCAAGCTCAAAAGAGAGCGTTTTTAAGTAAATATTGCTTCCATCGAGTGATTTACTTATTTTGATTTGGAATACCATGCAAACCAGCCAAGATCCCTTAAAATACATTTCCTACTCCCCTCCCAACATCACAAAAATATTTAACATTTATTTAATCTTTTAAGAAAATTTAAAAAATTATATTTAGATTCCTAATATTATTTATAATTTTTAATTTTAAAAAATCATGTTTTGCAATTTTTTAAAATTAAATAGGCAATATTTTACAAAATCCAATTATTAAAAATTTTAAAACATGATTTTTCAAAATACAATTTTATAAATATATAAAAATAGATGTTAGAAATATAATATTAGAGTATAAGGTGGGTGAGGTGTGGGAATTGGTTGCAAATGTAGGGGCAAAAATGTAAATTGACCCATCACCTCGTATAAAAGGGGATGAGCTTGCGGTAACAGATTTAGACGGTTGAAACCGAAATTGAAACCCAGAAAGGGGATTTTCTCCATTTCTTTCATTTTCTTCTTCAATCCCAGATTTTACATTTCTTAGCTCAATTTGTGTGATTTCTCATGGTATCATAGCTGTTTGGTTGAAGATCCGTTGATTTCGTTTACGAAAATCACAGAAATTGGATTCAGAGGTGTAGCGAGATGGAAGAAAATTTGGGAGCGATTCTTCGTCGGGAATTTGGGAATTTCAGCAATTCGAATGATCCTTTGGTGCTATCGAACTCTGATCATCCCGGATCTCAGTTAGTGGTGCACAAATTCAATGGAAGTAACTTTCTGAGCTGGAGCCGAGGAGTAACAATAGCGTTAGGCCCCAAATACAAACTCGGTTTCATAGATGGGAGTTCTCACCAACGGAGCTCAGTCAGGCAGAGATGCAGAAGCGGTTGAGATGCGACTTCATGATCCGATGTTGGATCTTGAATTCGATGGAAAGAAACATAGCTGAAGGCTTCATGTATGTGGAGTCTTCGAAGCAGCTATGGAGCGAGATTGTTGAGCGATTCGCTCAAACCAATGGTCTGATGCTATATCAATTGAGGAAAACCTTGAGCAACAATGCTCAGGGAAATTGGACTGTCGTTGAGTACTTTGCGCAGATAAAAAAGATGCGAGATGAAATCTTGAGTCTCGAAGGTATAGTTAAGTGCACATGTGGTGCTCTGAATGGTAGTACATGTGATTTGGCCAAGAAACTCAAGGAGATGGACAACAGGAACAAACTTCTCCAGTTTTTGATGGGATGGAATGATGGATACGAGAGTGTTCGTAACTAGATCCTTGTTCAAGATCCTCTTCCTTCCGTCAACAAAGCGTTTTACATGGTGAAACAGGTTGTGGTTAGGGAGTCTTCAGGCACATGAAGTGACTCGAGTGCCTTTGCTGCACAGAAACCTTCGAATGGGAAGAAAGAAACCAAGGTGGACAAAGCTGACAAGAAGTGCAGTCATTGTGGAATGACTGGACACTGGAAGAGTGAGTGCTTCAAAATCATCGGGTATCCCGATTGGTTTAAGAATCTTAAGAGCAAAACTCAGGGGAAATCCATAACATATGTAGTGGAGGCAATAGATTCTCCTATGGATGATGATCTGCAAGGCAAGTATGAGAGCTTTGACACTTGATTGATCAGTGCAGTTTGCCAAGAAGTGATGCGAGCCATGAAGGGGATAGAGCCTGCACATATGGCTTCTTTTAGCTATGCAGGTAACTACTTTGTTCTTGCTCTTAGGTTGTCTAGACATCTTCATGGTAGCTCGAATTCATGGATAATAGACAGTGGAGCAACAAATCATATGACCTTCAATGCTGATTTGCTTAAATGTAAAAGAAAGCCTCAGTTTCCAATCAATCTGTTTTTGCCTGATGGAACCATTAAGAAGGTCTTGACTATTGGAGATGTTCAGTTGCCTAGATTGATTCTTCATGATGTGATGCTGATTCCTGAGTTTAAGATTAATCTGCTTTCTGTTGGCAAATCCATTGATGACAGTAATGTGGATGTGAAGTTTCACAAGAAACAATGTGTACTTCAGGACCTTAAAACTGGGAAATCAGTGTTGATAACAGAAGAGTTCAAGGAAGGCTATTTCGGGCAGACATTGAAGATGATAGAGGTGCTTTTGTTAATACAGTGCATGATGCTCCAGTTGATATGACAAATAAAGAGCATTGTAATAAGGTTGTTCAGTGCCCTAGTAAGTCAGTTTTGCATGATAGGCTTGGGCATATTTCATATTCCAAATTAACTCATGTCAAAGGTTGTAAGTTTGTGATTGATGATGCAGTGTTTTGTGAACCTTGCATTCTAGCTAAACAACATGCTCTACCTTTTACATTGAGTAAATCAATTGCTTCTGAGTGCTTTGAGTTGGTGCATATTGATTTATGGGGTCCTATAGAGTGCCTTCCTTGTCAGGAGCAAAATATTTTGTGACCATACTTGATGATTTTAGTAGAGCAGTGTGAACCTTTCTGGTGATAGATAAATGTCAGGTTCCTGGTGTGGTTGTGTCCTTCATCAAATATGTTGAGACGACACAGTTTAGCACCAAGGTTAAAAAGGTGAGAAGTGATAATGGGACTTAGTTGCTCAAATGTGCTCAGTTCTTTGTGGATAGAGGAATTGTACATAAAAAATCAGTTCCTCATGTACCACAACAAAATGGTCATGCTGAAAGAAAGCATCGACACATCATTGAAACAACCAGAGCTATAAGGTTTCATGCTCATTTGCCTGTGAGTTTTTGGGGAGATTGTGTCTTAGCAGCAACCCATATTATTAATTTGCTTTCATCTGTTGTGTTGCACTGGGTTAATCCTTTTGAAAGGATGTATATATGGGAAGGCTCCTGATTATTCTCACTTGAGAGTTATTGGATGCCTTTGCTATGCCTTGACAGAAGACCATTGTTCTGTACCAGCAAAGGTTCCTCCTTCCAATGCCCCTTTTTCGCACCAGCAAAAGTTCCTCCTTCCTCTACAGATCCAATGCCCCTGGTAGATCTTGATGTTGATGATGATTGGTGTCCTCTCGCTGATGTTGAACCTGTTCCTCCCACTAATCCACCCACTATACCCCAACCAATTGTCCATAAGCCTGTGACAGAAGACCATTGTTCTGCTCTAGTTGGCCTCAATGCTCCTTTAAGGAGATCCACAAGACAACCTCTTCTTCCCTTTTACCTAAAGGATTTTATTGGTCCTTCCAACACACACAACTCAACCTCAAATATTTTTCTAGTCACTTCTCTTTCTATCCAAACCTTTTATACCCCCAAATATGTTGCATCTCTTGCACATATTCTAGCTATCCAATAACCTCTTACCTACAAACAAGCAGTGAAGGATCCATAGTGGGTTGAAGCTATGACTGCTGAGTTGCAAGCTTTAGAACACAACAGAACCTGGGAGCTCACCAATTTGCCTCCTGGCAAGCAATGTTCCAAAAAACGCTTGGTGGGTGCTTGGCGGTAGGGTAGGGTCAAGGGTCTAGGCGTGGTCTAGGACTCTAGGCGGATTTCATGGCGGAGCTTTGCTGTCTAGGCGGGTTTTGACGACCTTGGCGGTGGGGCGAGTTCAAGAGTTTAGGCGGGGGTCTAGGTGGGTCTTGAAGGGTTTTTTAAAATAGTGCTGGCAAGTCACCTATTGGATCAAAATGGGTGTACAAAATCAAGTTTAAGCCTGATGGGAGTGTGGAGAGGTATAAGGCACGCTTGGTAGCTAAGGAATACAACCAGATCAAGGGGAAGGATTACAAACACACATTCTCCCCGGTTGGAAAGTTCACCTCTGTCAGACTACTCGTTGCTCTAGCCACTCTCAAGCATTGGCCCTTACATCAATTAGATGTAAACAATGCGTTTTTGCATGGGTTTTTGGATGAGGAGGTGTACATGACAATTCCTGAAGGTTATCCCGAAGCTTTGCCATCTCAGGTTTGCAAGCTTAAACGTTCCCTATATGGTTTAAAGCAGGCTTCCCGTCAATGGAATGTGGAGCTCACTATATTTTTTTATATATCTGGGTTTTGTTTAGTCAGTATATGATTACTCCTTGTTCAAAAGGGTTGATTCCACTGGCCTGATTGCTGTCTTGGTGTACGTGGATGATCTTTTGATTACTGGGGAATGCTTGAAGGCTATTGAGGATGTGAAAAGTTCCTTGCACAACGCCTTCACCATCAAAGACTTAGGTGATGCTCGGTATTTTCTGGGACTTGAGATTGCGAGAAGTTCAACTGGGACTCTTCTGAACCAACGAAAGTATGTTATGGACATACTTCAGGATACTAATATGTGTGATTTCAAGCCAACTTCTTTTCCTATGCCTCGTGGTTTGAAGTTATCAACAGACCAAGGAGAACTCGTGGAAGATCCTGAAAAGTATCGAAGACATGTGAGAAGGTTATTGTTTCTTAACATGACCCGCCCGGACATTTCTTATTCGGTGCAACACTTGAGCCAATTCATGTGTTCTCCTCAGCTTCCACACTGGACGGCCGCGATTCATGTGGTCAATTACCTCAAAGGGTCTTACGATTTGGGTTTGTTCTATCCATCTCATAACAGTGTCACTCTCAATAGCTTTTGTGACGCTGATTGGGGGAACTGTGTGTTCTCTGGGCGCTCCATAACAGGATTTTGTGTTTTTTTGGGTACTGCCTTGGTGTCTTGGAAGACCAAGAAGCAGCTTACCGTTTCCAAATCTTCCTCTGAGTCCGAGTACCGCAGCATGTCCAAAACCTCTAGTGAGCTTGTGTGGTTGGATTCACTGCTCAGTGATCTTCGTTGCACTGTGCCAAAGTCGATTCCCCTTCATTGTGACAACGAGTCAACAATTCACATTGCTGAAAATCCCATCTTCCATGAACGCACCAAGCATATAAAGCTTGATTGTCACTACGTCTGAGAGCATCTTCAATTCGGGTTTTTGGTTCCGTCTTTTATTCGTTCTCAAGATCAATTAGCCGATCTATTCACCAAGCCTCTCGGTGAATCTCATCACCATCTTCTCTCGGGCAAGTTAGGCTTACTGTCTTCCCTAGCTCCAACTTGACCGGGGAGAGGGGGGGGGGGTATTAGAGTATAAGGTGGGTGAGGTGTGGGAATTGGTTGCAAATGTAGGGGCAAAAATGTAAATTGACCCATCACCTCTTATAAAAGGGGATGATCTTGTTGTAACAGATTGAGACGGTTGAAACCGAAATTGAATCCCCAAATGGGGATTTTTTTTCCATTTCTTCCATTTTCTTCTTCAATCCCAGATTTTACATTTCTTTGCTCAATTTGTGTGATTTCTCAAATAAATATAATTTTTTAAGATTAAATAAATGTTAAAAAAATTTAGTGGAGTAGGGAGGATTGTAGAAGATCCCACTTGCATACAAACAGGTAAAACATCATGTCTGACTAGTCAATGTGTAAACCCAGGTTGGATCTTCTACTCCCTTCACTACAACTCTCCCTACTACACTAAATTTTTTTAACACTTATTTAATCTTAAAAATAAATATAAAAATTATATTTATATTCCTAACCTCTATTCTTATATATTTATAAAAATTTATTTTGAAAAATTATGTTTTAAAATTTTTAAAAATTGTATTTTGTAAAATATTTTCTTTTTAAATTTTAAAAATTGTAAAACATGATTTTTCAAAATAAATTTTATAAATATATAAAAATAAAGATTAGGAATATAAATATAATTTTTTTTAAGATTAAATAATTGTTAAATATTTTTATGAGGTAGGGAAGGGAGTAGGAAAAGGGGAGTAGGGGATCTTGGCTGGTGTAAACCTTTATCTTGCAATCTATAAGAGCATATTCCCCCGTAAGCCATAATGGCTAGGGGAAATAGCCTACTAAAATATTCTCTTTTAGCCTATTATACGGTTTTTTTGTTCCCGCCGTAGGCCAATTTTGACAAGCTAAATTTCCTATAAATACTAATATAATTTAGAACTTTCACATCTCATTTTCGTCACTCGATTCTATCTTTAGTACTTTAAGCAAATTAATATTTATTTTTTATTATAATTTTGATGAATCTATAATAAAAAAAGATTAATGTCATTTAAATAAAATATTATTTATGAAATGATAATTCTAATATGTCAAATATTATATTCATATCGAAGAATTTTTTAATATCTTTACAATACTACAACTTTTATTTTTAATTAAATATCATAACTATATAATATATAGGTTTATAATTGTATCATGGGAAATTCCGTTTGGTACCCCCGAGTTTTTGACAATTTCGGATGGTGTCCTACACTTTTTTTTTGTCCGGATGGTACCCCTAAGTTTTGTCAAAAGTCCGGCCCATGCCCAAAATAGTTTCTTCTTTTTAATGAATAAAACCACCCATTATTTTTATTTTTTCATAAATATGCCCATTTACTTTTAACATTGAACAAAACTACATATTAATTAACAAAATTCAACACAAAAGTGACAAAACCAACTTTATTTTTTAAAATTTTACAAAATCACATATTATTTCCAAAAATTTTATTCCAATATTTGTAAATGTGATTGACCAATATTTCCAAAAAATTTTATTGCAATATTTTTAACACATATTATTTTTCAAAACAATATTTAACTTATATCTCATTAACTTTAAACATTTGTAAATGTGATTGATCAATTTAACCAAATGCTTGATTATAATTTTTTTGAAAAAGAAAAGTAAATTTTATTTATTTATTTTTCTTCTTGTAAAAGAAAAATATAATAAGAGATTAATCATTCTTATTTTATTAGGTTTTATGTATTCCAAACAAAAGAAATGAATAACACCTTCTTTTATTACACAAGAAATGATTTTGTGCATTTTTTAAAGCATAAAGGGTGGTTTTACACAAAGTATGGTTATACAAAGTATTTTTTTATAATGTATAGGTTAACTATTTTTGTTCACATAATAAGATAGTGGATTTGTGCAAAATTTTGTAAATAATGGGTGATTATGTACATGCAATATTTGACAAATAATGAGATTTATTTTTTATAAAATATGAAAAATATGTAACGGATCTTTTGTGTAATGTCAAAAATAATAGTTGATTTTCTTCAAAAAATTTTTGGAAAAAATGGGTATTTTTTGCTACAACTTTGGCAATAATGTGTGATCTTATTAATTTTAAAAAATAAAGGTGATTTTGTCAATTTTGTTTTGAATTTAGTTAAATGATAAGTAGTTTTGTTTAATGTTAAAGATAAATGGGCATATTTATGAAAAAATAAAAATAATGATTTTGTGCATTTTTTAAAGCATAAAGGGTGGTTTTACACAAAGTATGGTTATACAAAGTATTTTTTTATAATGTATAGGTTAACTATTTTTGTTCACATAATAAGATAGTGGATTTGTGCAAAATTTTGTAAATAATGGGTGATTATGTACATGCAATATTTGACAAATAATGAGATTTATTTTTTATAAAATATGAAAAATATGTAACGGATCTTTTGTGTAATGTCAAAAATAATAGTTGATTTTCTTCAAAAAAAAATTGGAAAAATGGGTATTTTTTGCTACAACTTTGGCAATAATGTGTGATCTTATTAATTTTAAAAAATAAAGGTGATTTTGTCAATTTTGTTTTGAATTTAGTTAAATGATAAGTAGTTTTGTTTAATGTTAAAGATAAATGGGCATATTTATGAAAAAATAAAAATAATGGGTGGTTTTATTCATTAAAAAGAAGAAACTATGAGTTTTGGGCATGAGCCGGACTTTTGACAAAACTCAGGGGTATCATCCGGACAAAAAAAAGTGTGGGACACCATCCGGAATTGTCAAAAACTCGGGGGTACCAAACAGAATTTCTCTTGTATCATTTTAGCATTTGGGCTTCCAAAAGAGAGAGCCAAATTTGACCTTTCTTGTAGAAATAGGCCAAAAACAAAATGGTTAAAATGGGTTTTGACCTAGTGTGAGAGCAAAATTAGGCCAAAACCCATTTTTTAGCTTATCATGGGAGATGGCCTAAGCGATTCACCCGGATTAGAAATGTTGAGACTCCGTGTGCACCCCAAAACTTGCCACTTTAATTATAATCGATTACTGATACCATCACATCTCAAGTGATGCTATTACATCTTTAGATTCTTTACTATCATCTTCGCTAACCGCATCTTCCTTGTTCTTCGTATTTGTCTTCCTACATTAATTGTTCTAAGTAGATGAATAGCCGATAGACTCGTAGTAGCAGTAGTAGTAGTCGTGATAGTAGTACATATATCGTACGAGTTGTGAGGTGAGGCGTCGCCTTCGCCTTTGTTGGGAACTTAATTAGACGATGGAATTTGAGTAGGCTCTGGGGCGATTTCAGCACTGGAATACCCTTTGCTGACCTTTTGGTTCTTGTCATCACACTCTACCCCTCCCCAAAACTTTGCAGATTTCATGTCATCTTCAGTCATTAGCTTGGAGAACTCATCGTGGTCATAGTCCATCCTCACTTTCCCTCCAAACTCGACAGGCAGATTCTCGACGTCAAAGTATGATCTCATAAGCTCTACACTCTCCTTGTTCTTCTGATAAACAAACTTCACCTTCTGGAAGGTTTTGGTGTCGAGGAAGTACTTGACCACCTTCCAGAAAGCCTCGAATATCCTCGGGGGATTGTACAGAAATGCAACAGCAAGCCGCTCAGGGTAATGATTCTGTAGTATGTTGATGGTGTCGCGCGCAGTTTTGATGGGTACCTTGTTGGTGATAGACCATCCGGTGAAATCTATCAACCACGCCATCTGGCCTTGCCCTTCCGGGAGGTTCAATATCGCGTTCTCTATCAGATATACCAAATGCCGTATCTGATTGTCCATTGAAGCAGTGTTCTGCTTTCCTGGTCTCAATATGAGAACAGTCCTCCCATTCCGGTCATGAAAATTGGCTCGGTACACCTTTCCTGTCTCACCTTCAACCGAGACCTCTTCCTGGATCCATGAGTTACGTTGAAAGATATTAAAAGAGCAAAGGATCGAGAGTTAAACGTACATGCTACTTATAATGTGTAGTACGTTCTATTTAATTACCTACCCAACGGATTTCCTCGGGTTTGTAGGTAGCTCGCCATTTTAGAGTCTCTTCTAACATTTTCTTGGCCTTGTCAACATTCCAATTCCTGGCTTCGAGATATCTGTTGAAGCAAGCATCGGTGCAGTACTGCGCGCTCAATCCAGATAGAGGTCCAATTGCGGCCTTGAGTTCATTTATCTGATGATTTTTGAATCATCCGATCCATCGCTAGTGTGAGCTTCTTTTCTCAACGTAGGATCGATCAAAATATATGACACAAGGAAACACGATAGATAGATAGATAGTACCTTAGTATCCACATTTGGCGCGTCATGGTCCTGACTCTGATGCGAGTTCCCCTTCCAGCGAAGCATTATAGACGTATCAGTGGCTGCTCCCACGAACCCGAAAACTGGTTTAGCATCCCAAAATTAATTAAGATGGTGAACAAACAGACAGAACAGAACAAAATCACAACCAAATATATAAAAGAAAAGACAATTAACTTGGTCACAACTTGTAGTAGGGTGAAGGTGTTGGCACATTGCCTTACATGTTTTTGTTTACCTAAATCAATCAAGGCCACAAATGAGGAGATATTTTGAAACAAAATCAAGGCCACAAATGGGAAAATATCTCCTCATAAAAGATGGTTTAAATCAATGGCTAAAAGCTCTTCATATATTAGGAAACAGTTTGTTTCAAACGGGGTCATTAATGCGGTTAACAAAAGCTAAAGTACTCTCAGAAATTCGGACAGCATTTGATGAGATCTACAAACTTAGGAAACAGTTTGTTGAGTCTGGTGTAATATCCACGGCCAGTCCGTTGTTTTTTGAGGCATTGTGTAACTCAGATTCGAATACAACTACAATTACATAATGGAAAAATAACTCATTGGATAGTGTCAATTTAACTAACAAATTAGGGTTCGTTTGGTTAGCAATGGAAAAAACCAAGAAGTACAAAAACCCAGGAAGTAGCTAAAATATATGTGTTTGGTTTAATTTTTTTTTCCGCAGAAAAACCCAGGAAGTTCAATTCCTCCATTTCAAAGGAATTTAACTCACCTACTCCCTCCTAGTTAAGTTGCAATTCCCCTATTTTCTATTTAAAAAATTTTCAATTCCCCTATTTCAAAGGAATTTAACTCACCTACTCCCTCCTAGGTAAGTTGCAATTCTCCTATTTTCTATTTAAAAAAATTTCAATTCCCCTATTTAATCCTCTGAGCTAAAAAGTTAACCAAACATTTTTCACAATTCCCGTAATTTAGACTTCATGGAAATTCAATTCTGATGAAATAACTTCCCGTGAATTTCAATTCTCACATTGAACCAAACGAGCCATTATTTATATTAATTAATTATATATATGCTTAAAACAAAATCAAGACCCAAAAAAAAATAAAAGGCCCCATGTAATTGTTTGTTTTGTCAAGGCTACGGCCGCCCCTGATAATGTACCATTGAATAACAAATCTCCTAATTTTCGCTTATCACAAAAGAAAAAAAGACAGAGATCGATAAAGTGTTTCAACTGCCCTCATCTACTTTGGTAGCCATCTATTTTTACTTGGAAATAGTCTATCGACATCAGCTTCTTAAACATGTTTATCTTTTCTGAAAATTTTAACGTGTCAATATCAAATCGGGAATATAAGTTCACAAACATGAATTTTTTTTTTAAAAAAATATCAGAACTCAGCCATGTCAACAAAAACTCAAAAAAATAACCAAAACGTAAAAGCTTACAAAAATGAAATTACAGCAACAAAAACATGGTAAAATTAGAGTACCTGATCAGATATCTCATCAGACAGTAAGAGTTTGATTTTACATACCGGGCGGGGCTCTGTAATTGCTATGGGCCGGTGAAGAACGTACACCCAATAAAGGAAGATGAAGATGAAGAGGAGGAAGAAAGTAAATGTGAAACTCCCAACTCTTTGGTCTTTTCAATACTTTTGTAGCTTCCTTTATTCCTACTTTCAAACTTTTTGGGGTTTTATTTTTTTAAAATTTTTTAGAGTACGACTACGACTTAATGGTTAGTGATAGAAAAAAAGGGACGCACCGGTGTGGAAATGGGTGAGAAACCGTGACAGACGGGGTACGGTGACACCTCCTTCATCTAGAATTTTTTGACTAATTATTTACTACGGTGTTCATTTCTCATTTTTGTAAGGCTTCATGCAATTTATAGATTGGAAAATTTTGTCTTCTAGTCACTAGGTGTTGAGATTTTATGTGTATTTGTATAAGGGTAGCATTCAATCCATTCATATTATAGGATAGAACTTATATGTAATATATATATATATATATATAAATGATATTTAGAGATACTTGGAAGTCTAACTAGTTTGGACTAGATTGAATGGAGCCCTATGGGCTTGATCTCCTAACCAAACTAGATGTCAAGATACTCGGCCCAACCTAATGTGTAGCTACTGGCCCATCAGCCCATGGACTTCGAAGCTCTCCCTTGCCTAAAACGTAGCGCTTCTCTTAGGTTCTCTTAGGGTTCCCTTGTGATGCTTATAAAAGGGATCATGTTCACTTGAGAAGCCTCATTTGTAAAGGCTCGGATTTTTAAATCTTAGTTTTTCGGAAAAAGGAAAAACAAAATGAATTTAAAAGCGGAATTGAACGGAAAACTCGATAACTTGGATTAGAAAATTTAAATTTTATTTTGAACGAGACGAGATAAGATCGATAGAGCAGGTTCGGAGTTGAATTTTCGGGTATTTTAAATTTGGAGATTTTGAAACCACTTGTGACTAGCTTTCCTTCTCCTCTCCCTTCATTTTCGATCAGCAGCTAATGTCAGGCATCCCTTGCCTTTAGTCAACATCTATAGCAGCCCACACACATCCCCACCTTCACCCTTCCATTCCTAGTTAAGTACTCACCCCCTCCCTCACTTATGTCTCACCCATTTGTGACAAAGATTCCGGTAGCAGCATGAACCCCTCTCTTCAATCTGATCTCAATCAACTCACTTCCCAACAAATCTGCATAAAATCATATTCTTTTTGGACCAAAAAACCACCAAAGACCCAAACATCCCCTTAGCCATTTTCTTCCCCCATTGTCCCTTTTTGCCGTGAGCAATCCGCCCCAAAGTCGCCTCCCTTGTGCTCAGCTCCTCAGCCACCCCCGTTCGCCCCTGGTTGCCGGAGCCGCAACCCCCATCCCTTGCCTCCTGTCTCACTCGCAAACCGCCAAGCCAAGCCTCCTCATCTCCTCTTTCGAGTTTGGGACCAGCACCACGATCACCTCCACTCCTCCTCTTCAGTCAACAAGGACGAAGCCGAGCCGAGCAGCCGCAAGGAGCGAGTCGCCGGCGCCAAACCACTCCTCCCTACCCTGTTTTCCGACCGAGCATCCCGGTAAGCTTCCACATCCTTTTCCCATCCAATAACTCGCAAAGATCCACCTTTCTTGACCCCCTCTTCCACCCAGGACCAGGGAGAGCCTCCCCTAGTCGTCGGAAATCCCAATCGAACTCCGACGAAGCCCGTCGAGCCTCCGAGCACCCCCGGCGCATTCGAAGTCCTCCTCGGTGAGCCTTTAACCTCTCTCTGACTTCCGTTATTCGATTTCAGTGTCGATTTCATCCCTGGGTTGACTGATCTAACTGGGAGTGAGGGTGAGAGCGGTTCGGAGAGGCTAACAGCGAGATCGAGAATCAACGACGCTTGAGCGGGAGAGTGCGAGGGCGAGGGAGAAAGCGTGAACTCGAGGGCGTGAGTGAGTGGACTTGTGAGCGCGAGAGTGAGCAAGCCCGGAGCGAGGGATATGGACGACGCCAAGGAGGACGGAGGAGGAAGTCAGGAGAAGTCGTCGGATTCGCTTTCGAACGGTAGCCAGGAGAAGCAGAGGAAGAAGAAGACCCAGCCACCTCAGCGTGTGGGTCCCGCCTCCACGTCAGCGCCACGTCATCCAGCTGGTCCCCCCTTTCCTTTCTAACTTCGGAAGCAATTTGAATGAAGAATGGGCTTGGGTTTCTTTGGGCCGGATCTACCATTTTAGGGTATTGGGCTTTTAATTTCAGATTTCCTTAAACCGCAGAATATGAAAACGAATTGGGTCCGGTTGGTCAAAGTAAAATTGACACGGGTGCTTAAGAAAAGGTAACGTTTGGTGTTTAATAAAATAAAGGAGGTTGGTTTGTAATTTTTATAAAATAAGGGGCTGATGTTGTTAAATGAAAATGATTGGGGTTTTTAAGGGACTTGAAAATGTTTTATGAAAGTGTTTAAAAGAAAATGGTATTTAAAATATTAAATATTATTAATTGAGATTTAGAGTATAAAATATTATTATTGGGATTTAAAGGTATAATACTATGGTGATTAAAACAGAAATAATATTATGAGACTTGGATTTTAGAAAAAGGAATTTGATGAACATCTCCCAATGACGGAATTTCTAACTAGTCAACTCGGTTTTCAAAACGGGTTTCGGGACTAACTCGGGAATTATGTGATCGGTGACTAACTAGCATGATTGATGTGGATGGTTGACTAATATCATGATTGGTGTGTACTAATGGCATGATTGATTGACTAATGGCATGGAGGAGTGTTAGACTTGTGTAGCGTTAATTTATGCTTTCGAGATATGATGAATATGATGAACTTGATATATGTGATATGCGGATTATTTTACGGATATATTATGGCAAATACATGAATGTGGCTGAATGGAATGATGAGAATGATATGGTCTTGTGGAATGTGGCAATATGATGAATGGTTGAACTTGATGGAACGATGATTGCGATATGGTTGCTATTCTCGTTGAATGATATGCTTGAGTGCTTGGATGATTAGACGTAGACTTACATATGTGTTATGATATGCATCTAGGTGATCTTTAATCTATTATAATGCTTGCCTTGCTGTTCTGCACCGCCAGGTAAGTCTCTTCGGAGCTTACTCAGATTGAATAGAGCTATTCCCTGCTTTAGGTGCATGATATACTAGGTGTTGCATTCATGATCAGCATGCCATGTAGTACCATGCTAGGTTGCATCTACGTTGAGCATCCCATTTCTTTATGCGTATGTAAACAGAACGGCCGTTATCTGTGAAGTAACTAGAGTCATTGCTAGGGTCATAGGACGACCCAGTCTCATCGGGTCCCGTCCTGAGTCAATCGAGTCATGCACTTCCTTACATTATGAGATGCCTGCGGGCTTTATTGTGGAGCGGGTTAGGCATGCGTGCCGCCCTATTATGAATGAATGCATTCACGAGCTGGCCACTCTCCACCTATCGGAAGGGGTGGAGGTAGGAGAGGGATATACCACTTGGTATTCTGTGCTAAGGCCTTATCATTATTACGTACTTGAACTTAGGAGCATGTTAGTGTGTTATTATTCCGCTATGCATCTAGAAGCATCTTTATTAGGTATAGCGTATATGTGTGCTTATGGTTGGGATGCAGAGTTAAGTGGGCATCGATCTGATCCAGCCCCATATCAATTTTTTTAGGTATTATTTATGTTCATTCTATCGGTGCTGTTTGCTTATTGCGCGGGTCATTTTGTCGGCGGAGCGTGAGCGCTGGAGTTATAGACTTCACCAGACTCTGATTATATTTTTGGATTTACACTTTAGACTCCGTTTTGACCCGGCTCTGCCGTGGCACCCTCTTGTATTACACTTATTTCCGCTAGTCGCACTATTTCTGATTTCCACGCTTAGACTTACGACAGGTACAGGGGACTTCCCTGGGAATTCCAACGATCCCTTCGATTTTGGGTACGAATTCCCCCTTTGAAAACATTAAAGTAGGTTTTGAAACCTTCAACCTGTACTCGGGGCGCAAGGTCCTAATGAGGGGTTTTATCCCTCGAAACGTAACCTGAGAATCATAATCCCGGGCCGTTACAAAGGGGTATCAGAGCTGAGGTTTTGCAAACCGAGTATGATAGGTTGAAGTGGTTTTGAAAATGGCCCAAGGTTTTCAAATGGTTTTCCAAAATGTTTTAGAAAGGGCAAAATGAATTTAATATGGCTAACTCAAATGGACTAAATACGAAGTTGACTCTATAAATTCGGTAATCAAACAAAGGGAAACGAAGGGGTAGTAAAGGCGTTAGACCATCCCTATTGGATGTAGTTGGGAACGGGATAGCGGGAGAGTACCTCGTTTTTATGTCATTGGAATTCCTGTCTTGTCGGAATGGAACTCCCTAATTCGAACCCTTTGCTGATTTTGACTTCGTCATCCGTCACTTCAAAACGTTTAGGCATGTTAGCAAGGGTCAAAGAGCATCCGCTCACCCCGTTTCGAGTCCTGTTTGGTATCCCACCATCTATGCTTCCACCGAGTCTTGTACTAGTGGTTGATGTCTTCCACGGGAAATTTGGGTCGGTCAACTAGCTACTTCCGGGGGTGTGTTAGATATGGGAAATTCATGAGTATTTAGGGAGGGTGATCAATGAAACAATTTCGAGTTAGAAGTGATTTGTCTTATGGAGTCACCCCTTTGATCCTCGTAATAGTCAACCATGTCTTCTCTCCACAAGAGTCTAAACACAAGTTTACCCTCACCTCTCGGGAACAACGTGAATGCCATTGTGTTCTACCGAGCGAGTCATACTAGTGTCCCACGGGAAATGGGGGTGATGAGTCAGTGATTGCCCTTAGAGAATTCTGTCTGATTATAATGATAGCCTCCTTTATGACTTCATGACATGATATGTTGGTGTATTTTAGCATGACTTGCCTGATAACTTGCATGGTTGCTTCTATGAGGAGATATTTGTGCCATATGTATGAAACTTCCAGGATTATTATCTTTCCATGAATTAGGTTCATGATAGTGTGATCAACCCTTGCTGTATGTTTAATACGAGAAATGAAGGTCTTAGCATGCTAGATTGACTTAGTTGGACCTCGTTGACTATGTATATGTTTAATGAGTATTGCTAGTATCATGTAGGACATCTACCTCCCGAATTTGGACCCTCGTATGATTATTTGTCGTATTCGTCTTACTATGTGAATATGAATGTATGTGATATGATAGTTGTTGTACTACCCCTGTAGGACTTGACTATACTTGTAGTAGGATTATTAGAATGCATTTAAACATGCTTGCATTGGTCCCATATTATCTTGATATGCTTATGTGTGTACCTAAGGTGAGTGATTAATCATACATGTTATATTATGTGATGCTCGCTAGACCTTGCATAACTTTTGTTGCATATGTCCATTGTCGGTCCATGTATGCATGATCTTAATATGTCAGGCATGACTGGTAAATAAAATGATAGGGTACTTGCTTGTTCCGTGTGCATGAAGAAATTGATTAGATGAACGTGTTGTGAACTCATAGATCGTTATTCCTTGAGATAGGTACATGCTAGTGTGGAATAATGTTGTTGAGATACTTCGTGATTGCTATGTGTTGCTCACGGCAAATATAACCTCATAGAATGACCTAAGGGCATCGTTCTGACTCTCGGGTTGAGATCTTATCTCTAGTCTCACCGTCTAGTCCTGGTCCATGTCTGAACTGAATCATTAAGGGAGTTGTGTTGTCCGCCCTTGTCTCTCCCCTATCTCTGTAACACCTAATCCTTGCGATCCTTCGATGAGCACTGACATGAAAGGAAGAAGCGACGACCAAGTGTCACCGGCGTGGCGCAACGGATGTGCGATGGGTCCATAACCCATAGACCACATGATAGACATCGCCAAAGGTATACAAGGACGGACGTTCTTCGGACAGTGGATCTTCTATATTAGTCGAAATTGATGTTGTGCGATAGGTCTAGAGCTGACATAATTGGAAGTGTGATGACGGATATGTTGAATTGGTAGCGAATGATTGCCTGGCTAATTTGTGATTACGATGATGTGCCTTGATGCTTGAGTGTACTGACTTGCTGGTAAATAGGTTATGAGCTATATATATGGTGGTGTATTCTTCTTGGGAATGAGTCGAGTGTTTTCCTTGGTGAGACGGATCGGGAAATCGCAGGTAGATTGAGGTGTTGAGTTGGTAGTTGGTTATGCGATATGGAATGCATGAAGGATGTGTTAGCTTGGGTAGAGTCGAGTGAGTTATGGCTGGTCGGAGATAGTGTTCAGTGGGTATATTTGAGCTTCCAGGTAGGTCTTAGGTGAAGAGTGGAGTTAGCATGGTGAGATTTCGAGGAAGAGGTCCTATCTAGAAGTGTCGGCAGGTAGCGGGTGCAAGTATAGGTGGTTAGTGTAGTTCTAGAGGTGGATGAGTGAGCTAAGAATGGATCGGAGGATTCCTGAGGAAAGGATTCTAGATGCTTTGATGGAGGATTTTAGTATGGGGAAGGAATCGAGGTTGATGTGTGGAGATTGTTTGGGCTATTGAGGTATTTGGGGATGTGAGACGATTGTTCGAGAGAAAGCTGGTAGTTAGGCAAGGATGTCGTTGAGATTATAGTAAGACTGTGGGCTTGAGATTGAGATAGAGAGATCTTGAGCACGGATTTGGGTACTACTGTACTAGGCAAGGCATAATGCATTGAGGACGTTAGGGGAATTGGTTTTAGAAGGTTTGGCGAAGTTGCGGTACTTGAGAAATTCGGATGAGGATGATTTAGGGATTTACGGAAATGATGATCGGTAAAAGAGGGCTTTGGACGGTAATGTCTCATGGTTAAGAAGTAGGAGCTTGAGGCAATTTATGAATATGAAGAGATGAGGAACTGGAGCAGGACGACTTGAGGATTTTGAATGGTTAAGGTTAGTAAGAGTTGGAAGGAAGAAATTTGGGAAAATGTTGAGAAGTAGATTTAGAGTAGGTCGGCTTGAGGAGTCGTGATTGGTTCAGGTTTCGTGAGATTCGAAATGGGACAAGTAAGTAGAATCTGTGATCGGACATTGAGGATAGACGCGGGTGATGAGGAACTCGGTTATTCGTGGTTATGAGTTCGTACTGGACGATTTTCTGCGTTAGGGTTGTCGAGAGTAGACGGTTGAGTGGATTCTAGCAAGGTAGGATGCTTGTGTTGGTGATGCCGAGGATAATGATGGGAGTGTCAGGTGTGAGATGATCAGTATGAGCTGTGTGCTTAGAGGTGGATGGTTAGTGAGAATGGCTAGTGGTGCGGGAAGTGTGGTCAGGTTAGTAAGGTGATTTGAGATGTCTCTTTGGAATGAGGAATAGGAGAAGTCTTGATAGCCTAGGAAGAGTCAGCGACATTGTTGAGAAGCGGTTGGATCGATCGTGAGAGTGGTTAAGTCGAGGACTTGGGATTTTCTCTTAGTAGGTGAGAGTGGAACTGGTAGAGGACCTCTACGACGATGGTATGCTTTATGGGAGTTTTGTTAATCGGTTGAGTTGCTAATCTTGTCGGAATAAGGGAATTGTGTGTTTGGGAACCCTGAGATATGGTTTTAGGTGGTCGAGTAGGATTTGAGGTCAGGATGTCGAAGTAGGCTGGTTCTTAGATGGCTTGATGGCATGAGAGTTGGTTGACCTAGGTGAGGTTAATCTCGTCTTGAGAATTGTTGATGATGAGTGGCGATCGTGTTCTAATGTAGTTGGTAATTATAGGCATGTTTTCTCGAGGATGTAGCTTCTGGTTATGCGATGCTTGGGACCGAGTGATGTGAAAATTCTAGGCTATAGACGATGATGAGTCTCTGATGTGCTCCATAGACGATAGTGAATTGTTAGTACTAACATAGTTACCCCTGAACCCGATGAAATGCTGGTGTGCGGAGGTACTTGATGCCTCTAAATGTGATGATGATGCTTGGTAGTTAGTATATGATGTGATTATCTGATTGATATGATGTGCACCCTCTGTGATGTGATGTGGCGAGCCCCGCTATGTATGATACTATGCTAGATCTGTTATGGTATGTAACTATCTTTGACATGAGTATGATCTGTTCATGAATGTGTGATACGATTTCTATGATGTACGATTGTTATGTGTATGGTGCTCTGAATTGGAAATTTCTAGGATGATAGGACCGAATTGATGAATTTGATTATGACTTGGAACCTAGGGAGGAAATATAGGATTAGCCTTAGAGGTGGATGATTCCACCTCTCGAGAATTGGAATTTGCTAGACTAACGTCGAATTTAAGGGATTTGAATGATGTTTAAAAAGAACTAACTTGGATTTTGGGAATTGAACGCGAAAAAAAAAAAAAACTTTAATGATTTTGAAACCAAACATTTTTGAATTGAGGAAACCTGTTGAAACTTTTCAAACCCGGGCAACTCTATAATATTTCACAAAGTGGATACATGCATTTTATGGGGGCGCCTGTAGGGTGTTTGCTAAGACTTAGTGATGATAATATAGAACTTTTAGAGTTGTGGTACTTCCGAAAAGTTGAAGCGAGGATGTGATATGGGCGCTTATCGCATACTTGTCAAGGCCGATTGGAGATGTCACGACCGTGACTAGGGTGTTGTGAGAATCTCGGAAGACGCAACCGAGATGATTACATGATCTTTGGACATGGTCCTTGGACTCATCAATTTCAAACTTCATCCCCTACTTTGTTTTGGTTTTAGTCTCGGGGGCGAGACTTATTTTTAGAGGTGGATATTGTAAAGACTCGGATTTTTAAATCTTAGTTTTTCGGAAAAAGGAAAAACAAAATGAATTTAAAAGCGGAATTGAACGGAAAACTCGCTAACTTGGATTAGAAAATTTAAAATTTATTTTGAACGAGACGAGATAAGATCGATAGAGCAGGTTCGGAGTTGAATTTTCGGGTATTTTAAATTTGGAGATTTTGAAACCACTTGTGACTAGCTTTCCTTCTCCTCTCCCTTCATTTTCGATCAGCAGCTAATGTCAGGCATCCCTTGCCTTTAGTCAACATCTATAGCAGCCCACACACATCCCCACCTTCACCCTTCCATTCCTAGTTAAGTACTCACCCCCTCCCTCACTTATGTCTCACCCATTTGTGACAAAGATTCCGGTAGCAGCATGAACCCCTCTCTTCAATCTGATCTCAATCAACTCACTTCCCAACAAATCTGCATAAAATCAGATTCTTTTTGGACCAAAAAACCACCAAAGACCCAAACATCCCCTTAGCCATTTTCTTCCCCCATTGTCCCTTCTTTCCGTGAGCAATCCGCCCCAAAGTCGCCTCCCTTGTGCTCAGCTCCTCAGCCACCCCCGTTCGCCCCTGGTTGCAGGAGCCGCAACCCCCATCCCTTGCCTCCTGTCTCACTCGCAAACCGCCAAGCCAAGCCTCCTCATCTCCTCCTCTTTCGAGTTTGGGACCAGCACCACGATCACCTCCACTCCTCCTCTTCAGTCAACGAGGACGAAGCCGAGCCGAGCAGCCGCAAGGAGCGAGTCGCCGGCGCCAAACCACTCCTCCCTACCCTGTTTTCCGACCGAGCATCCCGGTAAGCTTCCACATCCTTTTCCCATCCAATAACTCGCAAAGATCCACCTTTCTTGACCCCCTCTTCCACCCAGGACCAGGGAGAGCCTCCCCTAGTCGTCGGAAATCCCAATCGAACTCCGACGAAGCCCGTCGAGCCTCCGAGCACCCCCGGCGCATTCGAAGTCCTCCTCGGTGAGCCTTTAACCTCTCTCTGACTTCCGTTATTCGATTTCAGTGTCGATTTCATCCCTGGGTTAACTGATCTAACTGGGAGTGAGGGTGAGAGCGGTTCGGAGAGGCTAACAGCGAGATCGAGAATCAACGACGCTTGAGCGGGAGAGTGCGAGGGCGAGGGAGAAAGCGTGAACTCGAGGGCGTGAGTGAGTGGACTTGTGAGCGCGAGAGTGAGCAACCCCAGAGTGAGGGATATGGACGACGCCAAGGAGGACGGAGGAGGAAGCCATGAGAAGCCGTCGGATTCGCTTTCGAACGGTAGCCAGGAGAAGCAGAGGAAGAAGAAGACCCAGCCACCTCAGCGTGTGGGTCCCGCCTCCACGTCAGCGCCACGTCATCCAGCAGGCCCCCCCTTTCCTTTCTAACTTCGGAAGCAATTTGAATGAAGAATGGGCTTGGGTTTCTTTGGGCCGGATCTATCCATTTTAGGGTATTGGGCTTTTAATTTCAGATTTCCTTAAACCGCAGAATATGAAAACGAATTGGGTCCGGTTGGTCAAAGTAAAATTGACACGGGTGCTTAAGAAAAGGTAACGTTTGGTGTTTAATAAAATAAAGGAGGTTGGTTTGTAATTTTTATAAAATAAGGGGCTGATGTTGTTAAATGAAAATGATTGGGGTTTTTAAGGGACTTGAAAATGTTTTATGAAAGTGTTTAAAAGAAAATGGTATTTAAAATATTAAATATTATTAATTGAGATTTAGAGTATAAAATATTATTATTGGGATTTAAAGGTATAATACTATGGTGATTAAAACAGAAATAATATTATGAGACTTGGATTTTAGAAAAAGGAATTTGATGAACATCTCCCAATGACGGAATTTCTAACTAGTCAACTCGGTTTTCAAAACGGGTTTCGGGACTAACTCGGGAATTATGTGATCGGTGACTAACTAGCATGATTGATGTGGATGGTTGACTAATATCATGATTGGTGTGTACTAATGGCATGATTGATTGACTAATGGCATGGAGGAGTGTTAGACTTGTGTAGCGTTAATTTATGCTTTCGAGATATGATGAATATGATGAACTTGATATATGTGATATGCGGATTATTTTACGGATATATTATGGCAAATACATGAATGTGGCTGAATGGAATGATGAGAATGATATGGTCTTGTGGAATGTGGCAATATGATGAATGGTTGAACTTGATGGAACGATGATTGCGATATGGTTGCTATTCTCGTTGAATGATATGCTTGAGTGCTTGGATGATTAGACGTAGACTTACATATGTGTTATGATATGCATCTAGGTGATCTTTAATCTATTATAATGCTTGCCTTGCTGTTCTGCACCGCCAGGTAAGTCTCTTCGGAGCTTACTCAGATTGAATAGAGCTATTCCCTGCTTTAGGTGCATGATATACTAGGTGTTGCATTCATGATCAGCATGCCATGTAGTACCATGCTAGGTTGCATCTACGTTGAGCATCCCATTTATTTATGCATATGTAAACAGAACGGCCGTTATCTGTGAAGTAACTAGAGTCATTGCTAGGGTCATAGGACGACCCAGTCTCATCGGGTCCCGTCCTGAGTCAATCGAGTCATGCACTTCCTTACATTATGAGATGCCTGCGGGCTTTATTGTGGAGCGGGTTAGGCATGCGTGCCGCCCTATTATGAATGAATGCATTCACGAGCTGGCCACTCTCCACCTATCGGAAGGGGTGGAGGTAGGAGAGGGATATACCACTTGGTATTCTGTGCTAAGGCCTTATCATTATTACGTACTTGAACTTAGGAGCATGTTAGTGTGTTATTATTCCGCTATGCATCTAGAAGCATCTTTATTAGGTATAGCGTATATGTGTGCTTATGGTTGGGATGCAGAGTTAAGTGGGCATCGATCTGATCCCGCCCCATATCAATTTTTTTAGGTATTACTCCCTCCGTCTCAAATTAAAAGTCGTTTTAGCCTTTGACACAAGGATTAAGGCATAATTAATGTATTGCAGATTTGCATTGTTATAAGAGTAGTGCAACCATTTTAAATTTGGAGTCCAGAGTGATTAACCTTTCGCCTTCCCTATCAATTAAATTTGGAGTGATTAATTAGGAGAGAGAATATAATTATGGTGGGGAAGCAATGAAGCATACTGGGAAAGAAGTGATTAATTAGGAGAGAGTATATAATTTGTACGGCTAGCGTCTAATATTTTGAAACAAGCCACTCTATCTAAAACGACTTTTAATTTTAAACAGAGGGAGTATTTATGTTCATTCTATCGGTGCTGTTTGCTTATTGCGCGGGTCATTTTATCGGCGGAGAGTGAGCGCTGGAGTTATAGACTTCACCAGACTCTGATTATATTTTTGGATTTACACTTTAGACTCCGTTTTGACCCGGCTTTGCCGTGGCACCCTCTTGTATTACACTTATTTCCGCTAGTCGCACTATTTCTGATTTCCACGCTTAGACTTACGACAGGTACAGGGGACTTCCCCGGGGATTCCAACGATCCCTTCGATTTTGGGTACGAATTCCCCCTTTGAAAACATTAAAGTAGGTTTTGAAACCTTCAACCTGTACTCGGGGCGCAAGGTCCTAACGAGGGGTTTTATCCCTCGAAACGTAACCTGGGAATCATAATCCCGGGTTGTTACATCATTATGAAGCTGCATTTCCAGGTAATCTAGAGAGAGAGAGCGCTATGGCGATCTAGGGTTTGCTCCTTCAAGCTCCTTCCGCATTGTGATCGTCGATTCCTCCGGTGAAGGTCTTTATCTTTGGCTCTCCTTTTGGTGAAAGCAGGATGAAGGCTCCTCCGGCGTCGCTAGCTTCTGTGTCTTGGGTTTCCCGACCTTGGATCTCGAATCTGTATCTTCGAGATCTTCGGTCTCTAAGGGAGTGTTCTTTTTCCCTTTGTCGTTTGTTCTATGCTTTATGTTCTTGTTTGCTTTATGTCCTTGAGTAAACCCCAAGGAGTTTACTCAAAGAAAAGGTCAGGACTATAATGATATTTTTGCTCTAGTTATTAAATAAAAGACTATGAGATTACTTCTTGCTATGTATGTTGTGTATAACTATGAATTGGAACAAATGGATGTCAAAACAACTTTTTTAATGGTGATCTTAATGAAACCATTTATATGAATCATCCTAAGGGCTTTATTGACACTGCTCGTTCTGATTATGCTTGTTTGCTTGTTAAATCCATCTATGGCTTAAAATAGTCTCCTCGACAATGGAATATAAAGTTTGATACTTGTATGAAGAGAAGCCTAGGATTTATAAGAAGTAAATTTGACACTTGCTTATATTTCAAAGATACTAGAAAGCATGATCCTCTCTATGTGTTGTTGTATGTTGATGATATCTTGCTTATTGCTAAATCTTCTGATAAAATCAACATGATTAAGCAGCAGCTGAAGAAACATTTTGATATGAAGGACTTAGGTCCTGCAAAAAGGTTCTTGGGCATTGACATCATAAGAGACATAGGTAAAAAAGGTTATGTATTTGTGCCAATCTGATTATGTGCTGAAGGTTTTTAGATAGATTTCATATTAAAGATGTTAAGGCCAATATTGTTCCCTTAGGTGGTCATCTTGATCTCACTAAAGTGAGAACTCCTTTATCCTCTGCCGAGATTAATAGAATGAAAAAAAATCTCTTATGATGCTGTTGTTGCATTGGTTCAATTATGTATTCAATGATTTGCTCTCGCCTAGATCTTGCTTTTGCTATAGGTGTTTTGAGTAGGTTCTTGTTTGATCCAGCTGAAAAGCATTGGCAAGCCATGAAGTATTTGTTGAAATATCTTTTTGGTAATGTGAATATGTGTTTGAAATATGTTGCAGGTCAAGGCTCTACACATGAGCTATTTGTGTATGTTGATGTAGATTATGCCTCAAATAAGGACAATAGAAAGTCTACTATTGCTTTTGTCTATACTTGGGCAGGTGACTCTATTTCATAGAAATCCCAACAACAACTTATTGTTGCTCTATCCTCTACAGTGCCGAGTATATAGCAGCCACTGAGGCATGTAAGGAAGCCATTTGCCTCCAAGGTCTTCTGAAAGAGATAGAAAGAACGCATTATACATCTTTATTGCATATAGATAGCCAGAGTGCATTATATTTGTGCAGGGATGCTATGTATCACGAACGTACCAAGCATATAGATGTTAGGTACCATTTTATTCGTGAAAATGTTGATGATAATGTGATCCATATAAAGAAGATAGATGGCTCTTATAATATTGCAGATTTTGGAACAAAAACTGTTATTGGTTACAAGTTCTTGTTTTGCAGGAATTTCCTCCATCTTGAGGAAATAACTTGATATATGTTCATGTTACAGGTGCTTGGGCCAACGATATATGGACGCAATCCACTGATCCACACTTAGGTTGTGTTTTCCAAGTACAGACTTAGAGAACTACAGGTAGGGTTGTGCATAACCGTGTATCCGACACGACACGACACGACACGACATGTCGGATACACAAAACCGATAACACGAAAATAGCCGATCCGACCACGACACGATAATTACCGGGTATCCGACATGAAAACATGATACGGTTTCGTGTCGGATACTCGTGTAACACGACACGACAATTGTAAAAAAAACTTTTTTTTTCTTGGCTGCTGTTGTGCTACAACTACCTACTTTAAAACCCTTTGTTTTTTTTCCTGGAAAATGCAATACAACCATGCTCTTCAATTACAATATTACAGTACATAAAAAAAATGATAAAGCTGAAAATTTTACATATGCTCCAATTACATAAGTTGACAATTTGAACAATTGAAACAAAAATCAAACACTCAAACTAACAATCAAACACTCAAACAACATCAATTACCCAAGGCAAACAACGTCAATTTTCGACACCCACGGTCTCTAATTCAATCGAAAGATCGAACTGATTGAAAAAACAAAAAGGAACATCTTACCGGATCTGAAGTGAGCTTAGAGAGAGGTCGACGACGACTTGAAGCACCGGATATGAAGCGCGGCGAGTCTAGAGGTTGAGAGGAGGTCGACCACCGCTGCCTAGAATGACAGAGAAGGAGGAAGATCGAAGAACAGCAACGGCGAGAGAAGAACGAACGGTCGGCGACTGCCGAGAAGGCGAGAATGAAGAGGAGTCGTCCTCGAGAAGGCGAGAATGAAGGAGGAGGAAGAAGAATGGGTCGGTCTAGAACGGCGATGACGAGAATGAAGGGTGAGTGAACTGAATAATGAAGAACAACTGGAAGATTCGTAACCCTAGCCGCCTAGTACTCTTTTAGTTTAATTAGAAAGGTTAGACAAGGGGAAAAAACGAAGGGAAAAAAAAGGGGTTGTGTAATCACGACTCGAACTCGAGACCTCACAGACATATCAGGCATAGATACAAGCGGCCCTCACCAACTTGGCAAACCACGTTTTATGTTCATCTTTGACAATATTTATATTTCTACTATGACAACATGTTAATATTAAAAATTAAAAATTATCGTGTCGTGTCGGATACGCGATAAGGGAAAAATCCCGATCTGAACACGACACGATTATTATCGTGTTTTACCGTTTCTTGTCATAATCGTGTCGTATCTATATCGTTTCATGTTTTCTCGTATCGTATTGGTGCGGTTTTGTGTCGTGTCAACCGTGTCATATTTTTTTCACATCCCTAACTACAGGGGCAATTGTTGAGATTATGTATATTTCTCTTAGTCTTTTATGTGTATTTGTGTAAGTGTAACATTCATATTATAACATAGAACTTATATATAAGTAGTTATATATATGGTATGGGTTTAAAGATACTTGGGAGTCTAACTAGTTTGGGCTGGATTAAATTGATCCCTATGGGCTTTATCTCCTAACCAAACTAGATGCCAAGATACTCGGCCCAACCTAATGTGTAGCTACTGGCTCATGGACTTTGAAGCTCAGTTGGTGCTAGGGTTGAAGCTCTCCCTTGCCTAAAATGTAGCGCTTCTCTTAGGGTTCCCTTGTGATGCTTATAAAAGGGATCTTGTTCACTTGAGAAGCCTCATTCTGAAGCCGTGTCTCCGGGTAATCCAAAGAGAGAGAGAGTGCTATGGCGATCTAGGGTTTTCTTCTTCAAGCTCCTTCCGGGTTGTGATTGTCGATTCCTCCGGTGAAGGTCTTCTTCTCCGACTCTTCTTTTGGTGAAAGCAAGACGAAGGCTCCTCCGACGTCGCTAGCTTTTGTGTCCTGGTTTTCCCGGCCTTGGATCTCGAATCTGTATCTTCGAGATCTTCAATCTCTAAAGGAGTGTTCGTCTTCCCTTTGTCGTTTGTTCTATGCTTTATGTTCTTATTTGCTTAGATCTTCATTGTACGCATAAACTCGCCCCTAGCTATTTTTGTAATCTTCTTGATATATATAGTGGATTAAGGCTGCCTCTTGAGGCCTCGAGGATGTAGAATCTTTAGATCTGAACCTCGTAAAAATCGGTGTGTCGTTTCTGCTTCTGCATTGTTTGATCTTGCCTTAAACGTTTTGAACTCGCATCTCAAACTTGAATCTATTCGATATTCGTATATCACAAGGTTTAACCATTTCACATGATACTTAAAGGTTTTAAATTTTTCGCATGACCAATGTTGTGTGGTAAAATGGGGTTTCGTCAAATTTCTTATGTTAACCAAATTGGTTAAAAATCTTTTAGAATTTAGGTAAAATTATAAAATAATCATTAAAAATATATTTTTTCACACAACCACCAAATTTTGGTTTTTTATTTTTAATAAGTTAATTACAACCATTTAATTTTTTTTTATAGTGCTACACATTTATTACATGATAAATGAGTAAATTATACAAAACAACAAATTTTATGGGTGCAAATAGCAATCCCTATAATGTATTAGTATTTCATTGGTTTTTTTTTATTTTTTGCCTTGAAAAAAAATAAAATGGAGTAGGTATGTTTTTTTATACAAGGAAAGTAAATTAGACACAGGTATCGGTATGACCAACAACCTTGTCTAGAGCGTCTTGATGGACGAGAACGCGTAGTTCCGAGTCATCTTCCACCCTTTTGTCGGCAGGGATACTCACGGAAGTAGCAATTCTGACCCTTGGGATAAACACGTAGTTTATCCCAACGAACTTTTCTTGGTCGTAAACTCATTGAAACAGGGGGCCGACGAGAGTTTGTACTTTGAGAGTTTGACTCACGGAAGTAGCAATTCCGACCCTTGGCAGGCACACCGCAAACACCCACGTCTAGTTTGGCCATTTGCCAATTCTGCATTATGGATGACAGAAAGATGCGAATATCTGTACTGGTGGCCTTATTAACTTGATTGAAAAGAATCTGGTTTCAAAAAAACCAAATGCCCCACCAACAAAAGTCAATGTCTCTCATTCGGGAATGGCCTATGTAATTCCGCATTTAATTGAGTGATCGACGTCCGTTCTGCCATGTAACAAGGTCGTCCAAACTTAACAGGGACCGAATATTCCAACAGGTAAGAACTTCTTTCGTCAAAGGACACTCCCCAAGAAGGTGCGCAGTTGTTTTTGTGAAACAATGACAAAGAGCGCAATTCAAGGGAACATGTATATGTGATCGCTGGAGACGATCCTTTTTTAGTAGTAGATTTGGAAGTAAACCATCATGAGATCGAGGGACCCCAATACAAGCGATTTGATAAGTTACTCGTTGGGAGAACGGTATTGCAGAGATGATCAATCACATCGGTTGGCAAAAAATGGCCAGTGTCAGAGACCAAACGAGCCTTGTCCCAACTATTGTTGGCCGAAATAAATCTGTAGACCAGCTAATCACCCTGAGATGTGGGGACTGAAGCCAGTGTACGGTTCGTTAGAGGGTCGTCAAAAGCCCAATTATCCGACCATAACTTAATTGAATGACCATTTCTAATACTCCACCTGAGGCCAGGTGCAAACAAAGTGCGTAAAGACATCAACTTAGCCCACTGCCAAAACGTCGAGGACTACTTGCTGTATTGCATAATATTAGATCCTTTAACATATTTGTCAGTGATGACTTTGACCCATATATTGGCCGGTTCAGCAATGATTTTCTAAAGAATTTTCATTTGTAAGGCGATATTCATCGTTTCAATGTTTTGCTACTTGCCTACTCTATGCTGATAAAATTAAAATGTATTAGTATTAAAATGCAGTAGGTATTTGACAATGCATATTTCATATAAGCACTATAGGTGTATCTTATTACGTTTAGATAGGAGTTTGCATATGTTTGAGTCTTGTTTCATATATTGCTTGTGAAGTATTCGAGTTCGGAATCTACGCCTTTTTAGTGTTTATTCTGCAGAGTTACATTCTGACCTTCGATGGGATCCTGGAAGAGCTTAAGAGACATGTTTTGGAGCATATAGAGGTCGAGGAAGAGGCTAGAGAGGAGCAAGGAAGAAGAACATTGAAGACAATCGAGGAAAAAGAGAGATTCCCATCACTGAGATGTCGTCGCCTCTTGCACGGCACCCGCCGTGAGCCGATTTCCAGCGATTGCGATTTTGGATCCGAAGATTCTATTTCCTATTATTATACTATTATATTTCTAGGGTTTTGCCGACTCCTTATGAGTCTTTATTAGGTTATTTCCATTATTTTCAGAGAAGAAAAGAAGAGGTTTTGTGTGACTATGAACACAATTAGAGAGAGAGAGAGAGAGATTTGGACTATGAGTTGCTAAACTCATAGTTTCACCTGTGATTCAAAGACATGGTTGTTTGGATTATGAGGATTTGATTCTATTTAGTTATTCCTTTTCCTATTTATCATTTTGTGCTTATTGATTATATTTGTGTTTCTTTCTATTATTGATCACCATGTTAGAAATTGCATCTTAGCTATGAATTCGTTGTTGTGTTCTTGATAGCAAACGAAGGTATTGAAGTAGTGATATTTCTTTGTCTTTGTAGTGGATGATTTCAATTGATCTATGTTGGGGATATGTCGATTAGGGTTGATTTTGGGTTGTTCCGGTTTGTCTTAATTGCATTGAATCAATATGCCAATTGGTCTAATTACTTGAGTCATTAATGCTATTCTTTAGTGATATTGAATAAGGTGATTGTATCCATGCGGATCTCTCAACTTTAGTCAAGTAGACATATGTTTATGAGTAATTGATATATCAATTCTAGGACCATGAATCTCAACCATTGTCAGGGAATTACAGGTGAGATATCTTCTCTACCCTATTATCAATTTACTTTGCAATCATAAAGTTGGTAATTATTTTACATCTTGGTTATTTGTCACAAATCATTGTTTGGTCATAAGAGTTCTTGTTAAGAGTTATTGAATAGTGAATCGCTTCTTCCCGTGGGTTCGACACTGGACTTAATTGCTATACTAGTAGTTATTTGGTTTATCAATTGATTGATTTGCTAATCTATTGGTTTTGTGTTTGAGTTTGGATTTTATTACTATTTGGTAAAGGGCGAAAGTGCCAACGACGTTCGTTCCACATCAAATTCTTGGCGCCGTTGCCGGGGAGAAGAAATGAGTTTGCTTTTCTTTATCTCTTTCATTAATTCTTTCTTTTTGTTTTTGTTTTCATTTTTTCTTTGAGTCTTTTGTGTCCTTGTATGGTTCAAACTAGATCTTCTAATTCATTGCCTTTGTCTTTTGAGCCCGAGATTGAAAGATCTCTTAGGTTGAAAAGGAGGCTCGAGTTTGACAGAAATAGGGAGATGGGAGACGAAGTTGTTAATCCGCCAAGAAAGACCCTGAGAAACCTAAAGGAACCTAATTTGAGTGCTCAACCACTTGCAATTAGACTTCCTGATCTCTCAGAGGGTTCAAGATTTGAGTATAAGTCGAATTGGTCTACTATTTTACCCTACTTTCATGGACTGCCCGGGGAGGAACCAAACAAGTACCTTGCTACCTTTGTGAGTGTGTGTGATAGACTTAGACCCCAAGGCCTTACCAATGACTAATTGATGTTGAGAGTGTTCCCCTTTACCTTGAAAGATTATGCAAGCGATTGGCTTTATTACCTACCCCTCAGAAAGCATTACTACTTGGGTTGAATTGAAAAAAGCTTTTCGATCTGCAAAAGTACTTTCCTGTGACTCGTCTCAACAAACTTAAGAAGGAGCTATCCGGTATTGAGCAATCATATACGGAGAGTATTTATAAGTATGTTGAGCGGTTCAAGAAGCTTAAGGGTAGTTTTCCACAACATGGTATACCCGAGGATGATCTAGTGCTATATCTTTATGAGGGCTTGCTTGACACCGATAGGAGTTTCATCAATGCTACTAGTGGAGGAGATATTTTGGATAAGACACCTCAGGAAGCAATGTAAATTTTTGAAGGGTTGGCTAATGCATCGCAACAATATGGGAGACACCAAGGAGTTAGAGGAGTTCATAAGTTGGATAATTCTAGAGATGGTCACAAGGATGATCTGGATAGGCTTACGAAGATAGTGAACAAGATGGCTATGCAAATGAATCAATCTCAGCAGCCTAGACCTTGTGGTGTTTGTGGAGATCCAACTCATCCGAATGACAAGTGTCCATTGATACAAGAAGATGTCGTTGATTTGAATGTTATGGATTATGGACCTCGTCGCAACTTTGGTAGCAATGGTTACAATCAGGGCTACAATGCGAACTATCAAAGTGGATTCAATGGCAGAGGTCAGCAGCAACAAGTTCCTTATCAAAAAGGACAATTTGAGAACTGCCAAAGAAACACTCAACAAGAGGATAGAGATGAGACATTGAGGTTGTTGTTGGACAAGATGAGTGTTCAAAAGATGTTGAGTCAAATGGATAAGGATATTGGAGAATTGAAAGCGAAAGATTCGGGGAAGTTGCCATCACAAGTGGCAGTGAATCCGAAAGAGAATGTGAGTGCTTTACCTCACAATGAGCAAAGGTGTCACAAATTCTTTATGACACCTTTGCTCATTGTGAGGTAAATATTCCACTTTTCAATTTGATTGAAACTGTGTCTCTCTATGTGAAGTTTTTGAAAGAATTATGCACGATGAAACGCAAGCAAAGGATGTGAAAGAAAGAGAAGGTAAGTTTAAGTGAAAATGTTTCTGCTTTACTACATAAAAGAATGCCTGGAAAGTGCGGAGATCCGGGTATATTTACTATCCCATGTGCAATAGGTAATGCTAGCTTCACCAAAGCTATGTTAGGCCTAGGTGCTTCAATCAATGTGATGTCTTATGATTTGTACATGTTTTTAGGTCTCAACGCATTATCTTAAACTGGTGTTACTATACAACTCACTGATCGTTCTAGTATTAAGCCTAGAGAAGTTGTTGAGGATGTTCTGGTAAAGGTAAATGATTTGATATTTTTAGCTGATTTCTTTATTCTAGATATGGAACAAGGTACGCCTGAAACTTCAATTATCTTGGGAAGGCCATTCTTGCGAATGGCTAAGACTAAGATTAATTGTTTTGAAGGTTCCCTAACTATGGAATTTGATGGTAGAAAGATTGAGTTTTCTATATTTGAGCCTATTGTTTCTTCTACTAATGATTCTGTAGATGTTCTTGACTCTAATGAAAGTGATCACAGGAATGAATCAAATAGTTTGTTAGATGCTTCTATTGAAAATGAATCATTGCATATTGAGTCTTCTAATTAACAAAGAAAAAGTTGATTTAGGGAAAGATGTCATTGAAAGAAAAATTGAGAATTTGTTTAAGTCACATGACAATGTGTCTAATTTAAATGATTCTATTGCTATTCCCTCTGAGAAATCGATTCCTAACAATGTTGAGGTTTTTGCAATTTCAGGGCATCCTCCAGGAGTAACTTATTTCAATTAGGAATTGATTGGTGCAATTGATGAATACATTGGAGAAATTCCCAAAGTTGCCCCTCTTGTTTTGAAAAGGACAAGTGTGGAGGATCTTGATGGGATAACTTGATCAAGAAATGCATCACGTTGAGCCAAAGACGTGAAACAAAGACGCTTCTTGGGAGGCAACCCAAGGTTGTTTAGGTAATATCATTTCAATTTTGCATTTAGCTTTTCAATTCAATAAAGTAGGATGAATCGTTTCGCTGAATAATGGAGTGATGGTAACTTAGAACCTTTGTTGGAGTTGAACTTTGCTTGATTTGAATACGGAATATCGCTCTGAGCACCACGGCGCCCGCCGCCAGTCCTGTTCACATACGCGTCCGGATCTTTGGTAAAATTGGAAGGGAGTAATTCTATCTTTTTATCTTTGTTAATTCCGGTTATTTTAGGTTAGTTTTATATTTTCTATCTATTTAGGATTAGATATTATTTTCTATCTTAGGTTAGTTCTATTTATCTTTTATCTATTTTTATCTATCTTAGGGTTAGAGTGTCTGTCTATGATTAGTTTCCATTTATCTTATGATTAGGATTTATCTTTTATCTATTTCTATCTTTTATCTATTTCTAATTTATTTTATCATCTTTTTAATAGATGGGTCCCCTTTCCAACTCACCATAAGTTCACATTCCCTATTGTTGATCAATCAAAGCTTTTCTCCAAGAAACCTATAAAACTCAAAAAGCCTACTTGAATCCACTCCAAAAACCCTAAAGTCTTGTGTTTCAATTGAGTTCTTGCCCATCAAAACACTCTCCACCACTACCCTACATCTATCAAATTCAATCTTTCTCCATACCATTCCCCTACCTATCACCTAAGAAGGCTATTGAAACCAAGTTGGTCGTCAAGTTTTGAGTTTGGAGGAGTGTGGACGTCGTTCCTTCAACGTCTTTGCTTGGATTCGTGTTCGGTGATACACGGCGCCCGCCGCCCCTTACACGGCGCTCGCCGTCACAATAGAGAGGTCATCTTTGGTCGTTTTTGTGGTTTTCTCCTTCATTCTTGTGAGTTATGTCTCGTGCTCCTAAGATGGAGGCCCCCACATATTTGTCTGGAGTTGAAAAGGAGCATTGGTTCCAGCTAAGGTATGTGAGTTATCAACTAACTCAATTCTTTCATCTGGAGACGTTGCAGGGGCTTGGTTTTCGTGGTCCAGTATCTTTGTTGCTGGAGAAGGGAGGTCTAGCCAACTTTGTTTCGATGGGCGCACCAATCTATCCTGTATTGGTGCACGAGCTCCTTTTGACTCTAAATGTGTGTTCTGATAGGGACATCCGTTTCATATTATTGAGTATTGAATGCTCAATTCAGAAAGAATGTTTATCCCTTGCTTTGGGAATGCATGTACCTTGGTCTACTCCTTGGTGTCGCAGCTTGTCTTCTACCACACCTGCTGAGACTTGAGCTATAGTTTCAGGACATTCTGGAAGGCCCGAGGAGTTTCACGATTATTTGATTACACATCCTGCCCTTTGCCTATGCCACAAGGTGTTGAGCCCGGCGTTCTATGGTTCTGCTGATCCGACGATTGTTGCCAAGAGAATGTGGATGTGGTTATATTGTTTGACGCCAGAGGCTGAGTGTATACCAGATTGGGTAGAGTTGTTTATAGCTGCATGCACAGAGCCACTTCAGAGGAGAGATGATATGTGTTCCCATGTGGTTACTTTTGGTGGACTGATTACTCTTATAGAACGCTATATGGGTATGGATTTGAGCTCTCTGCATCCCTTGACATCGCTTTTCTATTATGACATGTCAACTTTATTGAGCGCTCGTCTGGTTGAAAGGGTAGTCTGCCCAGACAACAGTGAGTGTTTTTGTTGGTTATCTGGCGCGAAGGGTGAGCACCACCAGTATCTTCCTACACATCTTTCTGTCGGTCCCACTTTGGTTGCATTCTGTATTCGTCATATTCCAGCGTCTATTGGGATGGTTGTGGACCCATCTTCTTCAAGTAGATTCCTTCCGGAAAATGAGGTTGATGATGATAATCTTGACATCCCCACTGAAGGTAGTTCTTTGTTTGAGCTTATTGCAATTCTTGACGATTGCTTGACGAGAATGGAAGATCAGCATTCACGGCGCTTTCGTGAGTTACATGAGCATCAGTTGACATTAGCCAAGAAGCTAGATGAGATCCATACTTGTCTCTTGAACCCCTGGGTGCATATATTGCAGCAATTGATTCAGCGGTCTGGAACCCAGACCTCACCTTCACAGTAATTGGTTAGTCATTTGCTTCCTTTAAACCCTTTATTTTACTTTTCATTGTTCCTTTTTTGTATATGTTTATGCATTGAGGACAATGCAACATGTAAGTGTGTGTGTGTTGGGGGTGGGGGGGGGGGGGGGGGGGGGGGAAGTGAAGTGAATTAGTTAGTTAGTTTAGTTCATGTTTAATTTTTTATTTCATGTTTCGATTTTTAGTTGTTTTATTTTATGTTTTTTCGATTATTATGTTATTTGTTGTAGAAAATGTCAAAAATGAAAAAAAAAATAGAAAATGTCGAAAATCAAAGAAAAAAATGTTTGGTCTCATGCATTGCATATTGTGTTATCAATGATACCCATCTAATTTGAGTTTGTCTTATTTAACTTTATACGGGAATGATCTTATAAATCCCATGGAATTCTGGAATGATTTGACATTGTCTTTAAAATTGGTTTTTATGTGAAATATGATTAGGCATAGGTAATTGAGCATGTATGATCTAAGTTTGTGAGCATGCTTGATATTCAACAAAAATTTGTCCTTGTGAGATATTTTTGGCCTTATAAGGTATACATCTATATTCCTTTTGCTTTTCTTGTGTGATTTACTCTTCCTATGCATTTATCATTGAGTATTGCCATGGTTATCTATTTTCAAGATTGAGTATATACATGTTCATTGCTTGATAAGTTTAAATGATAGAGGCAAATTTTTAGCCACATTTTATCCATATCTACCCTATGTTATATCTTGCTTTGAAGCCAATTTGAGCCTTTAGTCTATTTTATTGATAGCTCCACATAATTATATTATTCCTAGCCTATGATGAGCCTTACCCTCGTTCCGGGGAAATTGAGATTTTGAGTGGGTTATGGAATCTATTTTGGAGTTGAGGAGAAAGAAGCTAAAGTGTGAAGTTTTATGGTTTTGAGAAGATGTAATGTTATATGCTTATTAATTCCCTCGTTTTTATGCATTTGTTCGTACATGTATTTCGGCTCAATAAAAAAAATAGTTCAAAAAAAAAGTAAGAAAAAAAAAGAGCCAAATTTATTTATTTTTGCATAAGAGGAAGAATTGGATTTATGTTGGTTAAAATTTAGATTGATTGGGTGTTGGAGATTGCATGAGTATGTGATGATTAGATGATGATATGAGTATGAGTTTATTGATATATTTTGAGAGTTGTGCTTATGGAGGATTTTTGGAGTCGTTATTATGTTTTGAGATATGTTGTGTGTATGTGAGCTTGAGTATTCTTGAGTTGGTTTGTGTTATGTTGGGAGTTGTTGGAATCTTATTTTCCCGGAATTTATAGCACCATATGACCAAATACAATTCCTTGCCCTTATGTTTCTTTACCAAGCCTCATTACAACCCCGTCGAATTGAATCTTCTATGAAGGTTTCCATTGAGCGAAAGTCCTCTTGATGTCCTTATTTTTGCATTGACGTATCCGGTGGAGATTTTGTGATATAAATGTCAATATTTGAGTTGATACTTGCATATGGAATTGAGGTGAGTATATGCTTAAATCTTAAACACATGAGAGTGAGAGATACACATTATCCTTGGTAAGGTTGGATTTTTTAGTATGCAAGCAACTTGATCCCATATATACATGTTATGATGTTTATAGTCCGACCTTTGATGGGATCTTGGAAGAGCTTAAGAGACATGTTTTGGAGCATATGGAGGTCTAGGAAGAGGCTAGAGAGGAGCAAGGAAGCACAACATTGAAGACAATCGAGGAAAAAGAGAGAATCCCGTCACTAATATGGCGACGCCCGCCGCCTCTTGCGCGGCACTCGTCGTGGGCCGATTTCCAGCGATTGCAATTTCGGATCCGAAGATTCTATTTCCTATTATTATACTATTATATTTCTAGGGTTTTGCCGACTCCTTATGAGTCTTTATTAGTAGACCTGAGCAAATATGTGTCAACCCGCCTGGTCCGCCCAACCCGCCCAGCAAAATATGCGGGCTTGGACAGAGTAGTTGGCCCAAGCGGGCCGACGGGCCCGGCCCGGAAAGCCCAGAGGGCCGGGCTTGGGCGAAGGGTGAAGCCCAAGCAGGCCGACGGGCCCGTCCCGATTTTATAATAATATTATATATAATTATAATTATATAAATTATATAGAGTATTGTAAAAATATATACATAATTTCTATAATTTATAACTATATTATCGGTGTCATACTAGTGCTAAGTGCTAACTATTTCCAATCATAAACGCTCTCATCTTCAAAATCAAATCCAATTGAGAAATAAAAACCTTAAATGCTCTCTCTCGCATAGCCCAAGTGTCGCTTAAAAGTATTGGTACACTATAACGTTGATTTGCATTTGTTAGTAAGCTAATATTGTCCAGATTTGCCTCGCATTTGAATGTATTTATACAATGTTGTAATTTGCCACTTTTTTTAGTTCGATTTCAGACAGAAAACGAATTTGAGATCCTAGGCCCGCTTGGCCCGTTGGGCGGCCCGACCCGGCAAAGATGGCGGTCTTGGACGAGGCGCTAGGCCCAAAAACCAGGCTTGGCCCAAGCCTGGCCTGGTGTAGTGGGCTGAAATTTTGGTCGAGGCCCGGCCCAAGCCTGTCCGGCCCGGCCCATGCTCAGGTCTATTTATTAGGTTATTTCCATTATTTTCAAAGAAGAGGTTTTGTGTGACTATTAACACAATTAGAGAGAGAGATTTGACCTATGAGTTGCTAAACTCATAGTTTCACTTGTGATTCGAAGACATGGTTGTTTGGATTGGGAGGATTTGATTCTATTTAGTTATTCCTTTTCCTATTTATCATCTTGTGCTAATTGATTATATTTGTATTCCTTTCTATGATTGATCATCATGTTAGAAATTGCATCTTAGCTGTGAATTCGTTGTTGTGTTCTTGATAGCAAACGAAGGTATTGAAGTAATGATATTTCTTTGTCTTTGTAGTGGATGATTTCAATTGATCTATGTTGGGGATATGTAGATTAGGGCTGATTTAGGGTTGTTCCGGTTTGTCTTAATTACATTGAATCAATATGTCAATTGGTCTAATTACTTGAGTCCTTAATGCTATTCTTTAGTGATATTGAATAAGGTGATTGTATCCATGCGAATCTCTCAAATTTAGTCAAGTAGACATATGTTTATGAGTAATTGATAGATCAATCTTAGGACCATGAATCTAATCTATTATCTAAACCATTGTCAGAGAATTACAGGTGATGAAATATATTCTCTACCTTATTATCAATTTACTTTGCAATCATAAAGTTGGTTACTTTACATCTTGGTTATTTTTCACAAATCATTGTTTGGTCATAAGAGTTCTTGTTAAGAGTTATTGAATAGTGAATCGTTTCTTCCTGTGGGTTCGACACCGGACTTAATTGCTATACTAGTAGTTATTTGGTTTATCAATTGATTGATTTGCTAATTAATCTATTGGTTTTGTGTTTGAGTTTGGATTTTATTACTATTTGATAAAGGGCGAAAGTGTCAATGACGTTCGTCCCGCATCAGTATTTCGACAACCTACATCAGTAAGCAGTCAGGAGCTAGTTCTAAACAAAAAGGCAACTCGGTAACCGGGTTATCCGACACGAATCCGATTAGCTTATTCGTGTCGGATATCCGGATTTATCCGTGTTGTATCCGAATCCGAATAGGGATTTTAAGCCTAAACGGTTTTGGGTATCCGACACAATTAACCAATTTGTGTTGGATACCCGATTGTGCCCACCCCAAATTATATCGATGCAAATTGAGTATATAAGAAAAAATAGCAAAATTTTTATGGACTTAATAGTAGTAATAAATTGAATATAAACACATCTTTTAAGGTTTATATATATAGATTGATATAGATGTAGATATAGATTTTTGTTTTACATAAAGATGGACATAAATATGACAATGGCGGATTTATTTTTATTTTGGCTAAATTACATAAAACCACTCACTAGATATTATGTTCTTCACTTAACCACCCATTAAATTAGAAATTGCACAAAAACACCCATTAAATACAATTTGTTAGCAAACTACCACCCATGATAAAAAAAAAAAAAAAAATATATATATTATGTCAAGATTTTTTGAAAAAATATTGTAAATGGTCAATATACCGGTTTTGAGGGATTGAACATCCGCATTTAGATATAATAGATGCATATTTACTTAAAAAAATTGCAAATTTAAGGTCTTATTGGTGTATAAAATATAATGATGGGACAAATAAATATTTTTTATTTTCGGGTAATTAAAAGTTTGAGGTGTAGAAAATCTTATTAAAAAGTGGGGGTAAATGAGTCATTTCCATTGATGTTTTGATAGATGTACTTGGGTGTTGATTTGTTAACAAAGGTAATGGCTAGGCTAGCCTAGCCCATACTAAGCTAACGACGTCTTATTTGGGTAGGGACTTTGGGTGTGTATGGATGAAATATAAACAGGTTAAAAAGTGTGAATTATTAACTGTTAAAAAAGTAAACAGGTTTAAACGGTGTATGGAAACAACAAATAAGCTTTAGTTAGTTAAAAAAAGGGTTTATAAATAAGCTGCAGATTGAAGCTTATTTTGAGGTTTATATTCCATAATTACTATTTTACCCCTTCTCTTTTATCTTATTTGGTTTGAAAGTACCACAATACCCCTAATAAAAAACAAATAAACTCCACTTTTTACAAATAAACTGTTTTTCGCCCCATACGGAGTTTATATTTTTTCATAAATTTTTAACTACTTTTACCAACAGTTTATAAATTTTTACCCTGTTTATAATTTTAGTCAGTTTATTAACCCCGTCCCATACGAACCCTTTATGTAATTTACCTTTTTGTTTTTTTGGGTAGGGGCCTTATGTAATTTAAGTTTTTGTTTTTGCTTTAAAACCTATGGGGTGGGTTGGGGCTTCCCCTCTCTTATACTCCGTCTTTTGTAGTTTTTTTTTATTCTAACTAATGTGGGATGATATTTTATATGGGTAAAATCCACCTATGGTCCCTGAACTTTGACCAAATGTTCAAACGGGTCTCTGAACTTTAATTTTATTCATTTAAGTCCCTGAACTTTGATATTTTGTACACATTTGGTCCCTCTGTTAGTAAATTTGTTAAATATGTGTTAAGTAATGATAGGGAATCAATGTATTTTTGTATTAATTACATGAGTTAGGTTATACAATTGTAATTGCCCGGTATTTGTTTTACTAAAGTAAAAAATTAAGCTTTTTTCTTCTCAAAAGTCATCATACATAATAGAGTTTTCTTAAAACAAAGCATATTTTAAAATATATTTTTATCAAATACACTTTCTATTTTTTTTTAACAAATGTTATAATTTTCCAATAATAGTTTATTTTAAAGTATTTTAATGACTAAAATTTCCTTATTTAATTAAAAATATAGTTTTTTTAACACAAATAGAATTTATTTTTTATAGCAAAAGTAGAGTTTTTTTTTTAACAAAACACATTTTAATTTTTTTAATTAAATAAGAAATTTTCGGTCATCAAAATACTTTGAAATAAAATATCATCGAAAAATTATACCATTTAGTTGGAAAATAGAAAGTTTTTTTTATTATAAAAAGTATTTTTTAAAAACATATATTTTTAATATAATTTTTTTTTTTACTTTAGTAAAACAAATACCAAGCAATTACATGTGTATAACCTAACTTATTCCATTAATATACCAAAATACATTGATTCTATATCATTATTTAACACATATTTAACAAATTTACTAACAGATGGACCAAATGTGTACAAATTTAGTATCAAAGTTCAGGGACTTCAATGAACAAAAGTAAAATTCAAGGACCCGTTTGAACATTTGGTCAAAGTTTAGGGACTATAGATGGATTTTACCCTATTTTATATCACAACATGCCTTTCAAGTGCAAGTATCTTGACAAGTTGATATTTGTACATACTCACTACAACTAACACTTTTCAACCGGCTGGGAAAAAAAAAAAAAGATGCGGCAACGACTCTTTATTTTGGACTTAGCTGATGAACAACTAACATTGCCTCGATTCTTCTTTTTGGAGCTTGAGTCGTGTCGGTTTTATTTTTGTTTTTAATTATAAGGTCGAAATCCCCTTTTTAACACAAAAACTTAAACCAATGTGTAGAGATTTCCTCTCCCTTATATTTTGTAGTCTTTTCCCATTCCAATCAACAGTAGGGAATAGCAACCAATGTGTAGAGATTGTATTTTTATATCCCATGGAGGAGAAGATAATTTACAACCCCTTTTCATCAATCAGTAAAAACAGTTGGGAGTAGCAACTGAATTCGATAGAGCAGTTGCCAACCAAATAAATTCCAGATAGATCTCAAAGGTGATGACCTTGGGCAAAGATACCAATGTGCTAACGACAGAAAGAGGCTGAAATCACCTGAATGAGATCAATGACTTGGTATGTCGCTGCTGTGCTTAGTTGTTCTGGTTTTTTGTGTTGCTTTGCTTCTTGTTTTTGCTTGTTTACTTGTTTAATCTTGCAGTATCATGATTTACCACACTTATTTGTCTAGTCTTTTGAATCACTTGCCTTGGTTTGTAATATAACAGTTGTTCAGCAGAAAGGTGTCTCCATTAAGGTTTCCTGCTATGACTGACATGATATAACAAAACCATATGCTATCATACAACAAAACCCCAATGATATTTAGCTACATTTAAGTAGATGAATAAGACATGCTTTGTTTGATCAAACTACAATGATATAGCGCCGTCAAGAAGCAGGTCTGTGTTTGAAGGTGTTTGGTGGCAAGCAAACTTTGCCAAACCCGAAACTAAAACAAACCACCGCGGCCTAGCATTTACCATGTATTATACACTATATCCTGTCCAACCCGGATTGAGTCCATGTCTTTTCCTTCACAATTATATGGCTGTCATTGTGTTGTGGAAGGGCCGGGATTGGTTCCAGCTGGCTCATCAGCTGTTGTTCCCTGTGCGGCTGAGCGGGAGGCTGATGAGGCGTCAAATGCCTGCTGCAGAGAGTTCATTGTAGGAAGCTTTTCTGCGCTCATGTTGACCTTGATTCTGATTGGAAAACCAGAAGCATTGTTAAGACGAATAATGAGACTGATATTAGCAGAGATGTATAATTGGAAACAATAGCAACAGGCGTTTTACCTATTGTGGATGTTCACATATTCATCAGTTTCATCCAGAATTTCCTCCTACAAACATTAAGGATTGGAAACACGGAATTATTTTTAGAGGAATAATGACACTAATATCAGCAGAGACGCCCGATTGGACTCGGCTCATTTACCTTTAAAAGTTCTTCAATAACATCCTCCATGCTGATCACGCCAACTACCACTTGATGAGGTGGATATTCAGGAATTGGAGAGTTCTCAATGTCCAAGATACAGAAAGAACAGCCCCTATGCCGTTTCTTGAAAGGAGGAACTACAGCCGCAGGACTTTTAGATGCCTGTTGACTTTCATCAGTCTTTGTTGAAGTTTTATGATCATCTAATACAGATGCAGCAGTCCTGTTTACCCCACGTTGCGCTGAAACATAGCAGGTTAACAGGTAAGGTAAACCTTATTCTTAACTCTTCATATGGCAGATAAACCAATACAATCGAGCGGCAGTAGCAGCAAGCAAAGGGCTCAAAGAATAGTTGCTGTACCTTGAACAAAGTAAATGTTATGTGCAAAACTTAGGGCGAACAGCTTAAAATTATGAGAAATCATAGATGTAGACATGTTCATTTATTTAAGATTGTTGAAGTTTCTTTTATGACTTCACACTCAAGCTTCCAGCAAAACTTGAAAAGAGCTTACCATCTCTAAGCTCTTTAAGCCTGGCTCTAGATTCATTCAAGTCCTTGTAAACAACAGCAATGTGACTGTGACCTTTCTGAAATTCATTCAGAATATCATAGAGAGGTATGTTTTCAGAAACCCTGAAATACAAGAAAGGCGAGGTCAGAGGAGCAGAGGTCCATTAAGGCAAGAAGGTTAGATTAGCTAAAAGTAGCATGACAACAGAAGAAGGATTGTCGGAAGAATAAGAATGACAAAAGGGAGAGCACATCACAACAACAACAACTAAGTATATCCTGCTCAGAACAGGGCCCAGTGGGTTGAGGCAGGATATACTTGGTTGTTGCTATTGTGATGCGTACACCGTGTACACATCCTTTCCCGAATACGACGAAAGGGCGTTTACGAAAGTAGGAAGAAAAAGAACAAACAAAAGAGAGAATAAAGAGCATATCAAAAAACAAGATTAGCATGTACATCTGGTATAGTAGCATAAATTCAAAAACCTAACATAAGCTGATGCTGGCAACTGAAAAAATACTTGAATCAATTCTCAAACCACTTAACAATCTTCATATTGACAAAGATTATCCACAATGCAAAAGTAAATATTTCAGCTGACATGAATAACTTGCTGATTATCATGATATCCTTCCATTTCAATAAAGGTCATGAAAACACCACCATAAAGGGCATTCAATAATTTGAACCTCCATGAAGGCTCCACTGCACCCTACCTATAGGCTATATCCTAGAAGCCCATAGACAAGCTTTGGACTCTCGAACTGTGGGAATTAATGTTTAAACAAGGTTGCAGCAATATTTACAGACCATAAGTACTTTAAGCAGTATCATATCAAACCAGCCACCCATTAAAAGGAAAAAAAATGGCAATAAGTTGAACAATTCTATTTTGTCATAGAATATAGCACTACGGAAAGTGGGAAACAGCATGTTTTTGGCGGTATCAAAGGTGAGGCAGTGCTGTTGAATGCTGGTGAATAAGTACTCATACCGAGGGATTTTTCTAATAACCATTTTTCTGACTGGGACGGCATCATCAGGATCAACTGCTAGGAGATTCTTGACCTGTGATTTGCAATTAAAAAAAGGAAATTGAAAAAAGAAAAGAAAAAAGAAGAACATAAAGTCGAGTCCATACATTTGATTTAAAAAAAAAGAGCCCAAAGAAAGGATAATCCTCAAAATAGTATATAGCGAGCAATTCAGGCTTTGAGGAGCAACTAAAAACAAATCAAATAAAGCTCAAACAATAAAGAGTATTCCTTGAAAAAACATGGGGTGCCATCTATTACAATGACTGGGCTCAGAATTGAGCCTGACAACAGAGAGGAATGCCATTTCAATCCACATTGTTAGCATTTGACTTCATAACCCACCTAAAGTATATGTCAGGATGCATTTCAAGAGTGCATCAAAGGGGAAATGATACAGTTAAGAGGGTAAAAGGGGAACTTAGGAGGGAATATGAGTTTTGCTAGGCTGACAAGCTGTAAGATAGACATAGTAATAGGTTGAAGGCATGTACATACAGTCGTTTGTTCATCCTCTACCTTCTAACATACATCTTCAACAAATAAAAGAGAAAACATTGCAGCTATAGCTATAACTTAAAAACACATATGAGATCTGGAGTTCAATAAGATGTTTTATGCTTGAAAATACCAGGATCAATCCAATTATATTCATTGGATCTTGGTAATAAACTGGGACTCTACTATGGCCCATTGTCATAATCTCATTCAAGGTATCCCTGCAAAAACACGAAAAAAGAGTTTAAGAGAAGGACAAAGTGGATTCAAGTGTTATGTACAAACTAAAAAGATTCTATAAACCCACAAATTAAGATTTGCATCCAGATCAAGGGAAAATGCCTTCGATATTGGGGTCATGGCATCCTTCGCTGTCTTCTCTGTCAATTCAAGTGCACCGGTTATGATGGTAGTTTCATCATGTGTCAAATCTCCCCCTTTCCCCGCCTATTCCATATAAGAGGAGAGAGGCAAAAAATCAGCTAATTGCACATGAAAAGATACTGAGAACAAATGCAAGAATAAACCAGCCGTCTCAAAGAAGCTTCAATAGGCTACCTCATTCCCATGAAAATTAACAAATGTCTTCAGCTCCGCTCTTCTTAAGAGTGCAGCATGACCCTTTCCCAACATCCAATCTAGTACCTGAACAAGCATACATTACATATATACATATATTATCAGAGATATCTTTTAAAATAATGCCGCACATTCAGATCCATTCTAATGATGTGCAAACGCTTAATAAGAAAAGCTGAATATAATACCTTGCTAATCGGATAAGAAATTGGAAAGAATATTATGAGCAGAACTCGTACAACGGGGGCCATTGTTGCTCCAACAACCAACCCATAGCGTGTGCAGATTGCCTGTGGTAGTATCTGCTTCCATAAAAGGCAGATGTAAGGTATAGGAAACAAGAGCAGGTAACGATAACAAGGTCTTATAATTAATGCATCACCTCTCCGAACATGAGAATGAGAGTCACCGAAATCAAAATTGCTGCCCAAGGGGGAACAAGTTTATCTAAAAAAATTGGAAGCGTCTAGACAGACATCCAAAAGGCAGTAGAGTTGTTATTAAACAAATATGAATAGATGTCATTAGGTAAAGCAACAAGAAACATTTGACATTAACATCAGGTTTCACAAACCTCCATTGCCATAGAGTTTCCAATAAGAAGAGTGCAAAGCAGAAGATGTTGATTCTTCACCACAGGGAAGATTTTGGCTGCAAAGAAATGACATCACAAGGTTATCAGATGGTATACGAAAGTGCACACACAACTCCATAGTTCTGTCCTTTTGTTTTATATGCCTTTAATCCTATCGGATCTATCCTTAGAGACCATGTTTTTATCTTCCTGTGATGCTTCCTATTCAAAATCTTCAACTACCATGATATGCATCATAAAATTGCAGGGATGAAGTATTACTGTAAGACTTACAAATTACCATAAAGATTTCATCTTACATGGTAATTCAAGTTTTCACATTTGAAATATTAGTAAAACTTCATTCATATGATCCATGCTCCACTTGGCAGTCGAGTTTCCAGGAACAAAACTTTAACAAAAACAAGTTTTGTTAATAAATTACTCCACAAAACACAAGTATTCACAGAATCCAACTTTGACTAAACATATTGATTTTTATATCCCTAGGCAGTTCTTTTATTTGGTGACAAGTAGCACTGTCAACCACTCAAAAACAAAAATTCCCTAAATCAGGATTAATCTCTTCCAGTCCTCAGTTATTGACTCCAGGTTCTCAGCAATTTATTGTGTTAAATCAATCAATACCTAGTTGCGTATTTAAATACTTGGAATTTCATAGAACCGCAATTTTTGGTGCTCCAAAGTCTCAAACCACCGGTCAAATCTCCGATTAAATAAACAAATTCAAGCCAAATCAAAGAAAACCAAAAGCAAATCCCTGAATAGAAAATTCCCAAATTTCCAAATGCGGCGAAGCTTAAAACAGCCAACTTTAGACACACCAAACACCAAATCAAGCAATTAAGCAGAGATCAAACAGCATTTGAAGCACTAAAGCAGCTAGCTTTAAAGAGAAATTACCAGCGTGGGCACGATCTTGAGGGCGGCCAGACCTCATAAGCACTTCGAGATCGACGATTCCCAGAGACATGAGACCTAGGGTAAGCCCAGCCATTAAGCCAGCAAACAGCACTAGACCAATAATAATCACCACGTACAACGAAAACCTGGTCCCGCAACAGGGAACATCTCCCGCCATATCTATGTCGTTCTCCCCTATGTATCAATTTTTATCTCTTTGGAGGGGGTGATGTTGAACAGCTCCAGTTTCAGCTAATAAACACGTGGGTGGAGGTAAGGGTTTGGAATGAGAAATTGCCCCCATATGACGACGATGCGTGCGCTTATATTGAGTGAGAACGCAGTAACTTGCCACCATCTACACGATAGAGTGATAGACTATCGTGACGTCATCCCACTGGTGGACAAATCTACACATACACTTGGTGTATGTATACACTAATTTTTTTTTAAAAAAAAATTATTTTTCTAGGGTTCACCATTTAAAACTTAGGGTATCATTAGTGGTTATTGAAAATTTTAAGGTTTATTCTTTATAATATGGGTATAATAGAGTTTTAAAGAAAAATTTTAGGACTAATTTTTATAATTTTAAAAGTAGTGGATAAATTTTATAAAATTTTACACATGAAAAAAATATACACCAACATACACCTGGTGTATGTGTATCATCCTCCCCCACTGGTACGCCACAAGAGATGAGTAAACGTTTTTTTTTCTTACTGCCCGATTCAATATTTATTTGATTTTTTTTATTCATGTTAAATTGTTAATTACCGAGTCATCTAACTATCTAATCTAATCTAACTATATATATATATATATATATATATATATATATATATATATATATATATATATATATATATATATATATATATATATATATATAGGGAAGCTTTAAAAGGTAAAAACTCCTTAACGTGTAAAATCCGCTTAACGTGTAAAATTTATTTTTTTAATTAACTAGAACACGCGCGCTCGATCAGTTTCTCTCTCGTGCTGCCCCGCACCCACATCCGGCCACGTCGTCGAGCCACCTCCGGCCACCAGCGACCAGCCGCCGTCGAGCCCACCCCGGTGCGCAACCCCCGAGCCCTGGACTGCCCCTGGTTCGAGCCATCTGCTGCCCCGACGCGCCCGTCTAATCGCAGCACCATCGCGCGAGCCATCAGCAGCCTCTCGGTTTTCGGCCTCCCACGCCACCCACGAGCCACCTCCGGCCACCAGCCCCGACCAGCTCGAACCCCCTCCCTCAGGCGCACCCCCCGAGCCCGGAACCCCCATGGTTCGAGCCCAGCCGAGCTCAAACCGAGCCCATCTCTCCCGACAGACCTGTTCGACGTTTTTGGTTCGGAATACCTTCGAAATCCCGAATTTGCTCCTTGTTTCCACTCGAATTTGGTATGATTTCTAACCCTAAACTTGTTTATTACAACTATTTAGATTGTTTGAATGATTTAGGTTGAGATTGAAAACCTAGGGTTTGATTTAGAAGCGGAATTTGGGGCTTTTTGCCAAAAGCCAAATTGATTGAAATTGATGATATGGCTGGGTTGTTGGGTTGATTTTGAGCTAATTTCATGTTCATATCATTGTCAAATTGTTTATAGATCATGAAATAATTGAATTTTAGAATTTTAGATTGCGATATGTTTTAGAATTTGGGGCTTTTTGCCAAAAGCCAAATTGATTGAAATTGATGATATGGTTGTGTTGTTGGGTTGATTTTGAGATAATTTCATGTTCATATCATTGTCAAATTGTTTATGGATCATGAGATAATTGAATTTTAGAATTTTAGATTGCGATATGTTTTAGAATTTGGGGCTTTTTGCCAAAAGCCAAATTGATTGAAATTGATGATATGGTTGTGTTGTTGGGTTGATTTGGAGCTAATTTCGTGTTTATAGCATTGTCAAATTGTTTGTGAATCATGAGCTAATTGAATTTTAAAATTTTATTCCAATATGCTTTAGGTCGATTAGGTTCTTCTATTTTAGCATAAAAATCATAATTTAGCCTATTAGCTCAATTGGTAGAGCAATGTGCGTTTGCACAAAAGATGTGGGTTCAAATCCCACATAGGTTACATAATAGACAAGAGCGCAACAATCACAAATTGTTAATCATGCACATTATAATCTAAGTTATGCACTTTTTAACCTTAATTATGCACATTTTAATCTTATTTAGGCACTTTAATTTTAAAAGCTTATACGTTAAAAAATCGATTTCAAACTTACATTTATCAACCTAAATTATCCGAGAGGTGAAACCAAACTCTCAAAAGTAAAAAAAAAAACAAAATTAAAACATCGATTTCAAAAGCACATCTTTTGACTTATTAATGCGCATTATGATCTTACATTTGCACAATTGTATTCTTCATCTGCACAATTGTATCTTACTTTTGCACAATTGTAGTTTAAATTTGCACAATTGTATCATACTTTAAATTTGCACAATTAAAGTTGCACAAAAGCACTTTACAGTTGCACAAATGCACTTCACAGTTGCACAAATGCACTCCACAGTTGCACAAAAGCACTCCACAGTTGCACAAAAGGTATCGAAAACGGGAAAAAGTGCATTTACCCATAAAAATAGACATTTTTACCAATTTACCCATAAATTAAACATATTTCAATTAAAAAAAATTATAATTGAAATAGTCGCATTTACCTATTTACCCCATAATGAATTATTTGTCTGCACAAAATAAACCTATATTTGCACAATAAGATGTTATATGTGCACAAAAGCAATTTATACTTGCACAGCAGAAAGTGCTACCACGAAAAAAAAAATTCTGGGCAAAAAAAAAAATTAAATTTTTTTTTTTAAAATAAAAAAAATCGGGTCCGAGAAGGGGGGGCCAAGGTGGGCACACGCATGGGCAAGGGGGCAGTCATCCTACTCATGAAATTAGGCCCATTAGTAATTAAATTAGGCCCAATCGTAATTAAATTAGGCTCATTAGCAAATTTTACACAATAAGCATATTTTACACTTTAAGGACTTTTTACATTTGAAGTAAACCCTATATATATATATATATATATATATATATATATATATATATATATATATATATATATATATATATATATATATATATATATATATATAGGTAAATGTTCAAATGAAAACTAGTATAGTCCCCGCGCCATGGCGCGTATTTTGGAAACATCTATTTTTTTAAAAATAGAAAAACAAAAAAATTGATAAATAAATCCCATTGGTTAAAAAAATGTTTAATTGTTTTTATCATTTATCACTTGACATTTTATATAGATTAGGCTTGGTGGGTGAAATTCCAAAAATTAAGGTTATAGAATGAATATAGTTAGTATTAACTTTATTTGACATTTTTATAATAAATATAGAATGAAATAATATTATATAGTTAGTATTAACTTTATTTTAAAAAGTTTTGAATTAATCCTATTGGTTTTGAATTAATCCTATTGGTTGAAAAATGTATTAAATATATAAAATAGATGTTTCCAAAAATATCGGCTCGTGAGAATGCGACATGTGGCCAAAAGGCTTTGGTTTTAAGTAATATATAGACTATTGGTTTTGAATTAATCCTATTGGTTGAAAAATGTATTAAATATATAAAATAGATGTTTCCAAAAATATCGGCTCGCGAGAATGCGACACGTGGCCAAAAGGCTTTGGTTTTAAGTAATATATAGATAGATTGGTTGAAAAATGTATTAAATATATAAAATAGATGTTTCCAAAAATATCGGCTCGCGAGAATGCGACACGTGGCCAAAAGGCTTTGGTTTTAAGTAATATATAGATATAGATGGTTGAAAAATGTATTAAATATATAAAATAGATGTTTCCAAAAATATCGGCTCGCGAGAATGCGACACGTGGCCAAAAGGCTTTGGTTTTAAGTAATATATAGATAGATGGGGCTTAAGATGAAAATCTCTCTTAAAGTGAAAATAGTCTAATTTGGATGTAAATGGACATAATTTAAAGGTTAATGGGCCTAATTAAATGAGTAATGAATAAATGGGCCTAATTTTGGTGTAAATGGGCCTAATTTTATGAGTAAATGGGAAAAATGGTTAAATGACCCTAATTATGGGGTAAATTTCACACGCCTCCCCCAAACTTTCCATTCATACGAATATTGCCCTTATTTCAATTATGAAAATTACAGATTTTAGCCCGTAATTTTTATTTGAAATAATATTGCTAGGTGCAACTATAATATTAAAAAAATACAACAAGAACGTTACATCACAGTTTTTATCTTTATTTTAAAAAGGGAAAAAGATGAGATTACAAAATATAAAGTAAACAAATAATACAATAAATGTTATTATTAATAAATGTGCATTTTCATAATGTGTCATACCAAAAATTTTCTTTATGGACCGCTATTTTATGACATTTTTGTAATTTAATGCAACATGTGTTATTAAAAGCCTATTAAGCTCAAAAAATGGTATAGTGATATGCCCATGCACAAACGTTCGAGTTCAAAATCCCGCATAAGTTATTTATGGTTTTTTTTTTGTTCCCGTTCATGAATAAGATTATAAAGTGCAATAACAAAATGATAATGTGCACAAATAAGATGATATAATGCATATATAACATTATAATGTGCAAATATAACTTTAAGTTGTGCAAATATAACACTATGTTTTGCAAATGTAACATTATATTGTGCATATCTAATAATATAATGTTACGTTGTGCACATATAATATTATGTTGTGCGAATATAACATTATATTGTGCAAATATAACTTTAAGGTGTGCAAATATAACACTATGTTTTGCAAATGTAACATTATGTTGTGCATATCTAATAATATAATGTTACGTTGTGCACATATAATATTATGTTGTGCGAATATAACATTATATTGTGCAAAATATAACTTTAAGTTGTGCAAATATAACACTATGTTTTGCAAATGTAACATTATGTTGTGCATATCTAATAATACAATTGTGCAGAAGTAAGATAGGATTGTGCAAAACTAGTATACAATTGTGCATAACTAAGATTATAATGTGCATGATTAACAATTTGCGATTGTTGCGCTCTTGTCTATTATGTAACCTATGTGGGATTTGAACCCACATCTTTGTGCAAACGCACATTGCTCTACCAATTGAGCTAATAGGCTAAATTATGATTTTCATGCTAAAATAGAAGAACCTAATCGACCTAAAGCATATCGCAACAAAATTCTAAAATCCAATTAGCTCATGATTCACAACCAATTTGACAATGCTATGAACATGAAATTAGCTCCAAATCAACCCAACATCACAGTCATATAATCAATTTCAATCAATTTGGATGTTGGCAAAAAAACCCCAAATTATAAAATATATCGCAATAAAATTCTAAAATCCAATTAGATCATGATCCATAAACAATTTGACAATGCTATGAACATGAAATTAGCTCCAAATCAATCCAACAACACAATCATATCATCAATTTCAGTCAATTTTGCTTTTGACAAAAAGCCCCAAATTCTAAAACATATCGCAATATAAAATTCTAAAATTAAATTAGCTCATGATCCATAAACAATTTGACAATGATATGAACATGAAATTAGCTCAAAATCAACCCAACAACACAACCATATCATCAATTTCAATCAATTTGGCTTTTGGAAAAAAGCCCCAAATTATAAAACATATCGCAATATAAAATTCTAAAATCCAATTAGCTAATGATCTATAAACAATTTGACAATGATATGAACATGAAATTAGCTCAAAATCAACCCAACAACACAACCATATCATCAATTTCAATCAATTTGGCTTTTGGAAAAAAGCCCCAAATTTCGCTCTAAATCAAACCCTAGATTTTCAATCTCAACCTAAATCATTCAAACAATCTAAATAATTGTAATAAACAAGTTTAGGGTTAGAAATCATACCAAATTCGAGTGGAAACAAGGAGCAAAATCGGGATTTCGAAGGTATTTTAAGCCAAAAGCACCGATTAGCGTTGTTGGGGAAGATGGCGCGGTGTAGGCTCGGCTGGGCTCGAACCATGTGGGTTCCGGTCTCGGGGGGTGCGGCTGAGGGAGGGGGTTCGAGCAGGTGGTGGCTCGTGGGTGGCGTGGGAGGCCGAGAGAGTGGTGGCTCGAACAAGGCGGGGACGGTTCGGTGATGGTGCAACTGGGCTCGAACCAAGCCAAGTCCAGTCTCGGCGGGTGCGCCCAGGGGTGGGCTCGAGCGCGGCTAGCGCTGGGTGGCCGGAGGTGGCTCGACGTGGGGTGGGTGCGCGACAGCGGGAGGCCGAGAGAGAAGACGTTGTTTGCCTGGTTCGAATGAGTGTAGTTTACCCCATTTTCACTTTAAGATAAATTTTCATCTTAAACCCCTTTTTCACTTTAACCTCACCCCATATATATATATATATATATATATATATATATATATGGGGTGAGGTTAAAGTGAAAAAGGGGCTTAAGATGAAAATTTGGCTTAAAGTGAAAATAGAGTATTCACCACGCGCGTCCCGGTATTTTTTTAAAAAAACCACTGAACCGTTGTGAACCGGAAAAAAAAAGAGAGAAAAAAAAAACATAAGCGGACTGGAACGCGTCTTCTCAGACCTTCCTTGGTTGCTCCTCCAGTCGCCGTCCCTCCGACCTCACCAGCCGCTGACGGCAAGTTCTCAAGCCCCGACCTCCGATCCCAAGAAGACTCCGACTTCTCTCCCCAGCAGCAGCGAGCGTCTGAGACTCCTCTCGAGTGTTGAGCAGCCACCGGTGGTGCCGACAACCTTCTTCTGAGTTAGGCAAATCGAGTCCAACCTCCGACCAGACCACCGATGGACATTGTCCGACTAGCCTCTCCTCCTCCTCATCTCCTCCATTGAATCCACAAGGTAAGTTTCTAATAAACCCCCAATTTTTAGGTTTTGCTAAATTGAATAAATTTGTAAAATCTTAGAATTGAATGAGTGAAATTGAAAGTTATTTATGATGATTTCTTGTTGAATTAGATTGATTGAGAGTGTTTTTAGTTGGATTTGGGATTATTGTTCTTAATTGTTTTGACAACGTTGCTGATTAAGGATCTAGAGGCTTGAATCCTTGATAAATCTTTGCCCTGATGTATTTTGCTACAAATGTAAAAAACCAACTCTTTTTTAGGGTTTGCTTAGGGAGAGTGAGTATTCTTCTGAAAATAGCAAAGCAGCAAGCACTAAACAGAATTATGCAGTAAACAACTCAGAGTCTATGGAGTTGGAGTTTTCGGTGAGAGTCTGGAAAGGGAAGCACTTTATAATATTAATTGTTTGTGGTTTTGATTGTATTAATTTGCAGTTTTTAGGGATGTAATCTCTATTTGATCATAAAGTCTTCAGGTTAATGAGACTTTCTAGTTTTAGTTACACGGTAACATGAAGTGCAAACTAGATAGCTGTTATTGATGCTTGCAGTTGCAGCCCCATATGTAAGGTGTTCCTCAATTGCCAAGCTCTCTAAGGTATTTCTTCAAGTCATGCTGGTCATTTTGAAATTTCCAGGGAGTATCTGCTAAGCATAAGAGGCCTGGGATTGAAAAGTGTAGAGTGTGTGAGGCTTTTGACATTGCACCAGCTTGCCTTCCCTGTAAGTCTAGCCATCAATATTAACACGCATTCTCTGGCATAAAATTTTTCATTATTCAAACTTAAATTGTGGAATCTATGCAAGGTTGACACAAATGTTGGGAGGATTGCAGTACGACTTGGTTGGGTTCCTCTCCAACCACTTCCTAAATCACTTCAATTGCATCTTCTAGAATTGTATGTGACAATATTTTTTTAGCATCTACATAAGCTTAATACACCTGAATATCTTTGCTAATACACCAATATCTTCACAGGTACCCAATCTTGGAGTTTATCCAAAAGTACTTATGGCCACGACTTTGCAAGCTTGATCAAAAGACGCTGTAAAAATATAAACTCATATAGTCCTTGAAAATTATTTGTCACATGATATGCTGATGTTCATAGAAGAAGATAAGAAAGTTTGCATGTAGTATAAAGCAAAAGCATATTGTTCAATTCGCGGCTGATATGTCATTTTTTCTTGATTCTATACAGGTATGAGTTGCATTATCATTTGATCACATTTGGAAAGGTAAATGAGCAGTGCAACTTATAAGTGAGAATAAGATAAATACTTTAATCTCTTCAAGAATGACCACTATCATTTATCTAAAGAGTACTTTCTACACTCATATGCAGGTTTTTTGCACAAAAAAACAGCCAAATTGCAATGCTTGCCCATTGTGAGGTGAATGTAGACACTTTGCCAGTGCATTTGCAAGGTAAGTTTATCTTTAAAAACATTTCTCTACTATCATAACTTTTTATTTGCAAAATAAGACTATTCTTTTAAAGAAAACAAACACATCATGAATTAATGTTTTTTATGTGCACGCTGTACTAATTGAAAAAAACATGTTAATTGATGCAGTGCTAGACTAGCCCTTCCAGCACCTGAAGATAAAAGAATTGTACCTTCATATGAAGACAATGTGATTCCTCAAGTGCCTGAAGATAAAAGAATCATACCTTCATATGAAGACAATGCGATTCCTCAAGTGGCTATCCATTCTTTACCAATGCCTCTGCTCATGGCAGATCCCATGTCAGAAACAAAATCAGAATCAAGGAACTCTGAGCCTATTGTTGAAATTCCAGCATCACCAGAAGCCGAACCAGAGCAATTGCAAACATTATAATATGACATCAAAGATGCTCTCGATGAGGATCCAAATGAAATCCCCACAATCAAACTCAACTTGGGGCAATTCACTTACACCCTGCAGACTTACATGCAGCCGAATATGGAACTCCAGGATGGAGAAATGTCCACGGCCCTAGTATCTCTAGCAACAGAAGCTGCTTCTATCCCCACCCCAAGGCTAAAAAATGTGAATCGACTAAGAACAGGGCATCATGTGTAAGTAGACATTTCTCCTATCTTAAATGAAGACTTTATAGACTAGTTCGAAGGGATTGGCCTTGAATCAACAACTTTCAAGTTCCATTAAATCATTTTTGAAGCACAACAAAGCTGCAATTAAGTCCATGACGATGACTTAAATCACTCTTCAAATCTCTTTGTTCCCTACAAATGGATTAATATCTTTTCATATAATTATATTAGCACAAATATTTTATGATTACATATTCAGAAGTTTTTGTAACCCCTTGCGACATCCTGCTAATAATTCTGCAGGTATGAGCTTCCAGAATCTTAGCTTTAATACCATGGTAGTGTTTTATGCACTAAATTATCTTATAAATGCACTTTGCAAATATTAAACATGCACTCTATAATCATGTCTATGCACTGAGATTTTGAGATCCATAAGCTCAAATAGGAAAGAGCACACGAGCAATTTGTTGCTCGGGGGTTGGTGGTTCGACTCCACCTGGATCTATATACTAGTTTGACACCACTTGAATCTTTATACTCGTTCATGGATTTGGAAAAAAAATCTGAATAAAAGGTGTGAGTTTTATTCTTGCACTTGAGAATCTTATTCATGCACTTCATCACTTTATTCTTGCACTTTGCAGTCTTAATTGTGCACTTTAGAATCTTATTCATGCACTTCATCATTTTATTCTTGCACTTCATAATCTTATTCATGCACTTCAGAATCTTATTCATGCACTTCATCACTTTATTCTTGCACTTTGTAGTCTTAATTGTGCACTTCAGAATCTTATTTATGCACTTCGTCATTTTATTCTTGCACTTCAGAATCTTATTCATGCACTTCATAATCTTATTCATGCACTTCATCATTTTATTCTTGCACTTCATCGTTTTATTCTTGCACTTCAGAATCTTATTCATGCACTTTATCATTTTATTTATGCACTTTATAATCTTAATTGTGCACTTCATAATCTTATTCATGCACTTCATGATTTTATTCTTACACTTTCATTTTATTTATGCACTTTATGATCTTAAATTGTGCACTTCATCATTTTATTCTTGCACTTCAGAATCTTATTCATGCACTTCATAATCGTATTCATACACTTCATCATATTATTCTTGCACTTTAACATTTTATTTATGCCCTTTATAATCTTAATTGTGCACTTCATAATCTTATTCATGCACTTCATGATTTTATTCTTGCACTTTATCATTTTATTTGTGCACTTTATCATCTTATTTATGCACTTTATCATTTTATTTTTGCACGTTATAACCTTATTCATGAACGAGAACAAACACAATACAATCATAAATAGCCTATACGGGATTTGAACCCGCATCTTTGTGCATGGCACATCGCTCTACCATTTTGAGCTAATAGGCTTTAAATCACGTCACTCTTTTTACGTTTAATAATTTTAACACAAAAAAATGTCCTATTTCAGTTGGTCAAAAGCACACACCTTTACTACCTGGCAGGAGCTATCTAAGGGATCCGGTTGTATAATCCGGAGAGATCAAGGTATAACAAGAAACCAAACCAACAAGTTCTCTTTCACACTTGTTTTATAGGACATGAAATCATATTAAACTAAATTAGCCAAAGTTGTCTTCAACAAATGAACAAACACCACAGGGAATAATACACTTGAAGCAAATTAAAAAAACAGCCATACCATCACATAACATCCTAATCAAGCTTTGATGGTCACAAACACACACCTGATTTAGTGAGCTGTTCCATTCATAATCAGTTCAGAATACATCACAAAGATATCACCCAACAGCTTTAACAAGGAACCAAACCAACAAGTTCTCTTTCACACTGGTTTTCTAGGACGAAATTATACTAAGCCAGATCAGCCAAAGTTGTCTTCAACAAATGAACAAACACCACAGGGAATAATCCACTTGAAGCAACTTAAATAAACATCCATACCATCACATAATATCCTAATCAAGCTTTGATGGTCACACTACACAAGCACACATCTGATAGTCAACCTAGTCATTGCACTCTTCAGTTTTCACACCATGTCTAGATTACGACTGCTAATCTATCAATAAGCATAATTTATAATCCGAATTCAGATGGGTCCAATAGGAGTAATAACACAGAGGGTTCATCCAGTCTGAAAACATATTTATCGCAAGCAAGGACCACATTTCCGAATCCAACACTGATACACATCGGTGTTTTTTATGATTCGAAGTTGATAAAAATCGATTGAATATCATAGACTGGCCAATCTAATTGTAAAAAAATCATAAATCCATGACAGTGACGCCACTGTGTGATTCACCTTCATGGATGCATCAGCGATAATGTGGCCAATATGCACCCTAGATCCGTAGAAAGGTAGTTCAACTCACAGAGTTCGAAACATCAACTCGCCCTCTATGACAGACGTATATTAACTTAGCCTATCAATAATTCGATTTCAATCCTCATTTTCTTAAAACAGATTCATAAACAAGATAGCAAATAGATGGGAAAAAAGGCAACTACAGGACCCAATCAGTTCAAGAAAACAAGCATCACAACAGAACTACTCGACAATACCGAAAAAATAACACAAACCAAAGGATCTTACCTTAGAAGTGAGCTCATCTAAAGCAGGTTAAGTTGCAGTTTCCAACTCGGTGGTACAGGCATCCAGGAAACTGCATATACATCCCAGCATCACCTCCAGAGCTCGAAATTCGAATGGGAAATCTATACAAGCAGGCAACATCATCACAAATTCAAGGGGCTTTCAGAATTGGGGAGAGAGAAAGAGAGAAACCGCCATTAATGGGGGAACATGGAGATGATTAGAGGTTGGGGGATGCTTGGTTCAAGCTTGGAGGTGGGAGATGAAGATCTGCAGAGGGAAGGAGGTTAGTGTGCCGCCGGCTTAGGGATTCGGCGAGGGCGGTGGTCAGAGTTGAAGCGAGCGGAGATTTCTCGAAGATTCGGAGCGCAATCTCCCTGAGCCCACTCGAATTCCGCACTCGGCGAGCCCAATCCACTGCCGCCGGCGTCGTCCTTCCCCAAAGGGAGCCTCTCATAGGCGACGTTGCTGAATAAAGCCGCCATCGCCACCAAAGGCCCTTCCTTTTCGAAACAGCGTTGCTGGCTTTAGAAGCGAGGACCAATTTTTTTTTAATTAACAGACCTGCGGCCCGAATCCGAAAATTAGGTCCATTTTCATTTTAAGAGGATTTTTCACCTTAAGTCTCATTTTCATTTGAACCTTTACCTATATATATATATATAAGTTAAGAATTCGAGGGTCAAACAAATCTGACACCTCGAGAGGCCGACAAAATCGGCAGACGGCGAACCGTCAAAACATACAAAGAAAAATAAAAGGTGCAAACCGTGCACTGACAAGCATACAATTTTGGGCGACATAGCAAACTTAATCCTAACACATCGGGGACAACATGGACTACAAACCGAAGCCAAGCGCCACCAAACAGCAACATCGCTAGTCAACGGTACTTCAAGAGTCCATGTGGGCAACGAAGACGAACCTCCAAGGAAATATCCGGATCACGGAGACGCCTCGATGCACACCGCCTTGACCTCAGTCAGACCCGAATCCGAAACGCCAGAGCACTAGGAAAAGGACATCTGAGACAATCCAAAAGAGCCATCGAAAATCACCCAAGTACAACGCACTTGAAAACCCTTTCAGGATTTTTTATAATCCCTTTCGGGAAATTTATCAAACTCTTTTGAGATTTTATTCAACCCCTTTCTGGATATTAGACAAACCCTTACGGGAGTTATTAATACAAAAATAAAATAAAATAAAAATAAAAATAAAAATAAAAAATCTAATCTAATCTAACTATATATATAAAGGTTGCTCTAGCCTAATATATATTAAATAACCTAATATATATTAAATGATTAAAAAAAATAACCTAAGATTTTAATACTTATTACTAATATAATAAGTATTAAATTGTGAAAAAAAGAATTAAAAAAAAAATTTATATAGTTTTTAGCTCCTAAAACTACGTGCACAAAAATCAAACATCGTTTATTTCCGACCGGATGGAGTATTAAATATTAGCATAAAAAATTAAAAGGTTGTTCTAGCCTAATGGTTAAGGAATAGTTTTATATATTCATAAGGCCAAGGGTTCAACTATATCCTTAGCTACACTATTTTTGTAATTTTTTATTATATTAGTTTAATGCCTTAAATTTATTAGATAAAAATATTTAATATTTTTTCATTAAAAAAAATTCTAACGGTTTCTTAGACAATAGAATTATAATAGTTTTTTTATGTAGCACCATAATTAAAAATATTTTTTTATCTAAAAAGTGCTTTTTAAAATTAAATATTTTATGTTTAACTAATGGTTATACTTGTCATTATAAGACATATATTATTTATGCTTAAAATTATTTAATGAATACGAAAAGAGAGTGCCTTATTTTATATTAATGTCAAAACATTGATAATAATATATTATTTTTCTTTACAAAATGTGATTAAATAAATGTTGTCAAAAATAAAGAATATATAAATTCTATGCAAATTAAATGGTTATCAATTAATTCCAAAATAAAATGAATATTTTTCTAAATATTACAACATATTTTAAATTATCATAAAAAGGATCAATTCTATTGAATATATAATTCTATGAAAATTAAGTGGTTATCAATTGCGAAAATAAAATGAATATTTTTCTAAACATTACAACATATTTTAAATTGTCATAAAAATGATCAAATTATTAAAAAAATTGATTAAAAAAAAAGTTAATATTTTACCATATTTTTAAGCTCTTAAAAACGTGCAAAATCTAAAGAAACTTTTATTAAAAAAACAGAGGTGGTATTATTTAACTTAACCAATAAGGAATAAAATCAGTATATGACAGATTGTAATATAAGACTAATGACATGAACATATAAAAAATCATAGTTAGATTAATGTGTAAATAACATTTTCAAAGATATCACGTACATAACATATAACATTAAGTTAACATGTGTGTGTCCTATTGACAAATCATAACCCTAAAATATAACCCAGCAGTCGCCGTCACTGCTGCCCTCGCCACCATGTGAACAACTCCTCCACCTCCGGCTGGCTTCTGCCCAACCTCAACCTACACACCCCAACTCCTCCACAACTACCACATCTCAACCCAACCCAAAATCTTCCAAACCCTTAATTTTTAATTTTTTATCCAGATTGATGTCGCTGCCACCACCGTCGGGCCTCCTCCGTCGTCCTTCCCTAGTGGGATCTAGCCATCTGGGTTCGCGGGTCTTCGAGACGGTCCTCCCTCGGCCGCCTTGGCGACGGCTCCGCCAGCTCCTCTGCTAGCCTACTCCTCTCCAACTACACCGTCCGCCGGTGTCTGGGTGGTTGTCGGCTCGTTGCCGCCTCTAGCCACCCGTGTCCAACCCCACGCCGCCAATCTTCTCCTCCACCTTTGTGTGGTGGCCGATGCCGCCCGGTCTACTTGCCGATTCTCTCTATCCTTCACTCCAACTCTTCAATCTAATTAATCCATTCTCCCTTCTTCAAAACTCTACCATGAAAGTCCTTCAAAATTTTCAAATTTTACAGTCACTTTTCTGGTTCCAAAAAATTCCAAAGATAGATCTCATTCTCTCTCTCTGAGGGCTGCCCAAAAAAAAAAAAAAAAAAACCCAAAATCCAAACCCACAACTGATACAGGGTTAGCCGTAGGATGGCCCGATCTTCGACAATCAAACAAGAAATAACAAGAACGGAAGCAAAAGACTCAAAGACTCGATGAACAATATGCAAGACTCGAAATTGATAACAAAGACACGACCGATAAGGACTGATTCGAACTAAAATAGAACGAGGCAGAGACTCCAGGCCTCCTAAGAGGGTAGGAACCAAATACCAACGACTATAAAGCCCGCCTCTACAACCTTACACAACCAAGCGGACAACTTGGAGGCACAAGGAGGGGACTTGTGATTACCAGGATCACCAAGCTTTCGCGAGGTTGACGAACTCAAAGCAAACCAAGTTAGATCTATAACCAATTTGCAATCGATGGGCCCTGCTTCGAATCGATTGACTTGAGCACTCAATGTGTTTCACACAAGAGAAAAGCTTTCATAAAATTCAACGTGTGTTTCTACAATGAAAGAGACGACCTAATATAACCTAGAGGCCGGCTGAATTTCGGAAATAAATAAATAAAATAAATAATTAAAACAAGTTTCCTAAAATACCTAAAATAGATAGTCTGTCACGACCCGTGGGAGGATCCCGCGAATCGTGAGACTCATCAGAAGCAAAACTAAACTCTGGGCTCCTGGCCGCGACTCGTGGAGCCGTCCCGCGAGTTGTGAGACGTCTTAAAAATCTAAATATTCCAATACTTAAAATCGGTAACACATAAGGCTAAGGTGGTTCGACATCCTTGATCCCTATACACATATAGGTCTTCAATGTAGGCTCGGGGAGTTGAACCGTGCTCGAGAATAAGGCGTGACTCACAAACATGAATGAGTCACTCTACAACTTCTTGGCTCGGGCTCGAGTCATAGGTCCGTCTCCTAAGATAATCGGCATGTCCGGAGGTGTAGAATATGGTCCCGCATTAACCTCCCCTTCTTGGAAAGGATTCGACCACGAATCCAAGTCCTCGTCCACGGCTAAGTATGGAATAAGATCCGTGACGTTGAAGGTAGCACTAACGCCATAAGTGCCAGGAAGCTCCAGCTTGTAGGCATTGTCACCTACCTTCTCCAGAACCTTGAAAGGTCCATCTCCTCGTGGAGCAAGCTTGCTCTTCCGCTCGTTGGGAAACCTCTCCTTCCGTAGGTGCACCCACACAAGATCCCCTGGCCGGAATGTCACCAATCTGCGCCCCTTGTTGGCCTTGTTGGCGTTGTACTCAGCCTTCCGCATGAGCTGCTGACGCGTCCTAAGTATAAACTCACTAGGCCAAAGGTAATGGGACCATGTCTTAAGGACTCTAAACAATGCATAAAGTTCTTTGTCATACGTAGAGTAATTAAGACATGCACCTTTTAATTTCTCAGAAAAGAAGGCTATAGGCTTACCTTCTTGCATGAGGACTCCTCCAATCCCAACTCCACTAGCATCACATTCAACCTCGAAAGGTCGAGTGAAGTCAGGCAGAGCCAGCAATGGCGCATGAGTGAGCTTCTCCTTGAGCTTGCAGAACGCCTCCTCCTGAGTTGGACCCCACTTAAACTCAAATCGCTTCTTTGTAAGTTCTGTGAGAGGGGTTGCGATGGAGCTGAAGTCGCGCACAAATCTCCGATAGAAGCTCGCGAGGCCCTGGAAACTCCTCACATGGTCGATATTGGTAGGTGTCGACCAGTCATGGATTGCCTTGATCTTAGCATCGTCGACTCGCAATCCGCTTGAACTCACTACAAAACCCAGAAAAGACACTTGATCATTACAAAGCTCACATTTCTTAAGATTGGCATACAAGTGTTCTAATCTAAGAGTAGAAAGTACTTCCCTCAAATGTGCTTCATACTTCTCAGGTGATTTACTATAGATAAGAATGTCATCAAAATAAACAACAACAAATTTACCTATGAAATTCCTAAGCACATGATTCATTAGTCTCATGAAAGTACTAGGTGCGTTAGTCAAGCCAAAAGGCATAACCAACCATTCATAGAGTCCAAACTTTGTCTTAAAGGCTGTTTTCCATTCATCGCCTTCCTTCATCCTAATCTGATGGTAGCCGCTTTTTAAATCGATTTTAGAAAAGATAGAAGAACCATGCAACTCATCTAACATGTCATCTAAGCGGGGTATAGGATGGCGATATTTCACAGTTATGTTGTTAATTGCCCTACAATCTATGCACATTCTCCAAGAACCATCTTACTTAGGCACTAACAACACAGGCACAACACTAGGACTCAAACTTTCCCTAATGTATCCCTTGTTCAACAGTTCCTGGACTTGGGATTGAACCTCTTGGGTTTCAGTGGGATTCATTCTATAAGCAGGCCGATTAGGCAATGCAGCCCCTGGAATGAGATCGATTTGATGCTCAATTCCTTTGACAGGGGGTAGACCTGTTGGTATGTCCTCGGGGAAAACATCCTTATATTCTTCAAGAAGAGATAGGATGCGAGGAGGGAGGGTAGCTCGAAGCTCATCACTCAACATATTCAACCCTTTGCATAGGAGCATGAGAGTTGTTTCCCCATCCGCAAACTCGTCTAGAAATGTACTCTTGGAAGCCAAAAATACACCCTTAGGCCGAGTAGGGGTAGACACATGGCTCGACTGAGCCTCCTTATCTAACTCACCTTTACTTACCTTCCGCTTCTCAATCTCATCAGCCACTTGGGTTGGTGTCATAGGCTTGAGAACTACATTTTTGCCCTGAAAATTAAAGGAATATCTGTTAGTAAAGCCATCATGCAAGACCTTACGATCAAACTGCCAAGGACGACCTAATAAGATACGACAGGCTTGCATAGGTACTATATCACATAACACATCATCTTCATAATGTCCTAATTTGATATGCACTTTGACTTGCCTATTCACTTTCAAATTACCATAGTCGTTCATCCAATGCAATCTATAAGGCCTAGGATGCTGAATAGTAGGAAGGTGTAATTTATCAATCATCTCTTGACTAGCTAAGTTACAACAACTTCCCCCATCAATGATCACATTAACCACTTTACCCTTAACTAAGCATCTAGTATGAAAAAGATTCTCACGTTGATTGTCATCACATGGTGCAGGAACAACACTTAAGACTCTCCTAACAATCAGTGATTCTCCATGTTCATAATCAATGCCATCATCCTCCTCATCATAGGTAAGCAGATTAAGGTTTTGATCATTATCATTAGCATGCTCTTCATTTTCATCACAAGAATTGTCAGACACATATTCACCCAAGTGATTAATCATGAGAGTTTTCTTATTGGGACAATCCTTCATAGTATGACCTCTACCTTGACATTTAAAGCACACAATGTCCCTAGATCTAGCAGTAGAGGGGTTAGGATTACTCTCTTTGGGACCAGTAGATGTCCCAGACGAATCTCGTCCTGTCCAAGACGCCTTACCCTTGTGAGCAGCTGTAGGGTTGGTTCGGCCATCTCCTCTCCCAGGGGCTTGGTTTGGCCGAGAGGTGTAACCGCCGTCAGACCGCCCTTGGGGCTGTTGTGGCCGGTTTTGGCGCCAAGGTTGGGGATGGCCGCTTGTCCATCTTCTGCCTTGGTTCATGTATCTAGCTCCACGTTCAACTTTAATAGCCAAATGCAATAATTCAGTAGGAGTAGAGTAAGGAAAGCAATCAATGTCCTGTGCTAAGGCGGGATGCAAAATGCGAAGAAACCTAGCATTAGTATCCTCATGATGTTCAACAACATTTGCTCGTGTCATGGTTTCTTGCATAATATTAAAGGTTTCCTCAACAGATTTATTACCTTGCTTAAGGTTCTCTAGGCGTTGCCTAAGCTCTCTAGCATAGTGTTGAGGGACAAACCTATTTCTCATTAAAGCTTTCAATTGGTTCCAACACGCGATAGGCGCATCAAGGGCTCTTCTTCTTTCCTTAATCAAATTATCCCACCAAATAAGAGCAAACTCTTGAAATTCTAAAGAAGCCAATTGAACTTTCTTAGGTTTAGAAAAATTGTGACAGTTCCAGATTTGTTCCATTTTAGTTTCCCAGTCTATATATGCATCTGGATCTGTCTTGCCATCAAAGGAAGGAATTTTTACCTTAACATTACCTATGCCATCCTGATCAGGATCTCTAGGCTCACGGTATTGGTAACGCCCTCCTCTTTCGTTCCGCCTCGGGCTTTGATCCCAATAGTCCTCCTCTTGGAAGTCATCATCACGCTCCCTCCTCCTGGAAGCCACGACCTCTACCTCTTCCACGTCCTTGCCCCTGCGCATTAACAAATCCGTTATTTCTACCATTTCTCTCCCCTCGTGGAGAGTTGTTCTCTTCAAATATAAGATTATGCAAATGAAGGTTAGGGTTAGGATTAGGATTAGGATTAGGATGTCGGACTTCCCTTTCATCATTAGGCGTCTCGTCACGCCCATGATTACCTTGACCACCAAGGTTATTAGAACCCGTTGGTCTAGCCTCCAAGGCCGTCAACCTATCCATTATCGCCGTCAAGGTGGTGGAAAAAGTGTCCATTCTGGCGTTGCCCACCGCGGCGGATATAGTTGCGTCGGAATCGTTGTCATTGTTCGGGTTGTTAACCTGCTGAGACATCGCAAATAAACAAACATGGAACTATGTCAAGATTAGCAAATAAAACAACTCACAATGTGTTTCTCTCGCACACTTCTCTCTAATTGGTTATGACAAGCTTGTTGGGGCAATCCGCTTTGGGCAAATCAACACTCAAGCAAGGACTTAGCAATCAAAGGAAAGTAATCAAGAGAAACGACAAAGAAACAAGCAACAAGGGGCTCGAAATCGACCAAAACAGAGCTCAGCAGACACCGTAACGAGGTTGTACTGAGGCTGGAGGGGGTCGGTATGGGCACTGCAGTACACGACACACAAAAATAGGAAAAGAAAATGAAAGAAAAGAAAGAAAAACTTGGATTTTTACCTCTTTTTGATTTAAACCCTTAGTATGGATGTTGTAGTTGCAAGGTAGGGCTTAAAAAAAAATTATGGTTTGGGAGGTATGTGTTTAAGGTTGTGACTAGGGCTATAGCAAATTCACCAAATTTGGTCCTTAAGATTTCTTGCACTAGATACAATCCTTTTTTTTTTTAAGCTTACTTTTGCCCCTAGTGAATTTTATCCTCCTAGGACTAAGCTTTGAATGTAATTTTTTTTTAAAAAAATAATTTCGGACTGTTTTTTTTTTTTTTACCTAATGCAAGAAACTTAACAATGAAATAAAGGACTCTAAAAAATTATATGCTATGGTGAAAGAAAAAAAAATTTATGTAGCCCTAATGAAATATACATAGGTGATGGTGTGGCTAAATATGGTAAATAAATCTATCTATGCCTTTGATAATCTATGATAGAATATATGAGATATATCTACCACAAATTTCAATAAATTAATTAAGGCAATTAAATAGATAAATCTAGGATAGAACAAGATAGCCAAAGATAGAAAGCAAACTAGGGTTTGTGATTGTTTCGACCGATCTCAACAAAGGCACGTACAATGAATCATTCACAAAATTGAAGAAGTAAATTTGCACTAGAATTCCAACTAGAAATTCCAACTAGAAATTCCAACTAGAGGCACGTACAGTGAAGGCACAAGGGGTGCGTTCACTTCGGCTGAGTCGGCGCAATGGTCTCGACTAAGGTTATGTGTTTTAGGCTATCAACCACAACAATCACAAACAATGATTAGTAGCAATCAAATTAAAGAAATTCAAGAAGTAAAAAAACCAAGAACAAGAAAGACTCTATTTTTTTTTTTTGTAGTTTTGTGTTTATGAATAACAAAAGACACAACTTTGATGTCGGAAACCAAAGCTCTGATGCCAATTTGATACGGGGTTAGCCGTAGGATGGCCCGATCTTCGACAATCAAACAAGAAATAACAAGAACGGAAGCAAAAGACTCAAAGACTCGATGAACAATATGCAAGACTCGAAATTGATAACAAAGACACGACCGATAAGGACTGATTCGAACTAAAATAGAACGAGGCAAAGACCTCAGGCCTCCTAAGAGGGTAGGAACCAAATACCAACGACTATAAAGCCCGCCTCTACAACCTTACACAACCAAGCGGACAACTTGGAGGCACAAGGAGGGGACTTGTGATTACCAGGATCATCAAGCTCTCGCGAGGTTGACGAACTCAAAGCAAACCAAGTTAGATCTATAACCAATTTGCAATCGATGAGCCCTGCTTCGAATCGATTGACTTGAGCACTCAATGTGTTTCACACAAGAGAAAAGCTTTCATAAAATTCAACGTGTGTTTCTACAATGAAAGAGACGACCTAATATAACCTAGAGGCCGGCTGAATTTCGGAAATAAATAAATAAAATAAATAATTAAAACAAGTTTCCTAAAATACCTAAAATAGATAGTCTGTCACGACCCGTGGGAGGATCCCGCGAGTCGTGAGACTCATCAGAAGCAAAACTAAACTCTGGGCTCCTGGCCGCGACTCGTGGAGTCGTCCCGCGAGTTGTGAGACGTCTTAAAAATCTAAATATTCCAATACTTAAAATCGGTAACACATAAGGCTAAGGTGGTTCGACATCCTTGATCCCTATACACATATAGGTCTTCAATGTAGGCTCGGGGAGTTGAACCGTGCTCGAGAATAAGGCGTGACTCACAAACATGAATGAGTCACTCTGCAACTTCTTGGCTCGGGCTCGAGTCATAGGTCCGTTTCCTAAGATAATCGGCGTGTCCGGAGGTGTAGAAGATGGTCCCGCATCAACAACCCTCTGCAAACCAATCTTAAGTTAACTCTAACCTTTTCCTAAAATGTTGATACAAATCCAGAACTCCAACCCAATTTTTTTATCCTTTTAGATCCCACAATCCTAGATCCACAAACTCAGACAAACGAAGCTGCCGGCGAGAGCCCGTGTCCATTTTGGTGTCAGATCTGCAACCGAGTAAGCCAAGGCTAAATTTATCAATTGCAATAGCTTGCATGCAAGCCGTCTAAGCCGCATCACCAAGCCGTCGAAGTCGCATCACCAATTCTCAATTAGCGTGATAAATTTCAAAAAAAAAAAAGATTTAAATTAATGTACTTGTAATCTTTCTTTTTGTTTTTTTTTCTTTTGACTGGCGACCCTCTGCATAGGGTCTTACAAGCCATCTTTTGATGGCTTTAAGATCGCTTTGTCGCTGTCAAAAAAAAAAAAAAAGGTGTGTGTCATATTTTATACAAGGAAATATAGTAATACAATGTTCTAAAATTAGATATATGATGTAGTGGGAAATTAGATGTGAGTCAATATGATTAGTATAGTTCGTATGATTATGCCATATGACTAGACCTCTCAAAATACAACCCGAAGGATTGGGCCCGAAGGATTAAAGTAATTATTAAAATTAAAAGCTTTTAATTTTAAATAAGATTCTCCTAATACCAATGGGTCGGATTGGGCCCGAAGGATTTACCTTGGGCCCGAAGGACAAAAAAGCCCATCATGTACAGGCCCAAGGAGGTGCCCCCAAAACCTAACTCCAGCAACATCACAAGGACAATGGCCGCCGCCGACCAGACCGGGAGAAGGAGGGGAGCAACCGCCTGGGGTTGGGCGCGGAGCCAAGGCCCGGACGGAACACTGGCAGCAGGCCAGTGGGACCGTGCGGCCGGGAACAGCCGCCAACCAGCGGGGTCCGGGAGAAAGAGAGGGTGGGAGTTCCAAGCCCGGGGAGAAGGACAACAGAGACGACCACGACGGCGAAGATCCACCAGACTCGCCAACAGGGTGGCACCACGGAGCCCCGCCGATGGGATTACACATCCGAGCACAGGAGACGGATGAGAAGAGGAGAAGGGTATACGCCCGCACAGTAAGGTGAAATCCATCCGAATCGGAGAGGACGGGGAGAAGATAGGGACACCAAAACACCCGAATCGGAGATTGATGCCGGAATGTACAATAAACCAACACCAAAGCGGCTTTGATCACTGTTGCGGAACCTAAACCTCACAACCCGGTTCCAGAAAACCAAAACGGTCTCCGAAAAGGCCGAAAGAGGAGGTTGGGGATGTGAGATAAGTATCTTGGCGACGGATGTAGGTCACCAGGCCATGGTCCGGCGTGACTGCAACCCGACCTCCGAAGAAGAAGGGCAGCCACCGATAAGGGGTTTCTCAAACGAGAAGTTTATCCGACCTCCGAAGAGGAGTTATAGTGGCCTCCGAAGAGGGTGTAGTAGCCTCCGAAGAGGAGTTGTAGTGGCCTCCGAAGAGGGTGTAGTAGCCTCCGAAGAGGAGTTGTATTGGCCTCCGAAGAGGGGGTAGTAGCCTCCGAAGAGGGGTTGTAGAAGCCTCCGAAGAGGAGTTCACGTGCCATACGGAGGCCGGACGAAGGTCACCGAACGAGGAATTCCGACAAGTGTGTTGTCTCCCTCTCTCTAGAAAACTAGAGAGAGGAGAGAGTGTTTTTTTTTTATAGAAGATTGCATAATTAAACTAGACAAAGGAGAAGAGCACAAAAAAAAAAAAAAAACAAGGGCACACGATATGAACAAACAACATTGTCAACTCGAATATGTCTCATCTAATGATTTCAGTACATTGCCACAAGAGTGTCAGATCTTGTTGAAAAAATTTCATCTGACATTTTTTGGGTCTTCCTTTGTCGACGTAATGTGCATCTCCTAAATTTATTTATTTTACACGAGGCAAATATCTGAGTGGAGCATCCTTTTCCTAGTAACGTCATTTCGGACCAATGTAAGGAGTTCAAGATGAGACTGTATAGATTTACGATCGTGGTCATGCAAAAGTTTAGTCACCAAGTCTACAAAGCATTTTCTTCTCGGTAAATATGAGATATTCATACTGACGAAAAAAAAGCGCACCAAGTTCTGCACATCAGAAATATATGATCATCTCAACCTCCCACATGCATTTCTAGATCTCGTTTATAACATTTATAATTGTCAAGTTCTCACCTTTGACTTCAATATGCGACATGTTTCGTTCCTTCGCAAAAGTGAGGCAATCATGGAGGGCTGAAGTCTCCGATATTTATGGGGAAACAACACCGCAGTGTGATGCTGCGCCATGGAACAAAGCCCCCTCTAAATTTTGAAAAACAAAGGCAGTTGTAGCCTCACTGTCAGATCTAACTGAGCCATCAAAATTTATTTTGATCATTCATAGTTGATTTTTTTTTCCATTTATTGTTCTTTCGTTTGTTATTATTTTGCAGTTTTGGTTGGTTTTCCTTTGGTGTCGTTTCTATAATTAAACTAGTCGATTCTTTCCAATTTTGTTTCTGGTTTCTAATATGCCATTCTTGTTTCTATACACTAATTCTTCTTAATCCTCAAATATTTTCCTATTTCTTAATGTCCAAATGCTCAACCATGCAATTATCAATATTGCCCGTTGTGATTTATTTAGCATCTAAAAGGTCTCATTAATTATCTATAATCTATATACCTATAAAAATTGTGTCCCTAGCCAACTTAATGACCCTCCCCCTAATAATTCTCTCACCAAATTAAATCACTTCAATGCCATTTGGTTTTCCTTGATTTTATTTAATTTTGTAAATACTAGAAAATATGGTACCAATATATGGTTTCCTTGATTTTATTTAATTTTAGACTCTTCAAGTAGTATATATTAGGTTTACTTTATATATATATATATATAAAAAAAAAAAATTGTGTCCCTAGCCACCTTAATGACCCTCCCCCTAATAATTCTCTCACCAAATTAAATCACTTCAATGGCTTTTGGTTTTCCTTGATTTTATTTAATTTTGTAAATACTAGAAAATATGGTACCAATATATGGTTTCCTTGATTTTATTTAATTTTAGACTCTTCAAGTAGTATATATTAGGTTTACTTTATATATATATATAAAAAAAAAAAAAATTGTGTCCCTAGCCACCTTAATGACCCTCCCCCTAATAATTCTCTCACCAAATTAAATCACTTCAATGGCTTTTGGTTTTCCTTGATTTTATTTAATTTTGTAAATACTAGAAAATATGGTACCAATATATGGTTTCCTTGATTTTATTTAATTTTAGACTCTTCAAGTAGTATATATTAGGTTTACTTTATATATATATATATATAGAAGAAAGATAGAAGATATAGATAATGATATAAATATTTTTGTTTTGTGAGAGAATGAATTGTGACACCAATGGATCAAACTAAAAGTGAGATGGGTACGTTCAAAATGAGTCCTTAATTAAATACCAAATTAAACTGAATGAATATTAATGCATTAAACATAAAGACGACTACTTAACCTATATCATGCGGCTAACAAGGAGTCATGGTGATGGATATGTTAACATCCACTCCACAACGTCTCTTAATTATTCCACCAAAAAAAAACGTCTCTTAATTATTTAATAACGACGTTGGGAACCAATTGAAGCCCGCCAGCTACTCTCCCCGACAATTTATCAAAATGGAGTTTGAATCTGCAGTGGATGAATCATACTTGATTGCACTCCCCGACCACGATGAACTCATCCCAATCTCCGACGAGGCTTATGCCGAAGAATTGGAGATACAAGAAATCTTCATCAATTCTTCTTCACTAATTTCGTCGTCGCAATCGTCGTTGTCGTTGTCGACATTCTCATCCGTAACTACTCCACAATTAGTGCAGTCATCGGTGGTGGCGTCGTCATCTTCCAAGAAGAAGGTTGAAGAGAATGGGGAGTCCTCTGGGAAATTCTGCTCCATTTGCATGGACAACAAGTCCTCCAACGACTTCTTCACCGCATCCGGCTACTCTCATTCCTTCTATACTGACTGCATCAGTCAATATGTCACCACTAAGATACTATATATAGGAATCAGCATCTCACCCCATCTTAAGTTCATTTAACAATATAGGGTATATAGCATTGAATTTGGAATAGTTTAGATAGTGTCATAAATTCCAAAGTTCAAAGTTCGAATCATCTTCAAAAATCGAGTTGGTTGCGAGTGATAGGAAAACCCCTAATAATTCTCTCATCAAATCCCTTTTGATTTTCCTTGATTTTATTTAATTTTGTAAATACTAAAAAATATGATACGGTTGATACCAATATATAAAAATTGTGTAGTAGTTATCCATTTCACAAAAAAAAAAAAAAGTGTAACTCCCATATTAATTGTTTTCTCCATTTTATTTACCCGTTTAATTTCCTGATTTTTTATTTTAAATTATTGTTTAGTATTGATAGTTTTTTAAGATATTTTTAGATAGCTTAATTTTAGTTTGTCTCACGTCCATAGTCTTTCTTTTAGTTTATTAATCATTAATCTGTATATTTTTTTTATTGAAGATTTTCAAGTTTGATTCGATGTTAGATTATAGAAATAAATAATGTGCATTATGGACTAATTGATACTATGTCCATTTTTTGTCACTTACTATTTAATTTTTACTAATTTTTTTTTATGAATAATAAGTATGAAATCATTAATAAAAAAATATAATATTTTATATAAATTTTTAATATATAAATATTTTTAAAAAAAAATCATGGTGTTTACAATAACATCAATCAATAACTATTTAAAATTTAAACCATTCAACAATTATGGATTAGGTTTAGCATTTACAGATACAAAATTTACTTCGATTATATTATATAGAACTATGTCTATATATAGTTATACCTTGATATAATACCAACTATAATTCACTATATAATTAAAATTATTTATATTGTGTTCCTAGACACCTTAATGACCCTCCCCCTATTCCCTAGCCATTAATCAAATTACTTTTTCCACCAAAAAAAAATAATTTCATATTCTCTAGAAATTAATAAAGTTAATAATTTAGAATGAACTTAGATCATTAAGATATAATTGCATATTTAATTGAATCCAATAAGAAATCGATCAATGCAAAGAAATTGATACCGATAAAATGAACAAATCCAATGAGAACTATTTTCCTAATCATTTAATAGCCACAATAACCATAAATTTGATATTAATCCGATAAAATGAACAGACCAATGGGAACTATTTTCTCAATAATTTAATAGCCATAATAACCATATAAATTTTATATTAATTTTTCTATTGATCGAAAAACTTATTAGAATCTAATTAGTGCTATGAAGTGGTGAAAATTTTATTTTATAGTTTTCGTATATACTCAAGCCAACCGATTTTATATTTTAGTTTTGAAGTGAAAACAACACCCATGGTTTAATCCAACATAAAACAATTTAACTGTTACAATTTGAAGATGATATGGATAACCAATAGAAAAAATATTAACAACTAATTATGAAGCATATAAAATCCAGATTTACTGTTTGTACGTATATTTAGTTTAGATTAGGGAATAATATTATATAAAATAACCTCTTAAATAATCTTAAAAAAATACAAAACTTTTATGTCCCGTGCGTAGCACGGGTGTGACTTGACTAGTAAACCTATAAAAATTGTGTCCTTAGGGTCCTTAATGACCATCAATCATGGTGACTCTTGAAAATTTATAAATTCAAAACCGATTGGAGATGCATGTGGTGTCAACGGGCTATTAAATGACTACAATTATTAGGGTCCTTAGTGGCAATCAACCATAATGCCAACGGTTACAAAATGAATATGATGATAATGCCAACCCTGGGTGTGCAAAGGCTATTAAATGCCAACAATGGTAACGGTTCTGAGATTCCAACCTTAGATTCCAACCCTACATTCTTCCACCAAATATATATAAATATACGTACATTCCCACAGCTCCTCACATTTAGCCCACAATAATTCAAAACATCAAACCCCATTGTCCATGGCTCCCCTTCGCAAATCGCCCGAAAAAGAAGACCAGGTTTCCTCCATTGATGAATTACGTGTAGGCCAAGATGGGAAAATCAAAGTGATGATATGTCGAAAATGGGATGTCTTGACTCCAAAAGGAAAATACCTTAGCACATACTTCATCGTCTCCGACAAAAAAGGTACACCACACCACTGACTTTGAGCACATTTTTTGATCTACATGAATATACCACATTACACCACACCACCGCTGATGTTTTCAAGGAAGCCTTAGCCAACTTGACTTCAAATCACCAAGTAATCGCTACTATCAAATCTGCTTTACTTTTCAATGTTTGATGTGTTCAAAACCTTTATTGTTGTTATCAAATCTTTATTTTTCCTTACATGTTTTTTACACAGGAATGACTCATGCCCGTCAAAAAAAATTCAAAAAACTCCAACTCAAAGTAGCACCAGAGTTAAGGTTTGCTACTGAACCCTCGCATATTCTATTTCTATCTTACTGTTAACTTAACATAGAACACCTTAAACGAAGTCAAAACAGTAAAAACAAAAAAAAAACTACATTACTAAGATCATCAAGAATACTGAATAAGCCTTAACAAAAATATATTGTTACTAACAGAAGCATCAAAAAATGCAAGAAATCCCAAATTGCAACAAAAATGCAAGAAACCCTTAATTCTCAAGTAGCCAACGAAGAATGCAAGAAATCCTGAATTGCAACACATTAAAAGCATATTTAAAAATCAGGGGCTTACCGGGTTTTGTCTTGAACACGTGAAGGACTAGAGCATCCTTCGACAGAAAACAATTGCCTACATATAGACGCCGGGTTTGTTTGGAATCTACCATCTCGAACTCGACACTCTTCCTTCAAAGACTAAAAACCGAAAGCGGGAACAAAAAAAAAATAGTCATAACCAACACCCATACTAAAGGCAACAATCAATACCCAACTATCATGTATTCTAATCTTACTTCTTTCTTAACACATTAACTTTGAAATAGAAGTGAAATCATCACATTTTGGTATGGTTATTTTGCTGATTATTTTAACTTGCCAAAACTGTTAAAAAAACCTATCATCACTAAGCTGATCAAGAATACCAAATAGCATGTTGAAACAATAGCATTACCCCCCAAAACGACCTAGCATGTCATCTTACAGTAAATTAACCTCGAATCAGTAATAAACACCCTACTAGGTCCAAGAAACCCTAAATTAATCACAATCAGTCAACGAAAAATGCAATAAATGAATATCATGTGTAGGGATCAGTGAGACTTACGGGGGTTGAGTTGAGTTTAGTAGAAGGACTAGACGATCCTTTGGCAGAAAATAGTTACCTACACCTACGCACTCGAGACGCTTCCTTCAAAGGCTAAAAATTGAAACCAAAAACACACAAAAAAATTCATGAGCAAAAACACACACTGAATGGAACAATCAACACCCGACTACTAAAAGCAACAACTCAGCACCTGGATTTGCTTTGTTATTTGAGTGATGGACAATTATTATACCAATGCAACATTGCACCAAATCGAAATACTTGCATCTGCAAAGAGCTTGGCTACCTCGCTTGAAGCCAAGCAACATAAGCAAGATCAATTTAGTGCATTTATAGATGTGTACAAAATAATTGACATTGAAACATATGTGTCATCTTGCCCATGAAATGCAAAATGAGACTCACGACACATGCCACAATGCTTTTTCCTATGTTAAAAAAGTGGGTGACGTAGGAAGAACAGGGAATCATGGCAGCTGCAATAACATCTAAAAATTAATGGTTATCCTCTAATTAAGCAACCAAGTGCTTCACACCAATGAAACTGACTAAATGTTGACCCAAAAAAAAATGAAACTGACTAAATTGGACATCACCAATTACATCCATCAATTCAGAAGGTCGGTGCAAAAGTAGAAACTTATTAAGCATTTTATCTAAAACCCTAAGGGTTGAAATGTAAGTTGTATTATCCACTGATTTTAGGCCACATTTTCCCCTCAAATATTAAAACGATCATAACCCAAATGCAATCAACCAGCTCCGATCAGAAACCCTCAAACACTCTTCTTCTCAATTCAAATCATACACATCAAAGTTAACTGTTCTGCGTGAAGGGAACACATCCAAGAATAACTCATCAAATTTAAAACCCAGTTGGTAAAGAAAAACTAATCCATAAGCTGCAACTTTAAGCAATAAAGTAGAGCAAATAAAAAATAGATACTATTCCTCGAAATCTCTTTTAAAAGTAAGATTGAAAGCCCACGATAGCTAGAACTGTTTACTGGAAAACAACAAAGATGAAATTGAGCACAGAAACCGAAGAACTAGCGAGAAAGGGGGCGATCAGAGGAAGCCCTAGAGCGATCAATAGTGAGCACCAGCGGAGGTACAGAGGGGAAAAAAAACTTGACATTAGTTACCAATGACAATAACTCACCGAACCTTAATCTCGGTGACAACGGGCTCCTTGATCGTCTTCCTCTGCTCAGCTACTCAGTGACACTGACTAAAGCTTCATCAACCACTGATTGCCTCCCAAAGGAATCAACAAAGACTACAAAATCTCAGGGTGTAAAGGGAACCTATAATCCAGCTTGATCGCCGATATTTGAGAGAGGAGAAATCGTGGAGCTTACTGCAAAAACTCCGACATCTGCCGTCTGGAATTGATAGGTGATGGAAGGGGGAGAGGAAATGGAAAAACAGGGGAATAAAAAGTAAAGGTGGTGGCCTATCATTATATATACATTATACATACAATTTTTTTTTCCGATAAACCATTATATATACAATTATAGATATACATTATATACACAATTATGTATATAAATTTAAAAAGGAGGGGAGGGGGAGGAAATGGGAACGATATCATTATATATACAATTATATGTAGACCTAATAAAAAAAAATATGTGTAGATAGACTCATATTTTAATTTTAAAAACAAATGAAAATGATTATACTCATGTGCCCCCACCACGATATGTTTGGCTTCGTGTATGGATGACACATGAATGTTATATTAAACTTATTCAGATCACCCATGAATCCATGATTGTACCCCTGCTTTGCCATGAATTACTAGTGTCATGTTGGGCATATGCCTCCAAAATACGACTCATCATGTGATTACATGTCGTACTTATTCTATTATGTGAATGTTGTGGTCATCGAAGGTGAATGTCTTTCTATACCATTCTTACATGTTTCCTTGTTACGAATGTATGTTATCGTTATGCATTGAGATAAGTACATGTTAGTGATAATTGAATCGACTTGTATGCCTCGTGTTGATATGTGACTTGCTTGCTGCGATTATGACCTCATAGATTTTCATAGGGACATTGTTGTCATTCTCGGGATGGGAACTTGTCCTTAGTCTCCTTATATCCAGTCTCGGTCCGTATTTGACTCCGTAAGTATTATGGGTTGTCTGCTTTTATCCCTCCCCTATCTCCGTTAATTTAGAACATCTGTGTTATCGGGTAGCATTAGAGCGGCACAACAGATGCATGGTGGGCCTATAACCTACAAGTCCCATAATCGACGTCATCGGTGGTAATTAAAAGGCGAGTACGTTCAAAGATTGCGACCGTTGGATCTTATTCATGAATATGACTTAAGGAAGGGGCGTCCTCCATTCGAGCTATTGATCTACTCTACAATGATTGTGAATGATGATGTGCGATAGGTCTAGAATTGTCATAGTAATAGGTTTTGATGTGTTGGCGTTGATATGCTGAACTAGTAGCGAATATTGCCTAGTTGCCTTCTCTATGATCGTGAATTTCGATGCATCGGTACTTTGATGTGTTGATATTCTGAGCTAGTAAGTAGTGTTTGATTGTTCTTGTCTATGAGATGTAAATTACAACTATTGAATTCCTGATTAGGTGCCAAGAAGCGAGGGAGGTAGCGGGCATGGGTGAGTGAGAAGCGAGGGATCGAGTGTGAGCGAGGTGGGGAGCGAGAGAGTGGGGGTATGAGTGGGCGGGAATGAGGGAGCAGGGAAGAGAGTCGAGCGCAAGGCGAGAGGGATGGTGGAGGAGTTGCGGTTCGAGGTTGAGGTCGAAAGTGAATAGAGTGTTAATATATTGATATATATGGCAGTTGTACATAGATATGGATAGATTTGGATGGAGAGATAGTGCTTAGGGAACAAGGCACATTGTATTATATATTCTCAATGATAATCAATGGAAACCCTATCGAAAGGGATTATAGCAATCTCACATGGTATCAGCCGAATCCTAGGCCTACCCTAGTCCCTTCCACCGCCGCCGGCCATCTCTACCGTCGCTGCAGGCATCAACTCCGAACCCCATCACACCCGCTTCCTCCCTCCTCTTTCCTGCATCAATCAGTCCCATGTCGTCACCCCTCCTGTCAACCCCACACCAGAAAAATCCTCCCTTCACTCAGCCCTCATGGTCTCAAACATTCGCAACTCAATCCCTCTTATCCTTGATGCTAACAAAGTTCAGTATAACTCTTGGTCGACCCTCTTCAAAGTCACCGCTAGAGTTCACAAGGTTATGGATCACATCGATCCTAAAGTGATCCGTCCAGCAGCCATTGATGATGATCTTTGGAAACAACTTGACAATGTTGTCCTCCAATGGATCTACTCCACCATCTCGTCTGACCTCATGTTGACGATCCTTGAACTGGATTGCACTCCTCAAGCCGCCTGGGACCGCCTTAAAGGGATCTTTCATGACAATCAGAACTCTCGGGTAGTACATCTCGAGAATGAATTCTCCAGTTGTCGCCTTTCCGACTTTCCTGACGTCGCAGCGTACTGTCGCCAACTTAAGGTGATGATGCCCGAAATATAAATAATGATATTCACTAATATCATAAATAAATAAGGTTCCCCGCTATATAAATAGAACCTTATAAGCATAAAGAATGGGCAAATACAAATCGAGGTACAGACTTAAGACGTCCGCGGACTATAAACCGCCCGTGGCTCCAAGATGTTTGCCAAGACACTTGGCATTCATGCCCCCCACCCACATGTGATAAGGCATGCGACACTTGGCATTCATGCCCCCCACCCACATGTGATGAGGCATGTGACACTTGGAGACAAATGGGCTTGCATGAGGGAGTCTTAGTACTATAAATAATATGTCGAGGCCTCATTATTAGAGGTCGGAAACTGGAATCGGATGAGGCTTAGGCCGGATTCCCTGGCCATGAGCCCCCTTCTCAAGCGGGATAAGTCTCGGCTAGACCGACATTTGATGGAGCCTTACAGGGAGGACGGTTGTCCGCGAGTGGCTTGAGCTCGGATCGGCACAGGTTGGGTACGCCGACGGTAATCTCGTCGCGCGTGTCAGGTAAGCCCGATCGTCTGAGCTCGCCCGCGTCCAACTGGATCCCGGAACCCGTCGACACGGGATTCTGAAAATCGGGCTTCGTCACTGGCGCCGTCTGTGGGAAATCCTCACGCTAAGAGGTAATTTAAGATTAAGGAGAAATGTTTACTTATTGAAAATCTGTTTTAGTCGATTCGAACAGGAAGCTAGTATACGGGGTATACCGACGTATTTGGGAGTGCACATATCGGTTTTTAGATCTCATTTTAATATGAAATTAATCTCGAAATGCATGCAACCGAGTAGATTTGTCGGCCTGCACTCCCTAAAAATTATCCTTCTGTTAGGTCCTTTTGATCTCTTTTATCGTTATTACACATTGTGGGAATTCATAGATATATATATCAAATCACATTACATGGGTGAGGTCTAAGGATGCACCCCTTTTATTGAATGTGACAATGTTAAGCCGGTAAAGGATTTGAATATATGTTGAGAGGAGATCTGGGTTTGGGACGCGAACACTCCTTGGTGGATCGACGGTCCTCAGTTAACAGCCCGTCAAGTATGGAATTGGAGGAAGAAGTGTCCTTGGTGGATTGACGGTCCTCAGTTAAACAGCCCGTCAAGTACGGAATTGGAGGAAGAAGGGACGCGACTTAGCATTTACCGAACCAGCTAAACGAAGGGGTCACACTTAAGTCATGATAACCCAAGGGAATTCTTGCTCGCGGTTGGAATATAAAGAGGCCTTAGGTCATGCCAAAAAGTACCGCGGATCCCGGTATCTGCTCGCAAACCCTCGAATGAATGTACAGCCGCGGACCGGGTAAGGGGCCCGCAAGTCTCAAGGTCTATTCGCACGCGGATCGGGGAGAGAGACCCGAGAAAGTCAGTTTATATTTCATAGGCGTGAGAAGAGCGGCTTTTCTGCGAACGACATTCGCTAAGCTGCCTGAGGTGAACTTTTCGCCTTCCTGAAACCGTCATTCAAACTTCTCTCAACTCTTTGGGCAGTTTCGGTAGGAGTTCAGGGCCACCCGTGAGCGTCGAACTTACCGAAACCCAGCGAGCCCGGGATTATCGCCTTAGAGGATGAACGATGTATCATCTTTTCTCCGCGAGCGTATCTAATCATCACCCCCTCCCTCAAGCGAGTCAGCCGCGGAGGAATAGAGCCTCTCCATTAATTTTATTTGGTCCATGCGCGGCTGAGACTCTTTGCCATCATTCACGGAATCGCTCGCAAGCTGGGTCCATTTAGAGCTCATGTATTGACGGAGGTTGCGACCCATTTTTTATTATAAAGTAAAAAGGGGGATTGATTCTTACCTCACAGGTTACTTTCCTTGGGAAATTTGAGCCGAATGAACAATGGGGAAAAGGTATTTGATTGAAAGAAAGTCATACATATACGATTTTGGCGAGAAGATTAGTAAGTAATCTCTGTCTAAGCCATTGAAATTCAGGAGGGTCTCCGGTCGTAGAGCTAGCCTCCCAGATCAGATATTTTCTTTAAGTCCCAGGACGTAGGAGCTTGCTCCGCGTCGGGCATCCGGTGGACGCATTGAGCTCCCGGACTATACTTTGTCTTTAAGTCCCAGGACGCGGGAGCTTGCTCCGCGTCGGGCATCCGGTGGACGCATTGAGCTCCCGGACTATACTTTAAGTCCCAGGACGCAGGAGCTTGCTCCGCGTCGGGCACCCGGTGGACGCATTGAGCTCCCGGACTATACTTTAAGTCCCAGGACGCAGGAGCTTGCTCCGCGTCAGGCATCCGGTCGTAGAGCTAGCCTCCCGGATCAGATATTTTATTAAGTCCCTTAACGCGTGATCTTGCTCCGCGTCGGGCATCCGGTCGTAGAGCTAGCCTCCCGGATCAGATATTTTTATTAAGTCCCTTAACGCGTGATCTTGCTCCGCGTCGGGCATCTGGTCGCAGAGCTAGCCTCCCGGATCAGATATTTTCTTTAATTCCCAGGACGTAGGAGCTTGCTCCGCGTCGGGCATCCGGTGGACGCATTGAGCTCCCGGACTATACTTTGTCTTTAAGTCCCAGGACGCAGGAGCTTGCTCCGCGTCGGGCATCCGGTGGACGCATTGAGCTCCCGGACTATACTTTAAGTCCCAGGACGCAGGAGCTTGCTCCGCGTCGGGCATCCGGTCGTAGAGCTAGCCTCCCGGATCAGATATTTTATTAAGTCCCTTAACGCGTGATCTTGCTCCGCGTCGGGCATCCGGTCGTAGAGCTAGCCTCCCGGATAAGATATTTTCTTTAAGTCCCTTAACGCGTGATCTTGCTCCGCGTCGGGCATCCGGTCGTAGAGCTAGCCTCCCGGATCAGATATTTTCTTTAAGTCCCAGGACGTAGGAGCTTGCTCCGCGTCGGGCATCCGGTGGACGCATTGAGCTCCCGGACTATACTTTGTCTTTAAGTCCCAGGAAGCAGGAGCTTGCTCCGTGTCGGGCATCCGGTGGACGCATTGAGCTCCCGGACTATACTTTAAGTCCCAGGACGCAGGAGTTTGCTCCGCGTCGGACATCCGGTGGACGCATTGAGCTCCCGGACTATACTTTAAGTCCCAGGACGCAGGAGTTTAGTCACGACTTAACTGGAATTCGAGGAGCTGTGATGATGCCCGAAATATAAATAATGATATTCACTAATATCATAAATAAATAAGGTTCCCCGCTATATAAATAGAACCTTATAAGCATAAAGAATGGGCAAATACAAATCGAGGTACAGACTTAAGACGTCCGCGGACTATAAACCGCTCGTGGCTCCAAGATGTTTGCCAAGACACTTGGCATTCATGCCCCCCACCCACATGTGATAAGGCATGCGACACTTGGCATTCATGCCCCCCACCCACATGTGATGAGGCATGTGACACTTGGAGACAAATGGGCTTGCATGAGGGAGTCTTAGTACTATAAATAATATGTCGAGGCCTCATTATTAGAGGTCGGAAACTGGAATCGGATGAGGCTTAGGCCGGATTCCCTGGCCATGGGCCCCCTTCTCAAGAGGGATAAGTCTCGGCTAGACCGACATTTGATGGAGCCTTACAGGGAGGACGGTTGTCCGCGAGTGGCTTGAGCTCGGATCGGCACAGGTTGGGTACGCCGACGGTAATCTCGTCGCGCGTCTCAGGTAAGCCCGATCGCCTGAGCTCGCCCGCGTCCAACTGGATCCCGGAACCCGCCGACACGGGATTCTGAAAATCGGGCTTCGTCATAAGGACTATACCGACCAACTCAAGGCAGTTGGCTCCACCGTGACGAACACCCGTCTTGTTCTTCAGATCATTGCTGGCCTCCCCGCGGAGTACAACACCGTTGCTACACTCATCCAGCAAACTGACCCTCTTCCTCTCTATGACAAGGCTCGATCACAACTTGTCTTAGAGGAGACCCACCAGAAACGTCAACAAGAACAGACGCAGGCGCTGGGAGCTTCCACGCCTCCCACCGAGTCGCCTGGTGACAGCAAGGGCGTGCCTCAACAGCAGCAGTAGCAGCCCCCTGACGCCGGATCTGGTCGTAGCTCTGGCTCCTCCAACGGCCGCGGCAAAGGGCGTGGTTAAGGACGAGGGAGCCCGATGCAGCGAACCCCCTACGGATGGCCCCCTGTTCAGCAGCAACAGCAGTCCCCTTGGCCATTCTACCAACAGTGGCAGACTCCACCGTGCCCGTACCCATCGAATCCGGCTCCTGGAATTCTTGGCCAAGGTCCGAGAGCACCTGCTCCACAGGTCAATGGCGCTTTCGGTGACCCTTATGGCTTCCTCCAACCTACTGATCTGGCCAGCTCTTTCTCAACCATGAGCTTCAATCCGTTAGAACAGACTTGGTACATGGACTCCGGCGCTTCGTCAAACATGACGAACAACTCAGGTACACTCTCGTCCCTTACTTATAAGAGTCCACCACCATCAATTATCGTTGCTAATGGTACTCGCCTTCCATCCATGGGTCTGGGTAACACCACCATACCAACACCCACCGCCCCCCTTCATCTCAACAACGTCCTCCTTGCACCTAACTTGGTTAAAAATCTTATTTCTGTTTGTCAACTTACCTCTCAAAACAATGCTTCTATTGAGTTTGACCCTTATGGTTTCTCTGTCAAGGACCTTCCAACGGGCAAACACCGTCTGAGATGTAATAGCTTGAGAACACTCTACCTAGTTACCACGCCCTCGCCTCTTCACCAATCCCTGTCTGCAGAGTCCACAAATTCGTCTTCAGCTATCTGGCATGCTCGCCTTGGTCACCCCGGCGCGCCTGTCTTCTCCGTCCTCCGCAACTCTTTTCTTCATGGTGTCAATAAGGATTCAAAATCCACTCTTTGTTCACCTTGTCAGTTAGGGAAACACGTTAGATTGTCGTTTGCTGATTCTCAAACTACTACTCGTGCTCAGTGGTGGAGCCAGGATTCTCGGTCAGGGGGTGCTAATTTTTTTTTTGGTGAAATATTGTTTTTTGCTGTATACTTACTAAGAATATTTTTTAAAAAAAATATTGAAAAAACACTAAAATTGTGATATTTGAAAATGTTTTTTTGTATTTTAATAGTGGAGAGTAACCAAAAAAATAGAAGAGAAACAAACAATATTGAAAGAAAATGTTAAATGTATAATTTAAACATAAATATGATATTTTTTTTTAATGAAATAGTTGATAGAAACAAAAAATATAGAGAGAAATGAAGAAGAATTAATGCTATAGTAAAACAAAGAAAAAGTGATGGTGTTGAGATTTGAACCCAAGACTTAAGATTTTAATTCTCCTTCCATCACTCCCTCCTTACCACTTGAGCTAGATAGGACTCTTGTTTCAAACATCATCTAAATATGTTATATTACCTTAAAAATACTAAATATATGCAAAAAAATTATTTTTTTTTCGTATTTTTTTTTCCGCTAGGGGGGTGCTCGAGCACCCCCAAGCACCCCCTGGCTCCGCCACTGCTCGTGCTCCATTTGACATTGTTCACAGTGACCTCTAGACATCACCGGTTGTTACTCTGGATGGTTGTCGGTACTACCTTTTACTCTTGGATGATTTCACACACTTTCTTTGGGTTTTTCCTATTAAATTCAAATCTCAAGTATTTGATTTATTCGTTCGGTTTCACACATTTGTTAGAACCCAATTCAATATGAACATCAAATCATTCCAATGTTATATGGGTAGAGAATTCAACAATCACACATTTCACCAGTTCTTTGCAACACATGGCATCGTCTTCAGGTTTTCCTGTCCTTATACGTCTTCCCAAAACGGCAAAGCAGAACAAACCATCCGCACAATTAATAACACCATTCGCACCATGCTTGTTCATGGCTCCGTCCCCCCCCCCCCCCCCTCAACCTGTGGCACTTTGCCCTTGAGTGTGCGTGTTACCTCCACAACATCCTACCCACTACCACGCTCCGTAACAACAGCCCCACCCAAGCCCTATATCGCACAATGCCATCTTACGACCATCTCCGGGTATTTGGATGTCTGTGCTTTCCGAATCAAGCCTCTGTCACCCCCCACAAACTTGAGCCTCGATCACGCCCATGTGTGTTCCTTGGTTATCCATCCCTTCACCGTGGGTATCGATGTCTTGATCTGTCCACCAATCAAATCATCATATCCCGACACGTCACCTTCGATGAGCATGTCTTCCCTTTTGCTGCATCGTCTACCCCCAGTCCGACACCCTCACCCATTGCCGATGACACCCCTCACCCTTGGGTCTATCACCAACCTCGGCTATCCCGGGCTCCTGCATTGCCTACCCTCAGTCCGACACCCTCACCCATTGCCGCCATCCCAACCGGACCCCCCTTTCGACCCCCCTCCCCCGCCACCTACCCACCACATGCAAACCAGAAGCAAAAGCGGTATTGTTAAGCCTCGTCAACTATTCACCCTCAGCGCCGCATCCCCCTCTCCTATCCCCACGTCGCACAAAATGGCCCTCCTTGACCCCCACTGGAAGGCTGCAATGATTGACGAATATCGGGCTCTTATAGGTAATGGTACTTGGGTGTTAATGCCTCGCCCCCCTAGGGCAAATATTGTTCGTTGTATGTGGTTGTTCAGGCATAAGTTTAGGGCTGATGGTACTTTGGAGCGGTACAAAGCCCGACTTGTCGCAAATGGCAACTCGCAACAGGTCGGAATTGATTGACACGAAACATTTAGCCCTGTCGTTAAGCTACCAACCATTCGCACCGTCCTCACCATTGCGACGGCTCGACAGTGGGATATTCACCAATTGGATGTCAAAAATGCTTTCCTCCATGGCCACCTGCATGAAACGGTGTATATGTTTCAACCACCAGGTTTCGTTGATCCTTCCCGTCCGAAGCATGTCTGTCTGCTGAGAAAATCGCTCTACGACCTTAAGCAGGCTCCTCGTGCGTGGTATGAGCGCTTCGCCATGCACCTCATTCGCCTTGGCTTTTGCAGCAGTAAGAGTGACACCTCATTGTTTATCTTCTGCCAAGGCTCTTCTATGGCTTACCTACTCCTGTATGTCGATGGCATTATTCTCACTGCATCTTCTGAGTCACTTCTCCAGCACATCGTTGCTCAACTCTCCAAGGAATTTGCTATGAGCGATCTTGGTCCACTGTCATACTTCCTGGGCCTATCGGCAGTCAAGACCCCTTCTAGTTTGTTCTTGTCCCAGGAAAAGTATGCTCATGAGATAGTTGAACGCGCCAAAATGGGGAACTGCAAGCCTGTTGCAACACCGGTCGACACCGAGTCCAAACTCAGTGCTAAGGATGGCTCTCCAGTTGCCGATCCATCCCTCTACCGCAGTCTAGCTGGTGCCCTTCAGCACCTAACCCTCACTAGGCCAGACATTGCATATGCCGTTCATCAGATTTGCTTGTTCATGCATGATCCTCTGGAACCGCATTTCAATGCTCTAAAGCGCATCATTCGCTACATTCATGGGACGGCAGCTCGGGGTACGACCATTTCTCCGTCCTCCTCCTCATGCCTGGTGGCATACACAGATGTCGATTGGGCAGGATGCCCAGACACGCGGCGTTCAACCTCGTGTTATTGTGTCTTTTATATGGATACGATTATATCTTGGTCATCCAAACGTCAACATGTGGTGTCTCGGTCGAGTGCTGAAGCAAAATATCAGGGTATAGCCAATGTTGTTGCGGAGTGCTCTTGGATTCGGAACCTTCTCCTTGAGCTTCGTTGCCCACTTCAGCGCGCCTCACTTGTCTACACAGACAACCTATCGGCATCATATCTCGCAGCCAACCTAGTACATCACCAACGCACGAAGCATGTCGAGCTCGATCTTTACTTCGTTCGTGACAAGGTTGCCGTTGGTCACATTCGAGTTTTGCACGTCCCGTCTGTGTTTCAATACGCTGACATATTCACTAAGGGTTTACCTCGCCAATTGTTCCTTGACTTTAGATCCAGTCTGTCCGTTCGACTTTCTTCCGATCCGACTGAGGGGGAATGTTAATAGATTGATATATATGGCAGTTGTACATAGATATGGATAGATTTGGATAGAGAGATAGTGCTTAGGGAACAAGCCACATTGTATTATATATTCTCAATGATAATCAATGGAAACCCTATCGAAAGGGATTACAGCAATCTCACACAGAGGAGCAACAGAGGGTTATTTTATTTTGTTTTGTTTTGTGTTGTTATTGGATCCGAGAGAGAGAGATTGGGACGGGCCGAAATTGAGAAAGAGAGAGAGTTAGGCTGAGAGGGTTATTTGGAACTAAATTGTTTCCAGAAAGAAAAGAAATATCAGATTTATCTCGGCCGGTTTCCCTTTAATTGCTTTGGGTCGGTTCGGTTTTGAAGTAAAAGAGGTTCGGTTCGGTTTGGCCGAGTTGGTCCGGTTTTGGGTTGTTTAATTATTTTTTTATTTTATTTAATTACTTATTTATTTATGTATGATTAATTATTTACTGTTTTATTTAATTATCTAATTAATTAGTTTTTTGTTGATATTTTAAATGGTTATAGAAATTAAAATATATATTTGGAAATATTTATCAAGAATGAAGATTTTGAAATAACTAACTCATGTCGGATTATTTTAATATTATGATATTGGGAAGACGGGCTAAAGGGATAAGTGTTTTATTATCAGAATTTGGTAAAGTGTTATTTTAGAATAAATTGTTTGGTTAGCAAATTGCCTTTATTTGAGACCAAATGACTTTTGAAAACTTTTAAACCGATTTGTTTGGAACTTGACTGGGTAAATTAATTGAGGTGTGCAGCAGGGCTCCAACAGCCTGAGAGAGAGAAGGGTAAAGAGTGGTCCCCACAATGACAAATTTGAAATCCCAAAAATTCGAATCCAAAACCCGCTCGCTAACTCGAATCCCGATGCTAGAAATTTCAAATCGAAATTTTCAAATCATTTTCAAAACGATCGCAATCAACTTAAATTCTCAAACTCGGAGCTCGAAAGCGGAATTAGAATCTATCAAAATCCAAAATTTAAACGATGTCAGAATTATTTATAAGGATTTTTTTTAAATTGAAAATTATGCTCGATGACGAGTTTTCTCCAAACTTTCTAAATCGGATAGAAATATAATACTATATTTTAATTAAAATAATAATAAAATAATTTCGGTCTTTACAACTATGGTACTCATAAAGTAGAAAATTGGAAGTGATGTTAGCCGAGTGCAGGGAAAGAGCCCCGGTTTGCAAAAACATCGGAAAGCGCAGGAAAATGACCTGATGTTGGGGATGGAGGGGTTGGTTCATTGTTTCGTCGCGAGCGCATTCTCGGGGCTGGCCCTTTTTCAGGTTATGTTGCTCTCACCTTAAATCTGTTAGTTTTGGCTTCTTTGTCAAGCGATCCCTTTGGGGACCTGGAAAATTCGTTGTCTCGAATACAATGGTAGAGGGGTTTCTTGCCCCTTCACTTCCCACCCCCCTAAAGGGTTTGCAAAAATTGATTGAGCATCAAATCTCTGAAAATTTTGTTTTGAGAGGGGTGGCTCGTGCCCCTTTAGTATCGATATGGTTGTGTTATCAGACTATAAGATTTGGTTTCCTCCCTACCTCGATTTGTATCTGTGTTGTGTTGTGATAAAATCGAGCATGAACAAAAGATGGGCTAATATGCGTGTGTGGTGGGAATCTCTCAAAACTAGTTTCCTCGACCTTGTACACACTAGGATCTTGATCCCTGATTACATAAGCAGACATGTCTCAGCCTCTTACATGGTGGTTGGTCATAAACTCGACTCCTCATGTTCTGGACTGGTGGGGATTTCTTCTTCTAACTTCACAATTGTGACTCTATCTCCCATGAATAGGTCGATCTACATTTTTTCTTACCCGATTTTATCTAAGTAAAAGGTGAGTCAATGCTTTATCACAATAGGGGCGTGTAATCCTAATTAATACAAACTTATTGGCCAAATCGTTGTACACAATGCAAAACTTTTTGTTACTCACATCGATACATAAAGAACTTGACCAGATTAACAAAATGTTCTTCTGGAATAAAGATCTTCAACACCGCCCCCTTATTAGCTGGGATAGAATTTGCAGACCGAAAAAATGTAGGGGAATAGGGATTAGGAAATCTAAAGAGATGAATGAAGTATTCAAATGAAATTACTATGGAAAATATTGACTGAACCATATTGTGTGAGATAAAAAACGTGTGAGATAAAATCTGTCCAAAAATAGAAGATACGGTCTTATCGTGTAATCCAAAAAGAGAAAGAGGAGAGGACATTTAAGGGGGACGAGGGAATTAAGAAAGTGAACAATCGAACAATTATTCCGGTGACTAACTTGACCGTCGGAGTCGATTCCGGGGGATTGAGCCCCCGCTCCGGTGTATCTTTGTTGCTCGTAGGCTGCTCAAGAGGTGTGAAGTGTTCCAGTGGTCGTCGTCAATCAATCCAAACTAACCGGGTAAGGGAATTTTCCCTCTCAATTGGCGCCGTTTGTGGGAAGAGAGAGTGGACGATCGATGACAGGAACATCAGATCAAGGGCCTGCGGAGCAGTTGGCACAACAACTTGCACGCCAGACCGAGCTTGTGAAGAGCCTAGCAGAAAGGGATAAGCAATTGGAGGACGCCCGAAAAGAGACTGAGGTCCTTCAGCGCCAGATCGATCGCCTGAAGGGGAAGGCAACGACGGGAAAGACTGGGAATAGTAAGCGGAAGAAGAAGCTCCATCAAGAGGACGGGATGCGACCTTCGGATGAATGCTATAACGGCGATTTTGACGACTCAGAGGACGAGGATAGCGATCCCATCCCTGATTTTGTTTGCGGCCGTGGTTGGGAGACAGAGTAGCGAGAGAAGGGTCGAAGACGCAAGCTACATCGCCCAGATCGGAGTGCGAGATGGCGAGGGAGGGCTCAAAACGTCGCCACTGACAGCGTCATCGGCAGTGGTGACAGTCGCGGACACCCCCGCACGACGAGCCGACGCCAACAAGGACCTCATGAGCAGTTGGAGGGTAGGGAAGGCCCTCGTCAGAGGAACCATCATGGCAAGCGAGCGCGAGCGTCGGTTTCACGGTCAAGTTCGGAGGGTCATAGTTCGACGCCTTCACGGCCGGAGCGCTCTACGGGCTCCTCTCACGATCCCCATAGTCGGGGCGAAGTCGAACAAATTCATCGAGCAGAACAACGCTTGAGAAGATTGTTGTCGAATCAGGGAGATGCGACGCTCTCAGCCCAGGAGCAAGCTGAACTGAAACTTACAAGAATGACATCCACCCCGTTTGTGAGGGGTATCCGTGACCAAAATCCACCAGCTAAGTTTTCTACTCTACACTTTGAATTATACAATGGGAAGTATGACCCCGTAAATCATATTTCATTGTTCACGCATAAAATGGCTTTGTGGACGTCGAACGACTCACTTATGTGTAAAATGTTTCCTGCTAGTTTGGGGAAAGGTGCCTCCAAGTGGTTCCACTCTTTGAAGCCAGACTCTATCTCATCGTGGGGGCAGCTTGCCAAAGAATTTGTGGCCCGTTACATCGCAAACAGCAGAGACCCATCAACCTTGGATGCCTTGTTTGGTGTCAAGCAGAGGCGAGGGGAAGAGTTGAAGCGATTTGCAGCTCGATTCATGGAGTGCTACGCAGACATGGAAGAGTGCGAGGAAAGGGTCGCGGTGACAGCTTTTGGATTAGCATTGATGAGCGATTGCAAGTTACGGGAAAGTTTAACTCTCTGGATGCCCACGAGCATGGCCGAGCTGCAAGAAAGAGTGCGACAATATTCTATACTGGAGGAGGATCGGAGGAATCAGAGAGAGGGATGTTCCGTATCCCCGGTACACAAGCGACTTTCAAGCGATGCAAAGTTGGATGGGGCAAGAGGCGGCAATCGAGGCTGAATAGAGAAGGGGTTGCTGCCAGGAGCACCCAATGTCGTTGTCCACACAGTCTTTAAAATCCCAATTTACAAAGTGCTGCCAATGATTAAGCACGAGCCATTTTTTAGGTGGCCTGAGAAGATGACGGGAGACCCGTCGGAAAGGGACCAAAGCAAGTTCTGTTCTTATCATAGAGACAAGGGACACATGACGGAGGGGTGTAAGGCGCCGAAGTCTCATCTGGAGCAGCTGGTTTTGCAGGGCCACTTGCGCGAGTCCATAGACGGATACGAGAGACCGAAGAATCATCCGAAGGAAGCTAACAACGGGCAGAAGAACATACTCGCTGAGGCCGCAATTCAAAAGAAAGTGATCCATGTAATAGAGGCATCCCTTCCAAAAAATAATAAAGCAGCCCGACATGAATAGAGGAGGCACTGTCATACAATGGAGGTGCTACGAGCGGATAATGATCGTTCCAAGAAGCAGAGGAGGTCGGAAGAGGTAACACTCCAGTTTACAACAGCCGACCTGGAGCACGTGCGGGCTCCCCACAATGACCCGTTGGTGCTTACCATTGGAATAGGGGAATTCGATGTACGACGGGTACTTGTTGACTCGGGAAGCTCTATTGAAATCATGTATTATGACATGTTTAAGCGCCTTGGGAAGACAGAAGCGAACTTGATTCCAATATCGACACAATTGCTCGGGTTGGGATCGTTTCCCATCTGGCCGTTAGGGATGCTGCAAGAAAGAGTACAACTAGGTGGAAAAGAGGTGGAGGTAGAATTCTTGGTGGTAAATGTTCCGTCATCCTACAATGCAATATTGGGGCAACCTTGGGTTCACGCTATGGAGGCTATACATTCCACCTACCATCAGATGATTCAGTTTTCCTTTTTTGGGGAGGTGGTGCGCGTTCGGGGTGATCAAAAGGCAGCCAGACAGTGCCTAAAGGTAGAACGCCCGCACGCAGAGGTATACGCCCTGCACCAGGGAGAGCAGACCCTCGATGAGGTGGGGCTAGCACCATCCGAAAAATCCATCGAGGATCTCCAAAAGATCAATGTAAGTCCTGACCATCCCGATTGATATTTTTCAATTGGGACTAACATTACAGGATTTGAATTGCAATCAATGATTGATATGCTACTGAGAAACGTGGATGTGTTTGCCTGGACTCCATACGAAATGTCGGGGCTCCATCCTGATGTCGTGTTCCATCGGCTCAATACTCGAGCTGAGGTAAAGCTGGTGGTGCAAAAAGGGCGACGATCATCGGTTCAACATATTGAGGCCGTGCTCGCCGAAGTTGAGAAATTGTTGGAGGCTGATGCTATTCGTGAGGTGCAATACCCAGAATGGGTATCAAATACAGTGGTGGTGAAAAAGAAGAATGGGACTTGGCGGGTATGTGTAGACTACACCGACTTGAATAGGGCATGCCCAAGAGACTTGTATCCTCTTCCGAAGATTGATCAGTTAGTGGACGCTACAGCGGGGCATGCTCGAATGAGGTTTCTTGATGCATATAGGGGATACCATCAGATACCGATGTATGGTCCGGGTGAAGAGAAGACTACCTTTTTAACACCACGAGGCATTTTTTGTTACAAAGTCATGTCGTTCGGTCTGAAGAACGTAGGAGAAACTTACGAGAGGATGATCGTTGGAATGTTCAAAGATCTGATTGGAAACAAAGTCGAGGTATACATTGACGACATGGTGGTCAAGAGTCGTGAAGAGCGCCAACATCTCACTGATCTCCAACAGGTGTTTGACGTCTTGAGAAGAGCAGGCTTGAAGCTGAACGCAGCCAAGTGCACTTTCGGCGTCGGTTCAGGCAAGTTCTTGGGGCATTTGGTCACTAAGAGGGGTATAGAGGCCAGCCCGGATCAAATCAAGGCATTGCAGAAGATCCATAGCTCAAGATCAGTGAGAGATGTTCAAAGACTCGCAGGTATGACCGCAACTTTAAACCGATTTATCAGCCGATCTTCAGACCGATGTATTTCATTCTTCAAGCGGCTGCGTGGTGACCGAACGTTCCAGTGGGATGAAGAGAATGAGCAAGCGTTGATGTAATTGAAGCACTACTTGCAGACACCTCCGATATTAGCTACTCCGACTGCAGGAGAGGAGCTAATGTTATATTTGGCCGTCTCCGAACATGCTGTCAGCGCAGCGCTAGTCAAAGAAGAGATCAAGGGGCAAAGGCCAATTTATTATGTTAGCAAGACCATGCTTTCTACGGAGATGCCCTACACCCCTCTTGAAAAATTATTGTTAGCTTTAGTTGTCGCAGCAAGGAAGCTTAACCATTACTTCCAAGTGCATCCAATAAAAGTGACGACAGCCTATCCCCTTAGAGCGTTGTTGGCCAGCTCTGACCTCAGCGGAAGGGTTGCTAAGTGGGAGGTGGAGTTAGGGCAATACGAGATCGCATTCGTCCCCAGAACGGCTGTCAAGGGACAAGTGTTAGCCGACTTCATTGCGGAGTTCGTGGGAGGCGAACCTGAGTCGGAGACCTTGGTATGGCAGGTGCGAGTACAAGGGGAGCAGCCATGGGAGCTGCAGGTTGATGGCTCCAGGACGGCGAGAGGATCAGGGGCGGGATTGGTTCTCACATCACCAACCGGCGAAACGGTTCTAACGGCTGTAAGGCTAGGCTTTCCGGCATCCAACAATGAGGCGGAATACGAGGCTTTGATTCTGGGTCTGAAAGCGGCATTGGGGAAAGGGGCTACTGAGTTGGTGGTATATAGCGACTCGCAGCTAGTGGTTAATTAACCAAGTAGGGCTGGGCAAAAGTTGGATCGGACCGGAAATTACGGTCTTGGATCAGACCGGAAGCATTACGGTCTGGTCCATGGTCCAAGAAAAAAAGAATTCCGGGTTCCGGTCCAAACCCGGGATCGGACCGGATTTGTAAAAAATAAAATAAAAAGGGGTGCGTGCCAGCTAGGGTTGTGCTACTCCTTTCACGCCTCTCCCTTTCGTTTCAATCTTTACGGACTCTCCTCTGTAATCTGTATCGCTACATCGCACCCGGCTGGCAACTCTCTTCAATTAGTCTTCAACCTCGCACCGGACGCTCGTCTCTCGCAGTCAGACCTCAGTCTCGCGCCTCACCAGTTGCCACCGCAACCGCCCTCGTGCTCGCCAGTCGCAGACCTAGATCTCGTCTCTCTCTGTAATCTGCAGGCCTCTCTCTTCAAGTAAGATGTAAGAATCTCGTGTGCATCTGACATTCCATCAATCTTTAGTAGATCTTGGAGAGAGGAGCGATCTTATACAAGAACGGGGTGACGATTGATCTGTCAATTCCATTTTTCATGTCTACTTTGCAATGGTGTGGTGTTGATATTTGTTAGACTATGAATGAAAAAAAAGAGATTTTGGTTAAATCATGTAATATCATTTTGAATTGATTAAATCGTGCTGAATCTGCTGTTGTGTTTCGGCTCTATGAAGGGAGCTAATACATATCATTTTGGTTAAATTAGAATAGTCATTGTCATCCTTTTTCTCATTTTGCTAATACATACAGTATCATTTTGTATTGCTGTAAAATACTAAAATGGTTGTGTTGTAATGTAATTTTATTGCAGATTTGTTGTAACAGTGTGATATTATAACCCCCAAAAAGAGGTCTGCAGGGATGATCCGGTCCAAAAAGTCTTTCCGGTCCGCGGACCGGAAAACCCGGGACCATATTAATCGGTCCCGGTCCGATCCGCGGTCCATGTTTCTGAAAATTCCGGTCCATCAGATCGGACCGGGATATCCGATCTGGTCCGGTCCAGACCGGATGCCCAGCCCTATAACCAAGTGACAGGAGAATATGAGGCCATAACGGGCACCATGCTCGCCTACGCGGAGAGAGCTCGAGAGCTCCTAGAAAACTTCAAAGAGTTCAGGATGGTGCAGGTCCCTAGGGAGCAAAACAAGCTCGCCGATGCACTCGCTACACTAGCGTCAGCAACCCCAGAAAGTGGAAAACGGACAGTGCAAATCGACATCCTAATGCGCCCGAGCATAGAAGGAGAAGAAGTGGCTTGCATAGACGCCAAGCCATCCTGGATGGACCCCGTTGTTGCGTACTTGGGAGAAGGACTTTTGCCTGAAAATAAGAAAGAAACCCGAAAAATCAGCTTGCAAGCAGCCCGGTATTGGCTATCGCCTGATAGAATATTATATCGAAAGTCCTACTCTGGACCATACCTAAGGTGCGTGCACCCCGAGAGGGTCGAGGACTTATTATTTGAGATACATGAGGGTATTTGCGGAGCACATGCAGGAGGTCGAAGCCTTGCATTCAGAGCCATGCATAACCGAGGGGTATTGGTGGCCCTATATGCAAAAGGATGCCGAGTGCTATGTACGAAAGTGTGAAAAGTGTCAGAGGTTCGCTAAAGCTATCCATCAACCAGCAGGGGACTTGCACCCCTTAACGAGCCCATGGCCGTTTGCTCAATGGGGGCTCGACTTGGTAGGACCTTTTCCCAGGGCTCCCGGTAACAAACGGTGGATGATAACGGCAACCGACTACTTCAGTAAGTGGGTGGAAGCAAAGCCCCTCTCTAGCATCCGCGAAAACGACACGAAAAAGTTCGTGTGGGAGCATATCATCACCCGATTTGGGATACCCTACGCGCTGGTGTCGGACAATGGGACTCAATTCAATAGCACTGCGTTTAAGTCTTTTTGCGCAGGTTATAAAATCAAAAACTTTTACTCTTCTGTGGCATATCCGCAGGCTAACGGGCAAGCGGAGGCAACAAACAAGATCATCTTAGACGGGATAAAGAAGAGTCTGGATAAAGCAAAGGGGCAATGGGCAGAGGAGCTTCCGGCGGTGCTCTGGGCCTATCGAACCACTCCGAGGAGATCCACGGGCGAGTCGCCATTCGCCCTTGCCTATGGGGCCGAGGCGGTGATCCCTTTAGAAGTCGGGCTGCCCACAATCAGAACCAAGGCCTTCGAGCAAGGCGGGAACGAAGAAGCTATGCGGCTGCACCTAGACTTGTTGCAGGAGAGACGGGACGTCGCGACAATACGAATGGCAGCATACCAACAAGAATTGATCAAACAACATGGGCGGAGGGCGAAGCACCGATATCTTTCAGTTGGGGACTTTGTGTTGCGCAGAGTAATGACCAACACAAAAGATCAAGCGGATGGGAAGCTGGGTCCCAATTGGGAGGGGCCATACAGAGTAGCGTCGGAACGAGGTAACAGATCTTATGCATTGGAAGGGATGGATGGAAAGCCGGTTCCGCGAACCTAGAATATATCCAACCTTCGAAAATTTTATGTGTAACAGACATTAGGGGCACTCTTTTTCCTCCCTCGGGTTTTGTCCCATGAGGTTTTCCCGCGGAAAGGTTTTAACGAGGCCCCGAAACTGATTTCCTTAAATATAGAGGCTACTTTTGCTTAATTAACAATTGCACATGTGTTACGAATGACACGATCAGCCCATCGATACCACGAAGGGTGTCGAACGCAGGGCTGGAGCTACGAAGAGCACAGTTACGAGTGTTACGAATGACACGATCAGCCCATCGATACCACGAAGAGTGTCGAACGCAGGGCTGGAGCTACGAAGAGCACAGTCACGAGTGTTACGAATGACACGATCAGCCCATCGATACCACGAAGGGTGTCGAACGCAGGGCTGGAGCTACGAAGAGCACATTCGGGAGTGTTACGAATGACACGATCATCCCATCGATACCACGAAGGGTGTCGAACGCAGGGCTGGAGCTACGAAGAGTGCCATTACATATGTTGCGAGAGACGCAACCGACGCCTCGACACTACGAAAGGTGTCGAATGCGACCCTCTGCAAATGCTACTAGAGCTAAATGATTCCTATTTCAAAAAAGCCTGCCCCAATACTAATTAGCAACAAAGGTGTCGAATGCGCATAAGGGCAGCATCCACAATTTTAAAGGTCGGCTTGGTTGATCTCCTAATTAGCAACATAAAGGTGGAGCATGAGTACTTCCCGTTGGAAATAGACACAAAGAAGAATGGTACCGGTCAGCTCATGTCGGGTTCCGTCATCACAAGGTACGTAATGAGAAACTCGAGGGGCAATTGTGTGAGATAAAAAACGTGTGAGATAAAATCTGTCCAAAAATAGAAGATACGGTCTTATCGTGTAATCCAAAAAGAGAAAGAGGAGAGGACATTTAAGAGGGACGAGGGAATTAAGAAAGTGATCGATCGAACAGTTATTCCGGTGACTAACTTGACCGTCGGAGTCGATTCCGGGGGATCGAGCCCCCGCTCCGGTGTATCTTTGTTGCTCACAGGCTGCTCAAGAGGTGTGAAGTGTTCCAGTGGTCGTCGTCAATCAATCCAAACTAACCGGGTAAGGGAATTTTCCCTCTCACATATAATGTCTGGGTTACACTAATCAAACATAAGTACCGCCTACGCTCAACTAACATTCTTGAATACAAGAAAAGAGGAGACTCCTCATGGCAATGGGGCAAACTGACAACTCTCATTGATTAATTTAAGCCAAGGATAATTTGATCAGTTGGAAATGAGACTTCTATCAAATTTAATTTGGAGGGATAATTGGATTACAACTTCCCCTCTGCAGTCTAGGGAAGATTGCCCCCAAATTAATAACATAGAGGAAATTGTTATTGATTACATTTTGGGTGGTAGATGGTGGATGGAAAAATTTAACAATATGTTACCAGATGACATAATCAAATAAATCATGACATTCCACTTCCAGTTTCCCCCTTGAGGATATGTTATATTGGTGGTCGAAAGAGCGGGTTGGTTCACCACTTCGAGTGCATATAAACTAATCACAACTCAATCCTCTTTGAATTTAGACAATAACGTCTAGGTATGGAAATTGGATATTCCGCCTAAGTCATAAATTTTTTATGATAAGTTTACCAGGATGGTCTCCCAACTGCCTTTAGGCTTGCTCGACATGGGACTTCTGTACCTTCCACCTGTAGCTTGTGCAACTGTGCGGTAGAAGATGATGTTCACCTCTTTTTAGAATGCCAATATGTGTGCTCTCTATTTCGTCTTCCTACACATAAACTCATCAATATCCAGTATGATAAATCAAATCAATCGATCACTAGATATAAACCCTATCATTTACTTTATTGGAAACAACCTTACCTCTACGATCAAGGTGGAGCTTGCTTTTTCTTGGTGATCTGCTTGGTACATTCGTTACCACATGTGCTTAGGCAGGTCCCCATCCCTCTTAGAGACGGTAAATTACAAATTAATAAATCTCATAATGAGAATATTGGAGTAAAACATCTCGCTTCGAGAGTAGTCTAGATGAGGACTCTCGCTTCGAGAGTAGTCCCCATCCCTCTTAGATTAGTCACGCATGGATTTGATTAAAAGTAGGGCGTATTTCATAAAAGTGGAGCCATAATTCGAGACTGGGAAGTACGTCTGATACATATATGTTATGAAAAACTTGGTAAATAAAGTCATCTGAAAGCGGAAACTCTTGCCCTAAATTGGGAATCCAACATGCTTTACAACTTCGTATCGACAAAATCCACATTGAAGGTGATTCTATTATAATCATAAACCAACTAACCAAAACATCTAAATGACATGAGAAATTGAACCGATCTTGTCAGATGTTAAACTCTTATTATCGAATTTGAAAGAAGTTTCATTCTTTCATGTTCTTCAGTTAGGCAATAGAGGAACTGATAAAGTTGCTCATCTTTGTCACTCTGCCTGGGATGTCGATATTTACAACGATTTTGACCCTTTAAATTCATAAGGATGTCGCCGGATAGAGCTCGCCCGATTATTTCCTAATTAAAAAAAAGGTGCCTCACTTTTAATCAAATCACCGCGTGCCGCGTATTATACGCTGACCTACGGTGCTGCTTCAGGGTTGTGCTTCACTTCGTCTTTCGTCTACGTCCTCGTCTTGCTCAATAGTTGTGTTTTGTTTCGCCTTTGTAGTGTTTTGGCATGTGTTTTACACTATCTTTGTATTTTTCTTGTTTAGACGGTTTTCCATCTGCCGACCACCGTTCAGGTTTAGCTGACCTCAAATTTTTTCTTAATAAAAAAAAAATCCCCGCGTATTACAGTATGAAATACGCCCTAGTTCCTTGCTTGTCTCCCTTCCCGCCCGAAATCCCCCTTCCCCCTCTCGTTCTACATCCTCTCCCGAGTTAGGGTTAGCTTCGGACGCCGTTACTCTCATTCGCAAGTCACATCTTCTTCCTCTGATCATTTCTTTCACAAGTGCACCCGAATTTACTCAGGTTTTCCGATTTTTAATCTGCCTTCTCAGTTTACTGTCTTCAATTTTGAGTCCTTTTTTTTTTGGGCGAATTCACCTTCTTCCGTTCTTACTTGAGATTGATGGTGGTGTTTGCAACTTTGAATCTTGCTTGTCCCGTTTTTTTAAATATAATTTCTTATATGCGTTGGCGTTGATGTTGATCGGTCATGTTCTTGTTTCAGCGGCAGATTGGCCGTGCTTGTTTTTTGAAGCCTGTACTTTGGTCTTTAGATACACCTCCTGTGATCTGTAAAAATCTGCTAGGTTTGGTGATGATCGTCACTCCGTAACTAATACCTACATTCTCATATGACTGCAATTTCACTTATAACAGGAATACAAGGTAATTGTCTACACATGGAATTTGGTTTGAGATTGAAGTTGTGGACAACTTCTGTTTGATGGTTGCGGAGTAGCATAAGGAAGTTTTTTTACTCAAGGAATTTGATTTCAGGCTATTTCTAAGGGCAGTCTGTGTTTGAAACATAAGAGTGTGAAATTGTAACAGTGTGTTTCTGCTTTCCTGCCACATGTAAATCTGTTTTACTTTCAATGATGAGATCCCCTATATTGACGAGTATGCTTGTGGCACGCAGATGTGATGTACAATATTATCTGTAAATAAGTTTCTTATCCTATCCACAACGGCCTTATAACGCATAATGCGCAACTTTTAATGGAATAAGCTTGTTATCCCTATTTTACTATATTTGCCATCCTTAGAAATTGATGGTTTTACCTAATTCAAAGACTCCACTTATTTGCTTAATATGTGCGGACATCCCTTTGCATTCCTTGTATCAAGTATATTAAAAAATGTTCTCTTTCTTGAGGATCAAGTGGCAAAATTTTAGGAGAGTTCATGCCTTTTCAAGTAATGTGAAAGGCCACAAACATGTCATTTTCCCACACTTAATGTTTGTTATGTGGACATTGGTAGCTGTAGCGGTTTCTTGACTCAGGCTTCATTTTTTATGTCAGAAGATGTACATTTTGGGTTCTTTATTTTGGCAATGCATGCCTGTATCATTCAAGAAAATTAGAGTGGTTGTTTGATAAATTTGAGCTAGTCATCTAATTAAATTGCTGGTTATTTTGAAATGGCCCCAAGCACAACTAATTTCTCATTTTTTTGATCCATTGAGCTTAATTGGTTTGCATCTTACTTTTTCATTTATTATTCTCAGGCGTAGTCCCCTGCACATGGGTAATTCAATGGACGGATCCACTGCTGAATTGCTGATGGAGGCCAGATTTCTCGTGTTTTGCCATCTCTTGCAGGAGGCAATTGCTTGTGCTTAGGACAGTGGCTGACGGACTCAATGCCTTTGTAGATGCTGGATTGGTACCCATTTGAATGGAAGCACATTGTTAGGGGTTTGGTACCTGAAAAAAATGAGGCAACATTCTGAAGGTTAACCTTCCCAAGACATACTGTTTGGATTAAGGATCCTTTTCTTTGAATTTAATAGTTTTAACTTAATATTGTTTTGGAAACAAGCCTTTTCTTGGATTTTAATAGGTTTTCACTTAATATTGTTTTGGAAACAAGCCTTTTCTTGGAGTTTAATAGGTTTTCACTTAATATTGTTTTGGCTTCTACTTTTTTAGCAGTAAACAGTCATGTTTATTATGTCTTACAGTTGGATTTCCACAAATATGCCCAAGTAACTTACCATAGGTTTAAGGAAATGTCAAAGGAAGAAAAAGTAGGAACTTATGTAATTGAGACACATTGATAACAGATTCCTTTGATGGGCCTCTCCGTGCCCTCATTGACACACTCTTTCTTTTGGCTGATGCTTATTTGCTTAGCTTGTAGACTTTAAAGACAATAATCCAGGAAAAATGTTGGAGCCGGGAAGGAGTCAAGTACTGGGGGCGTAAATGGTATCTCGATCACTTCTTTAAGGCTGGTTCCAGTTATTTTTTCTGCTGTTAAATCAAAATTTCTTTAAATGTTTATTTTTCTGTGTTTAAATGATCAGATGAATGAAGCATGACTTGGATCATAATTCTCATCTTTTTATTTGTTGTGCTTAGGCTAAAAGGGAACTATTTGACATAGTAATAAACAAGCACACCATGACTTGCACGAAAAGTTATGGGACACGGTTATGCTAATCTTGCAGGTTATTTATTGCTTCTTGGTTCTGAGTTAGCATTCTGTAATGAGCTGCGTCTTGGCATGCTTATTTTCCTGCCCAGATACATTTGCATTTCTTCTTAATGGCTCATTGACAGTGGTGAAATGTTTAGAAGTTCATGATGTACTTTTAATTTAAAACACTGAAGATATAGGACAAGCATCAGATGATTGACCTTACATCAGCAGCCACCTTATTTTATCAATATGTATATGTACTCCATATAAAAGAATATGTATTTGAGCCAGTCATAATTATTTGATCCACTTGAGGATATTTTGAAAACCTAAATCTAAAACTTGAAGCAGCAGTCTTAAATTATTCAACAAACTGTTCCAATGTAATTTTGTACTTTTGTCTAGAATCTAATGTATACATCCTTTTGCAACCTTACCACTGTTATTGATCTACTTTGGTGAATATGTGCAGTTCCACAACTTCCACAGGGTTTGTAGACAACTCACGAAGAGAGGCTCCCAGAACTCTCATTTTGCACATCAGGTTGGTGTTTATGGTATCTTTTCTCGAAACTGCAACTTATTCATTTCATGAGCTATTCTTGCTGCTGCCTTCTGGTAAACCTAAAGCTGTTGACCTAATAACACTACTATTTTTTGTTCAAAACGAATTCTGAAGTTTGAAATATGTGCTTCTGTTATATTCCTGTGTCCGTATTATACTTTATACTAAATCTTAAATGAAAACATATGTTGTGCTGCTTGTCACTAGATACACGCCTTCTAAAAAATTGGAAGCACGGGAAGAGCTAACGAGAAATATTAGTAATAGTACTACTAATTCAACGGTTTTGTCCGTTAAGGTAGTTATCTTTCATTAAAAAAGGATATCGCTTGTGCGCTAAGTTGGTCTTTACCAGAATTTCGTTAACTCAATTTGGTAACTACCTAACGTTATGTTTGTCGTTACACTCATTTAGGGCAGACTTAAAATTTGTCGTGTTCCTCACAGACTTTGCATGGTTTCATGTCCGTAAAAGGAAAACCCAAGTCCCCTCTTTTACCGCATATTACTCATCCGGTTCTGGTAATGCAGGTGGAGGGATAATCTTGCCTACCAGTCCAGTGACCAACTTGAGCTTGTGTTCACCTCACAAATAAGGCAGACCAAATGTAGATTTCATCCCCCATGAAATTGAAATCGTTGCTCATGTAAGAGGCACCTACATCCTACAAATTGGATGGGTAAATTGCATCCCTGATCACCAGTAAGTTCCTTATATTTTCTTCTTCTCCATCTAATAGCTTCCTAAATAACGCCCTTACTCTACATCGATCTGTAGATAAAGGCAACTCAGGTAACTGACCGGCATTGAGCACTTGCCTAAACCTAGCAAACCTAGACCAAAATATGGATCTACAGTTATAAAAAATCCACAATGTCCAGGATACAGTGTACATATGTTTCCATATCAATGATATCATAAACATTTTTGTTACCGCGATTAATATATAGCGTAATATGTCAGTGAGCTAAGCTAGTTTCTTTGGCCTCATTTCACATTTGCATTCACAAAAGGAGAGAGAGACCCTTTATATAATGCATACTAGGCTTACTAGCCTTGGAGTGTGTTGCTGGAAAAAAAATGTGAACGGAGATATGGCAGCGTAATTAAACATTTTGGTTTTGCATTGAATCAATGCATATTCAAAGTGACGTGTTTCTTTTATTTCAAATTTAAATCACACAATTTTAAAGTTTAATAGTGTACATGTAAAATTACAGCTATAGAAGTAACAGAAAATGGCTGTAATTGTAAACCATCAGTTCAAACAAGTGGCAGTGTATTTTGGGGATTTGAAACCGATGCATATGCAGTTATGCACACACCACCAAGCACCCTCCTGGTTATAAGTGATCTCTTCAAACCCACCCACAAACCACAACAAACAAATTAAGCAAGAAACACAGTAAACCAGTGAGAGAGCTACAATATGCCTTGTGTGAAGTGGGAGAACGTCCAAATCACAGGCTTCAAGGTTTTCAAGTGGAACGAGCGGCTGAGCAGAAACAATATCCCAGAAGATGAAGGCATCTTCGTCTTCCGACGCCACAATGGCCGTATCAAGCGGGTTATCCGGTTCAACATCTTCACAATGGTGGACCGTGTGCCCGTCGACCTTTCTACCGGGAATTTCATGGGCCGCCAAGACGGCCTGGCTTTCACCTCGGCCCTTGACAACTCCAATGTGTTTTGGACACAGCCAGAAAACGAGCAGCTTGTCGATGAGCTCACCACCTTCCTCCAATTGTTCTATGAATTCTCCGAGTTCACCGTCAACTGCCCATCCAGCCCCAGGCTAGTGATTGTGGTGGACTTCTCTTACAACCCGGTCATGTTCGTTGGCTGCTGGTCTTCATGGAGTCACGTCCTGAACGAGCCCGCTTCCCTTTGCAGCGAAGCTCATATTTTTCATGAATCATCGGGCTTACCACTTAGAGATCACGAGGAAGACACCGCCCTGAATATGTATGCTGATCACGTCGATGAAGTGGATATGGGTTGTGCTGATGTGGAGGCTGGGTACACTCAAGAGATGAGAGATATAGTGAGGCAGCTGAGGGTGCACTGTAGAGTAGGCAGAACGTATCCTGTAATGCCGCTTAGCCAGGGAGACCCAACGGGGCTGGTGCAGGTGGAGGGACCCTCGGTGGAGATGCTGAGGGAAACGTCGCAGTTTGATTGCCCGATATGCCTGTATGGGATGGAGGTTGGGGAGGTGGTGTTCAAGAACAAGTGCGGTCACCTGCTTCACAAGACCTGCTCGCTTGACTGGCTCAGCTCCAGCATTACTTGCCCGCTTTGCCGATCTTACGGACTTACTGTTCTTTGAACACATTAAACTGTCCGATTTCATGTATTTGTTGTCCAAATTATTGTCTTAATGCGATGTTTGTAGTTGTGCTTGTTAGTGTCTGTCTTTGATCCTGAAATTAGGGTTTTGGTGCTGGAGTTTTGTGTTTAGTAATTTCTCCGGTATTGGTATCTCGATCTTGCTTAATTTTCAGCTGTGTTAGCTAGTAACTCCTAACATTTTTTTTTTATTTTTACTTTGCATTGATTATAATTAATCATTTAAAGTTCATTTTAATTTGCACTGAAAATTTGACATGTTTGCTTGACATTTTATGTGGGCATATATATTAACTGCAATTGGTAATTAAACCTTCAATTAAGTGATCAGCTCATTCAAACATTACAACAAGCCACTACAGTAGTACTGTACCAAGTATTATCCATGAAGAAGATCCTTTTGAGTTTTGACGTTGTTTAAGCATATATAAGTATCGTTAGGGATTATAATTATTTGCATAAAAAAACTTTATTTTAAGATTATTTTTTTTGTCAAATTTGTGTTTACCAATTTCATCACTCTTTTCCTAATCTCATTTCTTTTGTAATTTAAAGAGGTTACTAGCAACAAAACAAATCGGAAATCAGAAAACGTACACATGCAACATAATTTTGATAACGAAAGACGGGACTCAATAGTTAGTTCAAATGCGACGTTATTAGCAAAGAAGGAAGACGATACTCGAGAGATAAGTGCAGTCATATTTTCACTGAATAAGTATGTACAAACATAAAATTGACATTGCTACAAAAATATGTTCTTACTTGGTGCATTAGTACTGTAATCTCCAAGAACAGAAGAAATTACACCCATATTTGCAATGAGATTGACGCTCACCCTAAAAATCAGCCAACTGTATAATGTTAGTTGTATTGTATGTATCCTTCCCTCTAATTGATTAATTGAATACACTTAAAGAAATATTCCGGGGGATGAATATACACTAACACTGTTTCTGAATTGCTTTTTTCCTTCGTATTTGAATTTGAAATCACACCTTAAATGTACCAGAATTATAACCAAAAAAGGACATATATAATAATTACAGCTAAGAGAAAAAATAAAATAATCAAACATCTGGCAATGCATTCCACGTCTTGAAACGCATGTATTGATGTATATCCTCTCACACACCATCAATCACTCCCCCTATAAAAAAAACCCTCCAAACCCACAAAAAAAAAAAATATCATACAAAAAACAACACCACACACAAACACAGAGCTAACAAAATGCCTAACGTTTGTGTCAAGTGGGATGACGCCCGACTCACAGGCTTCAAGGTGTTCAAGTGGAACGAACGGCTCATCCGCAACAACATCCCGGAGGGCGAAGGCCTCTTCGTTTTCCGAAGAGACGACGGGACTGTGAAGCGGGTGTTCCGCTTCAACCTCCGCACTATGGTGGAGTGGACACCGGATCCATCCACGGGGCGTTTCTTGCCCCGCCAAGACGGCCACGCTTTCTCCGTCGTCTTCACCAAGTCCCGGTTGTTCTACGAGCCTGATCCACTCGTGAACGAGCTCGGCTCGTTCGTCCGGGCTTTCTTCGAGTTCTCTAGTGAAACCGTCAACTCCCCCAACAGCCCACGGCTCGTGTTCGTCTTGGACTTCTCTTGCAACCCGGTCCTAGATCTCGTCGATGCACTTCTACTTCTAAACGAAGACGAGCAGGAGGACACGGCCCTCGATATGTACTTATCGGATGTAACTGACGTGGACGACGACAACGATGATGCAGTTGCAGGAGAAGTAGTCAACTCGGGAGAGGGAGGGGAAGCTGCAGGTAATGCTGCTGACGTTGAAGCTGATTACACCGATGAGATGGAGGAGATCGTGGCACATCTGAGGGTCTTTCGCGGTGTAAAGAGGACGTATCCAATTGTTCCGCTTAGCCAAGGCGAGCGAGCGGGGCTGGTGCAGGTGGACATGCCGGTGGTTGAGCTGTTAGAGGAAACAGCACCGGTTGAATGCGTGGTTTGCCAGAGTGAGATGGAGGCCGAAGACGCCGTGCTCAAGACCAAGTGTGGGCGCATGCTTCACAAGACATGCTCCCTGTCTTGGCTCACCCCCAATGTGAAGTGCCCGATTTGCCAATCGTGCACAGCTACTCTCCTATGAACTCCATCGATCATGCATCATCCTCGATCAAGCTGTCTCATTTTATGCATTTGTTGTTTCAATTAGTGTCTTAATCTCATGTTGCAGTTGTCATTTTCGTCTTTTTCAAGATCGTTTTCGATCCAAACAGCGGGGGCTTGGTACTTCTGTTCTGAAATTAGGGTTTTAGTGCTGCTGAAGATCTGGGGCTGTCTTATCTTCACTTGTAGTACTAATTCAAGTCATTTTCAATGTTGTGTTTATTTTTTCTTATGTATGCGTTAATGTTAACATTTATGAATATTGAATTCAGTTTCACAGTGATTAATTATTACCAGTAAATAATTACTTGCTGCAGTTAATTAATAAGTGGGTAAACCAATGCCCATTGATGACTTGAGGCTTTGGTTCACATGTTTAATTTGATTGATATTTTTTGGTTGAAGTTTAATTCACTGCAATTGATAAATCGTCAATCAAACATTACAACATGGTGTTGATCGAAATCGAGATAATATATTCAACCCTTTAATTTGACATTGTTTAACATATGTATTAGGGTTTCCAATTTCATCAGCGTTTTTGTAATCTTCATTAACCTTACAAGAGAAAAGCAACAGCGATCCGGAAACCAGACAGTACACATGTTCTATCTGATCAGGCCATGAAAAACCACTCATCATAATCATTAATCAGACAGTATGTAAGTTTTAGAAGCTTCAGAGAGTGATTATCATCAGAAACTGTAAAAGATTTCAGGTAGAGAACAAGGTTTTGTTATTGTAGATGAGACTCATACTTGTTCATACTATACTGAGGCTTGAAGCTGTTGATCAACAGGATGTATATCATCTCCATGGCCAAGCTGTTAAAATTAAAACCAACTGAGTTGTTGTCGCGTATAAAATATAGATGCAAACCTTCCCCATGAGAAGAACAAGATCACACCTGCATTAAATACGCATATGAACAATTGAACATGGGTAAGCTTCAAACAGTGATTCATGACTATTCAAAGTTCAGACTGGGCTGATAAGCAAGGTGTAGAAGGGGATGGAACACATACACCTCTGGAACAAAGTCAAACAAATGATTTATGATACAACAATCCATCTGATTTATTCGAATCTTGATTTTGATCTGTATAAATTTCCAGTCATCTAGATGCATTAAAAAGAAAAAACGATACTGTACAAAGGACGTGTAAGACCGTAAGACAAAGAGGATTATCAGAAGATATATACTTTGCGAACATATTTAGATTCAAGAAGAGGATACTGCCACAGTGCCACTTTCTCTAGTGCTGGAGAAAATGAATCAGCAAACATGGCGCAAGCATATAGGAATCATATCCACACAGGTTGTGGATAAGATGGGTCTTGACTTCTTGCTAATATACTCAAATCAACAGAACTTGCTAATAGTTAGAAGAAACTATCTTCATAGAATCCACAAGTATCCCCACTTGATCATATAGAAGATGCTAACCCTTGGGTTACCACAATCAAATTAACAATTCCTCCTATCCAATTTTCAACCAAGGCAAGGTAGTGTCAAATAAAATCTCAGATTTAGCTATTAACTTGACCTATCCGTAAGAAACCATGCATCTTTATTTCGTTATTTATGCTGAATCAGACAGTAGCGTCAAATTAAGGCACCAATTCCAGGAAAGGAAAGTTTGTGTATCCTCCTGTATAGAAAGATCATTATTCTTCTAGAAGTATATCCTCATCGATGTAACATAGCCCAAATGTTCTCCTCCTTCAAAATGAGCATATTAATCTGAACGAAAATTAAATGCCACTCCTTTCCTCACACAAACTTACTGAACGTTTTAGGATTGTGGATATCTTTACTTGGTTCTAGAAACATAAAGACAAGCCTATTTTTACAAAGCTGAAGCACCCACAGAAATCTATTTCAAGAAGTTTTACCATCAGTGTGTTAAAAAAGATTTTTTTTTAAACAAAATAATCCACTTAAATTTAATTTCAGGTTCAGATAGAAATCATAGAAGCTTGTTTCAGATCTTCAAAAGGATTGAGCCTTGACTACTTTTGAATAGACAAGATGAGTGGCAAAGTGAAATCAGAAAGACACTCTCTAAGAGCATCCACAACCAAGGGTTTTCATTACCTTAAGGTAACAAAAAAGTAACCCTGTGATTGTAGACAAAACCTCAAGGTAAGGGGAGGGAAGGGGTTACCCAAGTGTGGAGAGGTAAATAGTGCATTGGACCATGTGCAAAAGTTGATGCCTTATTTATTTTTATGTTTTTTATTTAAACAATAATATTATGATTGGTGGAAACTATATGATGGATATAGATAAATGAGAAAAAAAGAAGGACGAGGTAAACTCATGGTTGTGGAGTATAAATATGAAAACCTTAAGGAAAGAGGTTGATAAAGTGGGAAATTATTTAAAAGAAAAAATAAATGAGATATCAAAACATTATGAAGAGAGAGGAAAAAAATAGAGAAGAGGTAACCTTAGGGCTAAAGATGATCTAATCACAGCCAAGAAGGGGCTAGCTAAATGCCCCAAAGCAAATGTATACATATTCCACTGTCCCATTGAGGAGTTACGATTTCTTCTAAAGTCACACGGAAAGAGGATCAAGAAAATAATTTGGGAATGTAAAGATTCCGAATGAGAGAGAAACAAAGGCAGCCCCACGTGGCCACGTGTGAATAAATATACTCCATATGATAAGAATTGTAAAAATCAATGTCTTGATGTGTCATGGATGATGAAACACGGGAGGTTAATTTCTTCTTTCATGAGATTTTAGGTTCCGAAAATACAGAAAAAGGAAAAACAGGAGAGGGGGAGAGAGAGCATATCTGGTTAGAATGTAGCCATGCACGCCAATGATTCTTTGGGTGCTAACATCTTACTTCTGCATGATAGTAATTGATCCTGAACCTGTAAGAGGTGTTCTACAGTTCTCCTGCACTAGTTAGCAAACAGATCGCTAGTCACTACTGATGCAGAGTGACGACATATTACATGAACATGGGTATAATACAAAGAAAAATTCACAAGTTCCTCAAAAAAATCAAAGAAACGGAGGTTTCTAATTAGTAATTTCCATTATGAGAGTAGTTTTGATATTTATTTTTATCAGATTTAATGAAACAAAAATATCTAGGAGTCCTGCAACAACAGACTTGAAAGTTTTGATTTGTATTGCCATCTCTGTTACCAAGAAAAAAAATCCCAACAATCGTAAAATAGTGAAAGAACTTCTGACATGTTATTCATACATATTCTGGAAAATATGCATTAAGATGAGAATAGGAAAGACCCATAACTTCTAACAGGGAAGTGACGGGGATGATAAGTATACACAATTGAAGCTCGTTTCACATCAGCAAGTGCTATGTCCATGCAAGCATAATTTTGAAATATCTAGGAGACCAATGGCATGGATGTGATTGACTTTATTAGGAAATATAATTGATTCTCTCTGTTTGGATCTTCTTTTGTTAAAATTTATGGTGGATTAACTAACTACGGGTGATCTTTCCATGAAAAAGGTAATTCTCTTACCTTTATGCCAATGCTACAAAAAGAAGAAGAAGAGGGCAAGATGAAAAGGAGATCAGCATATTCGAACAGTTTACTCAACTGAGGAAGGCTTAGCAACCTGATCCAAAGAAGAAGGAATATCAACTTCAATGGCAGGCTGGTAGCACAATAGTGTATCTAGTAAAAGGAACGGATAATCACGTGACATACACTATAGGTCCAAAGAAACACCTAATCACCCTAGAATGGCGTAAAAATTTACCGGTTATGGCATAAATCATTCACAGATCTGCCTAGGTGCAAACATAAGTTTGGCTGTGCTTTAGGCAGTCTAAACTAGCCAGTTAAATGAGTCAAGAACAACAGGTATGTATATGACCTTGATTGTTACGTAGTATAATGATATAAGACATGAAGAAGCTTTGTGAACTAAGAATTGGAATTATGACATATTTAATTGTATTAATCTACTTGAATTCAGTGGCATGCAAGGCCAAATTAATGCAAGTTTATGATCAAAATAGCCTCAACGAGGAAAACATCAGATCGCCCTAGGCAATACAGGGATGGACAAAGAATATATTAATTAGACTTAACAAAGAATATTCAATGAGAGGGTCAATGTCTTCAAGAATATGCAGGGATGCAGTCAGTCATGTTATTAAAGAGAGGTATTAGAGCCAGAGTTCCTATTATGAACAGGAAGGACAGACTGGTGTACAATGGCAGGCATTCGATATTGTGCCCTTATTAATAACCTTTACCTTGTATATATGTGTGACTACATTAATTAATGAATTCAATTTACCTTGCAATAAAAATATTCGACCAATGAAATCGTTACAATACTGAAATGAGTTATCAATGACAAGTATGAAAGGCACAACAAAATTGGAGTGAATATGTTCAAAGATGACAAATAAAAAATGGATAACGGCCCAAGCATGTAAACATTAAATCGCTTGAAAATGGGGCAATTAGGCAATACAGGAAAGTATCATCACTAGACTATGGAGAATGATACACATACACCAAGTGTATGTTGGTGTATCTATTTCCCATGCGTAAATTTTTGTAAAATTTATCTATCACATTGAACATTGTAAAAATTAACCCTAAAAAATTTCTTTAACACTCTATTATACCCATATTATAAAGAATAAAGCCTACAAAATATCAATAATCACTAATTATACCCTAAATTTTAAAAACAAATATTGGAAAAAATAATAATTGGTGTATACATACACCAACTGTATGTGTTATGTGTAGCCTTTTCCCTAGACTACTTAACTAGGAAGAAAAACACTTATCAGCATAAATCTTACTATACATACGGAGATGAACAAAAAGAACAGCGCGCGTGCATTTTTTAGTGATCTGTATTTGCCAACAAAACAAATTGGACTATAGTGATCCTGGACAAGTGAAACCAACAGCATGTTAAGCATGATTCTTCCAACCTGGCCCCAGGTGCTAGAGTACTGAAACAGAAAACGCGAAGAAAGAGGAACATGAAAAAACGGGTGGGATAGAAGGAATAACTTTTCTTGTACCAAGAAAACCTTGTTGTAAATGATGCTTCTTTGAGTTGAAGCTCACAGCTATCTATGTGAACTAAACTATACATGGAATGTGCACAGAAACCACATGAGTTGTTACAATTCACCCCCTGATTCCCCTGGAAAGTTATGCTGATCGAGAAAATCAGCGGCCCACTTCCTGACCACTCGATTTTTTCATCATTAACCATCCAACTCAGCCCACGGGTTTGGCAGCTCCCCAAACTAGTATAAATAGAGATGGAATGTAACTTTTGCAATGCACATTGCACAATCACACACTACTTGAAAGATGGGATCAAACTGGACAGCTAAAGAAAACAAGCTATTCGAGAATGCATTAGCCATATACGATCAAGACACACCCGAAAGATGGCAGAGCGTGGCAAGGGCCGTTGGCGGAAAGACTATTGAAGAAGTGAAAAGGCATTACCAGAGGCTAGTTGAAGATATCGAACTCATTGAGTCCGGCAAAGTGCCTTTCCCCAGATACAGAGATGTTGGGTGCAGCAGCAAACCTCAGAAATTCACCGGCCAAGATAAAAGGTAAGAAAAAATACAAAATTGAACTGATAATGCCCGTAAACTCTCAACCAAGCCCTAATTGGCGACAAAGAAATTCATTAAAGCTTGAAACTTGCATAATATTTGATGGCTTAAAACGCTAAATAGGCTTTACTTGTTTGCAGGATGAAGAATCTGAAGCTCTAATTGGAGAGAAATCGATAATTGCAAGCCAAATACAGGAACCTAGCCAAATAAGGGCATCAATCCCAGTGTTTTTTTTGTTTTCACCTTCTATCTCTTCATTTCATTGTTAGGCTTTGTAAGCTAATTCCATTCTTGAGGATTGTGGGTAAGTCGGGACGAAATCAGTCAATAAAAACCCTCGTTTTCGCTCTCTTGGTATCTCCCAGATTCAAAGACGTGGCGAAGTACATTGAACTGGAAGATGAAAGACAACCACGGCGACAATTCATTAATAATCTGAAAGTAATGTCGAAAATACCTGAATTCGCAACGATTGCGGTAGAGCGATGAGAAAATGGTTTTGCGAAGGGGAGTGATGGAGAGGATCAGAACAGGAAGGGGAGGGCCTGCGCCCTCGGGCGGGAAGGAGTGATCGATTGGACGACGCTCCCTGCCAACTTGTTACTCCATCGGTTTCAAAATAAATGTCGTTTTTTTGCAAGTTTTCGAAGGAAGTAAAAACTCTACGTGCCAACTTGTTACTCCATCGGTTTCAAAATAAATGTCGTTTTTTTGCAAGTTTTTGAAGGAAGTAAAAACTCTACAGTATAAAATATTATTTTTTTAATCAATTTTTTTTTCATAAATTGATACTTATTACGGAGTAATAATTATCAATTTATGAAAAAAATTTGATTAAAAAAACAATATTTTATAGAGTTTTTACCTCATTAAAAAAATGTGTAAAAAGTCAAACGACTTTTATTTTGAAATGGATGGAGTATTATTATTTTAAGAGGGCAATGATTTGGGGTGGTCACCGTTGACCCACCGTCCAATCGCGTCTAGGTGGACGACGTCAACAATGTCAATAGGTATTCGCTCAGTGATAAACAATGAAGAGAGTCTGATATGCACTAGCTATAAATCTGCATAGTGGGTCAATTTCACCCCTTCAATAATTAACGAAAACGATATATATATTTTTGGAAAAATGATAAAAAAATAATAATATGCATTATCAGTAATAAACCAATATTAACACAAACTTTTAAAACCACCAAAAAATATATGAATTATTTCACATTCAACCAATTTTGATACGAAAAATACTCCAGTCAATTTTTTTGGTTAAACTTTCGACGTGGCAATCGAACATTCGAAAATTTAATGACGTTGCAACACATCATTAAGCATTCAATGTATTTTTTTGTAAAAAAAAAACACAAAATTTAATTGCAAATTAGATGAGTAAATTAACCTCAGAATCCAGTACAAACTGATAATTAGTTTTTATTTTCAAATATTATTTTTATACATTTAATAATATGGTGTCACGTCATTAAATTTTTGAACATTCAATAGACACATAAAAAAAATTGGCCGAAAAATCGACCGAAATTTTTTCCGTATATATTTTTTTTGTTACAAGGCGAAAATTTGAGATTTGTTAACCATGGTTGTACCATCACCAAAGAGTGTCCTTGCAGACGAGAGTTTGAAACTCAAGGTCGAAACTCCAAAGGGATGAAACGGAATCCAAGGCCAGGTGAGCAAGACGATCGATTCCCCTGTTGGCCTCCCTAAAGACTTGGGAAATGGAGACCGTCTCAAAAGATCCAAGCAAAAGATCGAAGAGCACCCGAGATAAGAATTTCGATCTCCCAGAGCGTCAACCAGGCTCCCTTGATCGCATTCACGATTGCGAGACAATTGCCCTCCCACAACAAGTCTTCGAAAACTATGTTGTGTATCTATTATTTTTAATTACTATGAAATTAACATTCTTTAGTGCAACAACAATTGTGTATAATTAATACAGAGTATAACAAAAGTGCAAGTCTTTTGGGGTCATAAACCGGAGTACGGAAATATTATATTAAATGCATGTTTAATACTGTTTAGTGCTTAAATAAGATCATAAAGTGCATATTTAATAATGTAAATGCATAAACAATATTCTAAAATATAATAATATGAAGTTTTACAGAATAAAGTGCTTCAACAATTTCTTCATCAGCAAATGTTTTTAACACACATTAGGCTAATCGAGTACACTTCTCGATCAAGGAATTTGTGATGGTGACTAGGCTGCATTATGGGCGGCCCTAGGGAAAAGACTAGGAGGAGAACAAGAAATATGTGAAGGAGTTTTTTAGAACCGAGAAGGTCACGGTGGGTAAGCTAGAGTATGCTTACAAGACGTCGATGTTAAAGGAGTTGAGTACTAGAAGAAAATTCAAGCTTGCTCTCCTCCTCATTATGGAAGGAATTTTGATGGCATGGAAAAGCAAGAAATATCCACGAGGGTGGATTGTGAGGCTTGTGGAGACGTCGATGGTTCTTGGCATTCACCCTGTGTACGAGGCCACCCATGCTTTGTTGTCGGGTGCCATAGGAGGACGTCTAACTGAAATGAAGTTGATGTCGATCGGGATCGTCATGATGGGTTTTCTCTTAGCATTCCAGGTAATTTTCTCCAAGATTCTATTATTCAACAAATCATCAACCAAGTTTAATTTGTAATTCCACTGCACGTGTCTTGTAGATTTGGCTCTACGAAGCGGTACCGGGAAATGGGGAGACCTTCACGAGGAAGATGTCGTTGAGGGTGTTGCCTCGTTGTGTGAGGTGGACTGCCGATGATGACAACCTCAATTATGACAAGAACGACTCCCTTATGGACAAGGACAACGATGATGATATTCAAAATACATTTGCTGATATTTAAAAATACAAAATGATATTTGTTTGTTCTTCTTGAATTACATTCTTAAGATGGCAATTCTCTTATTTCTTTCGCCTTCTACATCTAGAACTTCTTTAATACAATTGATGCAGTATCGTTTGTTCTCTTCCACCAACTTTTGTTATTCTTCTTGTTTTTCATGCAACTACATACATTATTTAATTCAAAAGTTAAATATTTTATTCAAATGTAAAAACTACTTAATAACTTTTTTTATTAAAGCGTTACTTACCATTGATAATAGTTGATCATCTTCATCCTGGATTGCGTTGTTGATGTTGTATGTGTTTGCTGCTATGTCTCAATCTTTGTATTTCAGAGGAGTAGGCTTGATGAAAAATAGTTCCTTCCATTAATGACTTCATCACAGCTTCTGTGTTTGTCTCACTTGCTTCATCAAGGAGATGCATATCATACCCTCGGTATAAAAGTTCACCAAGATGATCCATCATTGTGTAGTTCTCCTCATAAAATTCTACTAGGTTGATAATGGGCATTTTGTTGGGGGGTGTTGCTTGAGAAGGGAGAGTAAGTTGGGGGGAGATGTTTGATTTGTATTGACAGATGATGATAGGTTTTAATCCAGGGCAGATTGTGTGTATATATAATAAAATAAAGTGCAATCCACACCTCTTTAGATACTCTTAATATTACTCCATTGTGAAAGTAACTATCTTGTCTGAAAAACTGTCTTTTCCAATGTAGTATGAAGAAAAGTAGGTTTATCTCTTTAATTAGTTGCACGGTTTATTGAAAAAAAAAACTCTCTTTTCCAATGCAATAAGCAGAAGAGTAGATTTACTCTGTAAAAAAAAGAATGTTATATTTATCTTCTTTTTATTTGCACGGTTAATTGAAAAAAAAAAGTTTAGTTATGATTTGTACCTTCTTTTGTTTCATGTATCTGTTTCTCCAACTACTTTGTAACCATTAATAGGGCCTTATATAAGGCTTACTCGTATTTGTTAAGCCTAATTTATTATAGTGCTTCGATATGTCAAATGGAGAGCAGTGATTCAAGTTGTACTTCTATTCACAATCCAATTGTTTCTCGTGATTTGCGTGAGTATAAATGTGATTTGATCAATCGGCTTAAAGTGATTTATGAACACATGAATCAACTAGATGATTTTCTTTACCCTGCATATGATATGTATTATCTAGACTTGGATGCATAAACAAATATTACTGCAACTAGAGAGAGGCTTTATGTTGTTGCATTTGTCCATGAAATGTATTTTTCTATTGGTTTTGTTTATTATATGTTAAAATTGAATGTAAATTGAAGATAAAGTTTTATAGTGCAAATACTAGTTATTGTTGTGCACTTATAAAACTAAAAAGTGTAACTATAAGACACTGATATATTTAATATATTTTCTCAATCTCATTGTCCTACACACAACGCCGGAATATATGATCATTTCCCCACTTGAATAGGTAAGGTTCACGGGGAGAAAGGGATAAGTTTATCTAGGGTATTTTTGTCCAATGAAAAATTGATGAACTTTACTTCAATTGGATATTGTGATGGACATTTAATTAAAGACTATTTGCATAACTAGCATAATCCATATGATTTTTTGCAAAAATGTATGGATTTTCCCATAATTACAAACATGTTATGGGGGATATTTTTGCAAATAGAAAAGGTGACCAGTTGGGGCGGTAGCATGTTTGCAAATGTGAGGGAGAGAGAGAGAGAGAGAGAGAGAGAGGCTGTGCAAATAGAAAAGGTGACCAGTTGGGGGGTGAAATTTTCGCGGAGCAAATCCTTTGCCCCACTTTGGTGCCCCAACACCCTATCCCACGTAATTATTTTACCTTTAAATTTAAATTAAAAAAATTAAAAAATATATATATTTAGCTTCTACATGTTTATTATAACATATTTGGAAAAAAATGTTAAAAAATCAACCTAGAAAAATGATAATAATTCAAAAGAGATATAAAGATTTTTTAAAAAGATGTGATTTTACTATAGATTTTTTAAAAAAATTATAATTCGATTCTTTAAGATTTTTTTTTCAAATATGTTATAATAAGTATGTAGAAGCTAAATATATTTTTAAAATATTTTTAATTTTAATTTGAAAGTAAAATAATTACATGGGATAGGGTGTTGGGGCACCAAACTAGGGCAGAGGATTTGCTCCGGAATTTTCGGCGTCAAAACTGGATGGGACACCCAATTGTTTGTGTGTGTGTGTGTGTGAGAGAGAGAGAGAGAGAGAGAGAGATGTGGGCATGTGAATGGTTTCCCAAAGCCTTCAAACATATAAAGGAAGGGAAGGGAGAGAGCAATTAAGTTTCTTCCCCCAACCTGTAAAAGCTCACAAATCCGGGATGGAGAGGAGTACCACCATGGAAGAGGAGCCGTCATTCTGAAGGTCCATCTGCAGAACACTTGTGACCCGAATTCAGTGTCGTTATCAATCAACGCAGTTCCTCGTGTCACTTAGGTTTCTAGGAAACCTTTCTTCACATATGGAATGGTTATGTATAGTTCCCGCAGTAGTCCTCATCTATGGCGAAAACTACAATGCCAAGACGCGAAGCTCATCACTTGTTTTATTTTCAGGTGGCAAAGGCTTGGTCTACGTCCCTTATCAAGGTGTCGAACTCAAGGGTTAAATGAGTACTAATCGAATCTTTGCAACCAGTTTGACTAAGCCAAAATAGTAGAGAAATTGAGGTTTTATGATATAACTAATAAAAACAAATTAAAACAAGCAAATGAAAGTTTTGGGAAAATATGGAGAAAACATTCTAGAAGTGGGAATTAACCATTGTGTGTTGTCGATAGACTGAAGAGATTTTTCTCGCTCGATTGAATTTGATTATGTATGAAGGTAGGTTGTCTAAGTTCATTACTAATCTCCTCTCGACCTCATAGTAAATTGTACCTAACCGGCTAACAACCACTTTTATCCTCGGTAAAGCTTGGTCCGCGTCAGTCTTATCATCCATGTTCTGCGTCACTCTTGTCATCCATGTTCTGCATCTACGTTGACATTGTTGACATGCTCTCCATCATTTAGTGAAGTGTTTGCACCACCGTGTCTCTTCTGCCATCCCCGTCCTCGGTAAGTCTGTGCGGGCCTAGTGTACCCTGGTTGGAGTTGCCACTCGGCCCAAGATAAGGGGGTGCCAAGTCAACCACAACTCTGTCGAATAACGGGTCAGGCTCTTCATGCATGTAGAATGATGCAGGAGCATTGGTCGAGAAGATCGACGAAGCTCGAAGGACGTCGGGGCTACAGATAGGACGTCAAGGTTCTATCTAAATTAGGATTTTTCACGCTTTCTATTAATTAAGCTATTTTCGTGTTTTTCTATTAATTAAAATATTTCATTCTTTATTTGGTTAAAAGTCTATCTTTATGTTTTCTATCTTTATCTAAGTTTGCCTATTTAAGAGGCCCTTGGAGAAAGGATTAAGCAACTATTATTTAATCAATATTCAAAGAGTTTTTCTCTTACATCTGATGGATTCCAGTAATCGTTCTTTGAGTTTGACGCTTGCAAACTCTTCCATTGTTGAGGTTTAGTGCTAGTTTTCCCTTCTGTGTCTCTTGCTGCGTCATTGAAGCATCCTTCCATCGACGACATCTCCTCCTCGTTTTGGACTAGTACGGTTAGAGCTTGCAATTTGAGTGATCTGGTTGGATTCGGATCGATCACATTCAGGTCGGATCACTGATGAGTCGGATCAACTCGTGTAAAATTTCTGCGTCGGGCTTGGTCGGGTTGGGTCAAGTCGGACTCGGTTAAAATGTATCTTAGATTGGTCAGGTTTCAGTCTGAATTGGGTTGGACACATTCGGATTTTCGATCAAATTGGATAGGGCTCGTTCGGGTTTCAGGTTAATATTCGGGTCGGTCTCATCCAGGTTTCAATTAGAAGCAAGTCTATGTTGGTTTCAAACTTTCAATTGTTTGGGTTGAAATTATTGAATCATATTTGTTCGGGACTTTCGGGTAACCAATTTTATTAAGTTTTTTTTATTAGGTAAAAATTCGGGAGCCGACTTACCCGATAGCATCCTTTCGGATGAGATCCTGTAGACCAAGATCAATAGAAATCTCTCTTCACAGCGTGCCAAAGGTGTGCAACCTTGTCGGCAACGCTATTGCATAGACAGGAAATAGGAGAGAATGAGATGTTTGTGACTCTTTGAAGGAGTAATTTGATGTCAGACATAATCAGTTCAATTTTCCATGGGCACAAAGTATTGTAACACATGTGCTTAATAATGATAATTGAGTCACCTTCGATCATTACATTGGAGCGGTGAAGTTCACGTAATTTTTCAATACCTTGTTTTAACACAAGAACTTCAGCCATAAGCGGGCTCTGCTTACCCAAAGCTCTCCCACCCAAGGATATGACAGAGCCATCCCAATTCCTAATGACGAAGCCAGAAGAGCTATCACGATTATTTAAAGAGGAGACATCAAAATTAAGTTTGAAACATCCATGGGGAGGTTTACTCCATTTACCTTTTTGGGCCAAAATTTTCCTTTTAGGGATTGATCTAACCTTGGGAGAAAGAGGGTCGGAGTCTTGATGAAATTTTTTAGCCATACACCAGTTCTGACGAGCCAAGCGAGAAAAGGCAAGAATGTCATTGGTAGAGGGGCTTTAACTTTGAGAAAACATCACTGTATTTCTCAAGTGTCATAAGGACCACCATCTAGTAGCCAAAACTTCCACAAAAGCCATGGGAAGGTGGGAGCTAATGAAATTCATGATTGGATTAAAATCTCTCGATACTTGGATGATTTTTTAATGTCGACTAGGACATTAGTCTTACAAATATCTTGAAGAAGTTGAGGGTGACACTCAAAGAACAGATGAGTGTCATCCTCGACAGCATTGTTACAAAGAAGACACGTACTGGGAACCGGGGTGCCTCTCGAAGCCAACCTGGCCTTAGTAGGGAGACCAGACTGATAAATTTTCCATAGAAAATTTTTAATCTTCGGTTGAATGTCTAATTTCCAAATCCTTTTGTTGAGATCATCACATCCCACCCAGTTCTTAGTAACAAGATTAAGGGCACTAACAGTAGTGAACCATCCATTCCTATCCGGCCACCAATACAGCCGGTCAGTGAAAGAGTTCACTAGGATAGGAATGGCAATGATATTGTCAACAATGTTTTACAGTAGTACCCTATGGAGCTTGTCTATTATCCAGCGACCCCCGTCAATATAATCTCAAACTAATTCGTTGTTGATAATATTAGACATGGTAGAGTCTCTGGGAATGCAATACTTGTAAACCCAGATGTCTTTCCAAAATCGGATAGTTTGACCGTTGCCGACATACCAAATAAGTCTGGTTTTGAATTTGGGAATTAGAGTAGAAAGTTTTGCCCACTGCCACAAACCGTTTCCAATTTTCTTATAATTCAGCAAGTTAATGCCTTTAAGGTATTTATAATGGATTAGTTGAACCCAAGTAGAAGAAGGTTCGGCCAAGATTTTCCAAAGAAGTTTCATTTGGAGGACTTCATTCATCTCACCTACTTTTCTGATTCCCATGCCGCCCTTACGGAGGGGTTTACACACCCTATCCCAACTAATGAGAGGGCGATGTTGTAAATCTTTGTTCCAAAAAAAGGATCTATTGATTTGTTCCAACTCCTTGTGAACACTGCTAGGAAGAAGATTTTCATATGCAACCAGATGTGAGGTTACGACCAAAAGGGTGAGGCCATAACCCAGAAAATGTTAACATATGAAGTTTAAATGTGCTCTGAAAAATGCTTGGAGCCAGGTAAGAAATATATCCACGTTGTGAAAAGAAATATAACCACCGTGATTCTCTGGGAAAGAGAAAGATGAACAAATAGCAAAATAGCCAAGATTCACTTTCCACAACATAGAACATGACCCAATTTGGAGCATGACCTGTCCAAGCCAATAATTGCAGCCAGATTACGACAATGTTCCAGTCTTCTAGAATTTCCATAAAACACAGTGGCACCATGGAACCAAGGCCATAGGATTTTCATCAAATGATTGATAAATTAAATCATGGGTTGTTATGAGTTGTATTGCAAACAAGTTTAGATTATTAGTTAAATTATTAATTGGAACCACCGTCCAAAGCATTAGGAAGAGGATTTAGAAATTCAAGCCCCAAAACCGATAGATCCACCAACTCCACCAAGCAACCCACATTAGAAGTATCCACCAAAGAATAATATATATCAAACCACAAGGGTCTATGATGACAAAGGGACTTAGTGGCAGATGAAGAAACCAACAGAGACACCAAGTTTGCTGGGCATGAACGAGAAAAAATAAATCTTCAGAACCCCGCAGGATATCCACCCAAAAGAGAGCTCTAGTGTTACCCACACAGAGGAAATTCCAACCAAACTCAGGTAGAGAAAGAGGAGACCGAAACTAGTGTGAAGAAGTAGTTTTTTTTAACTATGGTTAATTGTAAGTATTAATCCTAAAAAAATTGCAGCTGGGTTTAGTCAGCAGATTGGTGGTAACATAAAGCCTATTTTTAGTGCAATATGAGTAAATACTTGATGTTAGATTAATGAAATAAATGCATCAAAAGGGAAGGATAGTATCAAAGCCATTGATCATGCCATAAAAGGGATTAGAGATAATAGCATATTTACATAAGCAGATGCTGAAGCCAAATTTACACAAAGACTTAGGAAGATTCCTAGAGGCACTTACATAAACTTCATAGTACCACCAAGCAACAAAGCTAGACATGGGTAACAAAAGGAGATTCTAACCCATGGGACACCAAATGGTCATAAAAACACCACCAGACCATAGCAAACTAAACCAAAAGGGTGACCAAGTCACTAGCTGGAGAAAATAAGGTGGCTTTGTCATCGCCACTCCAAACTCGGCTTTGCCATCAGTACAAGAGCCGAAGTGGTGTTCACAGTAAGCCTTAGTAATCATACCTTATGCATTTGACACTACGTCCCACTCTAGAGGATGAAGCAGTGTCGATATATCCCTTATCAGTCTTCCTCTTCATGGAGTCCGAGTTGGATGAAGCATTCACATCTAGCCTTTCAAAGCCACGAACCATAGAGAGAGATGGCGAAGGAATAACCCTTGGGCTAGCAGCCTACTGAAGGAGCAGTTTGTTGGTTAGCAAGACTGGGAATTAAGTACCCCTCAGAAGTTAGAACAGCTTGGAAAACCTCTTCAATTGGATCCCAGTTAAGCATCCCCATCATTTTTTCAAAGGTGGTTGCACCCATTGTATCCTCGCAATCCACCAGTTGATCCTCCCCCTCTTCCGCAGGGAATTCAATCGAAATCGATGAGCCCTCCGCTAGCCATTCCATGGTATCATCAGCTGGAAGCTCAAAGGGAGGGAGGAAGGAGTCCACCACCCCATCAGTAACAAGAGCAGAATCCAACTCCACGCAAGGAGGTGCAATGTTATCAAGAGCCGCTTCGATCTTCTGATCAGCCACCAGAGGCGATTCCACAGCTTGGTGCCCAAGAATAGAATTTTTTTGCCAAGATCTACGAAGACGAAGAATTGGAGTTAGTGATGGCGCCAATTCCAAACATGTTGGGGACATCAAGCTTGGAGTAACCCACTTTGATGGGGGAGGGGGGGGGGGGGGGTTCGTCTTACTTCTTCGTGGCCACAACCTTGACCCATTCTCCCTCTCCGCTAATGTTACTCTGATCAGACGACCCGGGCTGTCTTCCCTTAGCGAGCGGCATGTCTACAACTTTGTGAAGCGTTGCTATTTTGGGGAAGTATTTGAAGATGTGATCACCCTTCCCACAGCTACCGCATCTATAAAAAAAATCCTTAAACCACATAGGGAACTTGAGTACCTTGTCGGTTTCATCTATCATCAAAACATGCTTCTTGGTGATTTTTAAGACATCAATGTTGACACACACCCTTGGGTACCTTCTCCTTGCTCCTTTCACATTGAAAGCATCCACCTTGATCACTTTGCCAAAACCGTTAGCTTCAACGATAGACGAAAGAACGTAGTTGTTGATGAATTTCGATGGCAGGCCTGGAGACCGAATCCAAGTATCCAGGATGAATATCGGCTCTGAAGCAGGAACAAAGTCCATGCTTCAAGGTTTCAGCAGCAACAATTGGTAGTTGATGTGGTAAGGCCTACCATCCCAGGCCTGCAATTTGTCCTCCTCGAGGTTAAACTTCAACTCAAACCAATTGTTGGATGTAGGAATGAGATGAAATCCGCCCTCGATGAAAGCCCAGTCATACCAAATTTTCTTCGAGATGATCCTCAGCTCAATCGGGTTTCCAATGATAGTAGCATAGAGTGAGGAACTGCAGAATTTAGAGATGTTTACCTTAAACCTCAAAGAGATTGGTTTTAAGTTTCTCCATAATTGGAGCGGATTTCTTCATGCTCTTACGTCTGAACTCAGACGAAGACAAGATCGTCTCACCAGAGTGGTGATGGACGGTTTTTAGTCGCGTAAACCGTATCAAAATAAAACTCAAACCTACAACCTAGTATAGCAAGCAAGTAAGAGATCGATCCCACAGAGAATCAAGTATTCATTTGCAATGTGTATTTACTAAGTAGTGAAAAGGGGGATTTTTGGGTGATTGAAATAAGAAAGAAAACAAAATAAACTACAAACAAGTTGATGCAAAACAATTTAGAGAAGATCGATCTACCTACAACTATCCACTTTATTTGGTTGAATTGATATTGTAACTTCCTCTTGTCGTTTTAGGGTTCCTATGAATGCCCTTGTCCCGACCTAATATAGTTACTAGTCCAATCAGTCCTAGAAACCCTTATCAATCGAACAGTCCCTAAAGAAGGATTTAACCCAATTGATAGCTTTAAGACCAGAGATTAACCAAGGTATTTGCAGTCCCTAAAGAGGGATTTAACAACACATCCAACTTCCTACCTATCCAATTAGTTCAATCAGGCCTAAAGGGATAAGTTTGCCACTTGGGTTAAGGTTCGCAATCAGGAATCTACAAAACCCTATCAATTGAATTGATCTAACTAGTTGGCCAGACAAGATAGAACAAAACAATAAACAATCAAGCACAAAGAAGTTGAAGCATTCAAATATAGGAAACAAGAGACAAGATTCAAAAACTCACAATCCAATCAAATCCAAAAAAACTTCAAATTGTAGATAGAACGAAGAGAGTTTAGTCGCCCATGGCGAACATCGCTCTCTCTCCAATTGTTTGATGAATGTAGCATAGAAGTAGAAGTTCCGAAAATAACATAAAAATCGGCCTTATAATAAGTCTAGTCGGCCACAAAATAATATTAAAAACCCTATTTAAGTTCTGATTTTGAATGGTGCGTTTCTGCGAAGGCCGCGGGGCAGCCCACCGCGGCCGGCGATCAGCGAAATCCTCCGTCAGAGTCTCTAGCCGCGGGGCGGCTAGCTTGGCCGCGGGGCGGCTTTACTGTTCACAGCGATCTTTCCTTCTCGAATTTGCTCTTGTTGTCAAAGTAAAGTTGTAGCTCTCTGAAAGAGCTTTCCAACGTATGGTCATAATAGTCAATCGAACAACCGAGGCATCCACAAAGTGCAAAACAAGTTCAGCGTGTCTAGCGACAACTTCTGCAGACTTGTTCTTCGTTTGGGTTCGCTTCTTCTTCTCAGGACCTCTTGAAATCTTCATGTAAGCTTCTTCGATCAACTAGACATTCCCATCAAATGCGTTATCAACCATTTATCCTTCTCAGATCCACAGTTACCTGAAATAATCAATAAAAACGTGTAGATTCCAACTCCACCAACATAGAAAGCAAATATGCAAATTTTACTTAAATCATGCATGATATGCATCTTAACTAAGCTAAATGCAACCTATTATGCCTACCTACATGCATGCTATCAAGTGGTGGTATCCCTTATGGGTGTTGGGTAGCCTGGAGGCAGTGTCTCCTCAATAAGAGGTTTTTTTCCCTTTGTTAGAGGGTTTAGCCATGAAAAAACAAGCAGAAGGAAATTGATTCTTTGTGAGAGAAGGATGAAATTAAGTGAGTAGACGAGTGTGATGGATGCGCACCCCCAAGTCCCAATAAATAGGACAGACGACGATTGCAATCAGTAGCCAAAGGACACTGAGCATGTTTAATTAGCCAATTTAGTGGGAATGAACTGAAAAGCAGGAACCGATTGCAGAGAGGCCATGTCGAAATCAGTCTACCAACTTAAGGAATGGAGGACAAGTTAATCGAATACAGAAACACCAAAGCCAAAAATCTTGACACGCAAAAACCTTCCCATCACCACCAAAAGATGACGTTGCACGCCCAAAGAAAAGCCTGAATTACACAACCAGATATACTATGATCAGTCTGAACCCTAACCACCTCATGATTGCCTTAAACACCCTAGAGACGAAATCAGGGAGATACCAACTACTATCAATCAAACCCTCTGAGGAGGACTCCAAGATGTGACTTTTGATGCGATTTTTCGGACTTCCATACTGATTTTCCAAGGCGTAATATGAGGGACTACAGTTGGTTGACTCACGCTTCCTAGGGTTCGAAGGTTTCTGGGCCAATCTCACAAGGGTTCCTTGGGTGGGGGGAAACAGGAAATGGTTTTTTTTTTCTTCCCATCTCTCTTTTTTTGTCATCAATTTTATTAAGTTGAATATGTAATTCATGTTATTTGTGTATTTTAAAAAGTGTTTTTCAAGTAAAATTAAATCTATGATTCAATATATAATCTATTTATTGTCTCGTAAGCTCATTCAAGTCGGGTTGAGAGTTGGATTGGATCTAGTTTAGGTCGGGTCTGGATTGAGTCGGGTTTGTCTGTATTCGGGTATTGGGTCAATATTGGTTGGGCTCAGTTTCGAGTTCGGGTTATGCATAACACCAAAATTTCAAGTTCAGTCGAGTTTCGGTTCAGGTGAGTCAGTCGGGTTTCTCGGTTCAGGTCAGATCTTGCTAGCTCTAAGGACGATGTTCTCTTCAACCTTTATGCCATCATTGTTGTCCTTGTCCATAAGGGAGTCGATCTTGTCATAAATGAGGTTGTCATCATCGGCAGTCCACCTCACACAACGAGGCAACGCCCTCAACGACACCTTCCTTGCGAAGATCTCCCCAATGCCTGGTACCGCTTCGTAGAGCCAAATCTGCAAGACAAATGCAGTCGAATTATAAATTGAACTTGGTTATTGATTTGTTGAATAATAGCATCTTGGGGAAACTTACTTAGAATGCCAAGGGAAAACCGAAAACCCATCGTAACCAGCTCGATCGACATTCAACTTCATTTCAGCAAGACATCGTTTTATTGCACCCAATAACAAAACATGGGTGGCCTCGTACACAAGGTGAATGCCAAGAACCATCGACGTCTCTACAAGCCTCACAATCCATCCTTGTAGATATTTCCCGCTTTCCCCCGCCATCAAAATTCCTTCTACAGGAGGAGAGCAAGCTTGAATTTTTTTCTAGCACTCAGCTCCTGTAACATCGACGTCTTGCAAGCATACTCTAGCTTAGCCACCGTCACTTACTCGGTTATAAAAAACTCCTACACATCTTTCTTGTTCTCTTTCTGGTTTGCTCCCTGAGGTTGCCCACAATGCAGCCTAGTCACCCGCGTAAACTTCTTGATCGAGAAGTGTACTCGATTTGCCAACCTCATATTCCTTCAAAGTTGGCTTCCTTGCAGCTTCTGCCAATCCATCGGGTTGAACTAGTCATCCATGTTTAGTAGCATCTACACTCTCGCATACTGATTCACCTGTCGCTAGAAGTGCTTCTCCTTTGGGACAACATAGCGAGGTTGTTGCTTTGCCCTTCTATAGAGTGCCTTCTTCCTCACCATCTTCGAGTGCACCATCTCAACAATCAATCACTGATTTATTTCCTACAATTACTTTAACATGAACACAAATAACCAGAGGTGCTTACCGCAAATTCATGTCCCTATTCCACCTACAACCAAACCTCTGTCAGATTTTTGCATCTTTTCTAAGACTACGAACCCTATGTGCAAGTTCGAAACCCATGTCACCCAACTCAGATTGCTTCCTCATTTCTGGAATCCCAGTTTCTCGAATTTCTCATGTCACCCACGAGAAATTGTTTGTTACAATTGCCCAAATCACTACCCAGATCCGAAATCATCCTCCAACTCTCATTTACCCAAAAAATCCGAATAAAAACCCCATCCCAACCACCCTCGTTGTTCTTTAATCGCACACCCAAACAATAATTGATGGTCCGCAACCATTCCCCAAATACCAAATACCCCTCCCACTATCATTCCAACCAGAAAACTCGAACAAAAACCTCCATGTCTGCATTTCACAGTTGCAGACCTCAACTACTCTCGTTGTTTTTCAATTGCACACCCAGACCGCTATTCATTTGCAAACATTCCCCATATCCCAAATACCCCTCCAACTACCATTCACACCACAAAATCCGAAAAAAAAAACTCAATCCTATTTCCTGAAACGATAAACATATAGATGAGGCAAAAGCCAAAGAGTAACAAGAAGTAAGACCATACTAGGAGTCTTACGTAAAAAGAGTGATACATCTGCAAATATCATCCCGCAAAAGTGAAACCCACTGCATATTTCTACCCACAATTTTTAACCACATATTCTACCCTCGCGTCATCCCCACAAAGGTGATTCCGACCACATAAATCAACCCACAAAAGTGAAGCATCAACGTTACTACTACCCACAACAGTACTGTTACCTCCTTCTTTAGATTACATACACAAAGTCAAAGCCTACCAAGCTACAAGGCTAATAAAAAAGAGAGATTCAGCTTTTTTAAAAGCAATGAAGCTTAATCCCACACGCCACCTTCACGTGACAAGCAGGCCCACCCATCAGCACCCTCCAACACGCGCCGGAGCTGCACTAGGCAATCACACTCCTTCCCCACCAGATCGGCAAGGGTAGCCCCACATTCAGCTCTTCTCCAATAGACGAACCACCCCCGCCGATGAAGGAAGGAAGGAAGCACCACCCAAGCACCAGAACCCTCACATACCATTGCCGAGCCCCCAACGAAGCGCCGACAAGCCAACCAAACACCTCAACTGCGCTGCCGGAACACCAAGCCACCCACGAATCCCGACCACAACTCCTTGTGTTCAGTCCACATACAAAAGATACAAGAACCACAACCGAAAAACACGAGAAACCTAGAACCGACACCACACATCGAGACACCTTTCCACACTGCAACCCTGCCACCACCACCAGTCCCCAACGCTACCCGTCACTCCACTGAACACCACCGCCCCGAGCACCCCCTGAGTTCAGCACAACAACAAGAAATTAGGGGCTAGAGGGGATAGGAACAGGGAGTAAGAACGCAGCACCCAGACGACTAGCGGCGGCACCGAACACCTCAAAACACCCAACACAAAGACGCAAGGGAGACGACCCCGGTGACGGACCCACCCAAACAAGGAATATCCCCCAAATTTTGAGATATGAAAAGGGGCAAAATACAAAGAATGGGTATAGGGAGATAACACTTTTGATATCCATATTTTGATATACTCATTTACCAAATATAGATATGACCTATTAGATATAAGTGATACCAATACCCAGGCACGGAACCAGGATTATAATCTTGGGTAGGCTGGATTTGGATATAATTTTAATTTTTTTCCTATTTATCACTATATCTATTGAATAAGAAATTAGAAATAATTTTCTGTCTATATTTAAATTAGTAATAATAAAGATTAGATGGTTGTTAAAAGAAAGACAGAAGGGGGAAAGAAAGAAAAAACAAGGGTGAAAGAAAGACCAATAAAAAGAAGGGGTGATTACCTCGATGTCCAAAATTTTGGGCTTTATTAGGAAAATGTCCACCACCCTCTCCATATTAGCAAAATGTCCACCCCTAAAATAAAGTTGCTGAAATTTTTTTTTTCAGCAATTTTTTTTTTCTGCGAAATTTAGTCTCTTTTTTTTCGCGTTGCTGAAACCGAAGTTGCTGAAATTGAGTTCTTTTTTTCCACGTTACCGAAATTGCTGAAATTGAGTTTTCTTTATCTCCATGTTACCTTTTTTTCTGCTTTTTTTCCACGTTTCATGAGTTGCTGACACACCTGTGCCACCCTCTATTTCAGCAGTTTTTTTTTCTTTTCGCGTTACTGTTTTTTTTTCGCGTTGCCGAAACCGGAGTTGCTGAAACTCCGATTTCAACATTGTTGTTGATGTCGAAACCCACCCTCTGTTTCAACGGTTTTTTTTGTGTTGCTGAAACTGTTTTTTTTTTTGCCGCGTTGCTGAAACCCCGATTTCAGCACTGTTGTTGATGCTGAAACCCCGGTTTCAGCAACGTTGTTGATGCTGAAATTGTTGCTGAAACCGTGTTACGGGATATAAAATTTAGTCTATGCGGGATTCGAACCCACGTATTTGCGCATAGCACATCGCTCTACCATTGAGCTAATAGGCTTTTAAAGGAGATACAAAGCAAGGAACATCAAAATTTATTGTAGTCCGCATTTTAGCAATTACTGAAACTACATTTCGCATTTTGGCAAATTGCTGAAATTGCCAATTAACATGGAGTAAATAAACAATTATAAATCATTTAGCACAAATTTGCAATTCATTTTAGAAAAATAAAGCACGCATTCATATTTGGATCCTTGATTCTGATTTTCCACCGGAATTCAACAAAATAAAGCACGCATTCATATTTAAGCAAAAGAAGAATCAGTGAGCGAATTCGCTACCATTGGTGGCAGTATACCAGAGTTGGGGGCAAGTGTAACTGTCTGACTCTCAACAAGCATTGCTAGGAGGAGATCAAGTCCTTGTTTAAGCCAAAAAACATCACCAAGAGCTTCCCAATCCTGATTTTGAATGATGTACTGCAGCCTAGCAAATAATGATTGCCCTGATATAACAATGTATAGTTAAAAAAAAAATACAAACATGGATGAAACAAAGGTAGTAGTAATAGCACTTCGAAAAAAATGTCAGAACTCATTAAGTATACTAGCACAAGAAAAAGAAAAGGAGCATTATGCTACTGAAAGCCTTTCACTGAAAGGCTTTGCACAAGAAAAAAAAGGAGCATTATGATGAAAGGCTTTCAGCACTTGATTATCATAATTCCAAATGCAAGAGAAAAAGCAAAATATGCTAAAAATCATTATAGATCGCAAAAATATGAGGAACCAGTCGATTCGAAGACCGACGGGGCTACCTCGCCGATTTAGAGGACAACGCCATTGGAGGCAGAGGACGGAGATGCAGATTTGGCGGAGGACGGAGGATGCAGATTCGGCGGTGAAACAGGACCCGACCTCCGCACTGGATGGAAGATCATCAAATCTAAAACCGATCGATTTCAGCATCGTCTCGCGCCGGACTGAATCAGTCTCCGGTTTCAGTGTCGTCTTCGCTGCCGGTCACCGGCTGGACTGGTCTGCAACTGCTACGAAACCTCTCTGTGACAGATCGAAAAAGAAGGAAGAGGGAAGATTCTCGGTGGCTCCGGCTCGAATTGATCTGCTTTGCAACTGCTTTCGGCTAGATTTCCGGTGAAATTGAAGATTCTCGGTGGCGAGAAACCGCCATGATCCACTGCTAGCGAGAGAGAGAGAGAGAGAGAGAGAGAACGGGAATCGATTCAGATCTGAGAAATTGAAAGGGGAAAGGCCGAACGTGAATCAGCAACGACGGATCTGGGAGGAGCAACGACATACCTTCAACGGAGCACCATCGATTTGTTGTTGTCGTCGTCGATCTGTTGTTGTCGTCGCTTAACGATGGACTCGGATTTGTTGCTGTTGTGGCTGCTGGAGCTTAACGATGGACTCGGATTTGCGATTGAGGAAGGAGATGGAGGATGAGATGTTAGACAAGGAAGAAGATGGAGGAGCCGATTGAGGATTTGGGGTTTTTTTATTTTTGGTGGTGAAACGGGGAATAGATATGTGATTAGGTTTAGGGGTGATTACTAGAATGTCATAATTTTTGGACCTTATTAGTAAAATGGCTCCCACCTCCTCCAAATTAGCAAAATGTCCACCGTCCCCCTTGGACCCTGTGCCCCCCTCCCGCCTCATTTTTTTTCCAGTTTTTTTTTTTTTGCCGCGTTTCCAAAGTTGCTGAAACGAAATTGCTAACACTTCTTTTTCAGCACATACGATTTCAGCAATCCATGTTTCAATTTTTTTCCCAGTTTTTTTGTCCAGTTTTTTTTTCCCGTGTTGTTAAAACGGAATTGCTGAAACTCCTGTTTCAGCACATACGGTTTCAGCAACTCCTGTTTCATTTTTTTTTTCCAGTTTTTTTTTTCGCGTTGCCGAAACGGAATTGCTGAAACCGGAGTTGCTGAAACCGTGTTGCTAAACCAGAGTAGCTTTTTTTCCTTTATTTTCGCATCACCACTTCTGAAGTTGCTGAAATCGGATTTTTTTTCCAAAGAAATGCTGAAATATATGCTTGTGTGTAAGATATAGCAGCCCATACAAATTTATAAGAATTAATTTCCGCGTTTCAGCATAATGAATTTTGCTAATAAAAAATAATTTTGCTGAAATCGTGTTGCTGAAATTGTTGTTTTTTTTCTTTTTCTTTTCGCGTCATCACTTCGACAACGGGGTTGCTGAAAATGGAGATTTTTTTTCAAAAATGCTGAAATGCTAAAATATATGCTTGTGTGTAATATATAGTAGCTCAAACAGTTTTATAAGAATTAATTTCAGCATTTCAGCATAATGAATTTTGCTAGTAAAAATTAATTTCAGCATTCTAAAAAAAGTTTCGACAAGGCAAAAAAATTGCTGAAATTGTAAATATCCAAAACTATCAACAAAACAGACTCAAATCACATTTTACTAATAAAAATTAATTTCAGCATTTCAGCATAACGAATTTGCTAATAAAAATTAATTTCAGCATAACGATTTTTACTAATAAGAATTAATTTCAACATTAAAAAAAAAAGCATAGAATATGGATTCATACCAATTTGGACCAATTTCAGCATTTGTTGAAATTAATTTGCTAATGAAAATTAATTTCAACAAATGTTGCAAGCCTCTTTTTGCATTTACATGCGCTCAGGTGCAGGGCCTCTCAAAACTCTTTTTGCTAAACTGCCCGTAGTACTATAATGGAAATCTCCAATAATTCATGTTCATATTTGCACATTTCTAACCACGAATAAAAATATTGTGCATAGCAGGTTTCTCATATGTGGAAATCATCAAAGGGGTGTAATCTGACTGATAAGCTTCAGACAAGGGAACTCACGGTTGGGTCAAAAACTAATGCGAGCCCGTGTGGTCGTCCAAAGCGCTACGGTAGCACTGATGGTGGGCACAACTTCCTACTATGGTGAGCAATCCCCCAAATTCCCGAAATTCCCCACTTTCTAAATCAGATGGTGTGATTTGCGTGACCTATGGATTTATCTGCTCTTGAATCCTGACAATGAAGACCTCTCAGCAATTTGTGGTATTTCTAGACTAATTCAAGCAGCAAAATGGACGGGATGAACATACCTGCACCACAGATCGAGTGGCCTCAATTTCAGAAGTCACCATGGACAGAGGGGAGGTCCTCGCCGGCTCGGAGAATCCACCACAGATCGCCATTCTTGCTGAAACTGAGCAGATCTGGCGAGATCCAACCATCCTTCTGCAATCGATTGCGTCGGAAGTGGCGACAAAGGCGAGGGCATGGGGGACGAAGTGCTTCTCATCGGGAACTTTCATGGCTTCCAGATCTGGAGAGGGATCTGGAGAGAGAAGGCGAATCGGAGGTCGCCGTCGAAGACACAATCAAGGCCGCAGGTCGCCGCCGAGGTCGGGGAACAGGTCGCCGTCGAGGTCACCGCTGGTGATGGCGATCCTAGATCTGGAGTTCCGCGCCACTGGTGAAATCTGCGCCTTTGATCCGATCCCGGATCTGGCGTTCCGCGCCGCTGGTGCCGCTATCGAACCTCTCTAGTGTCCGGAACCCTAGGCTGGACTACGGATCCAGATTTCCTTATTCCAAATCTCACGAAACCTGAACATCCCCGACTCCTCAGTCAACCTATTCTAGATCTTCGTTCTAGCATATTCTCAAATTTCCTTATTCCAAATCTTATTGAACCTTCATCATTCGAAATCCTCAAGTCGTCCTACTCTAGTTTCTCATCTCTTCATATTCCTAAATTGCCTCAAGCTCCTACTCCTTAACCATGACACCTTACCATCCAAAGTCCTCTTTTACCGATCATCATTTACGCAGAATCCCTAAATCGTCCTCATCCGAGTTCCCCAAGTATCGCCATTTCACCAACCTTCTAAGATCCTTCATCCTCTAATGTTCTCAATGCCTTACGCTTGCCTAGTTCCCAATTCCAAGCTCAGAATCTCCCCATCTCATCCTCAAGCCTACCGTCTTACTAGAAATCTTAACGATACCCTTGCCTAGCTACCAACCTTTCCTCGAAGACTCATCTCACATCCTCAAATACCTAAATAGTCACAATAACCTCCACTGATAAATCCCGATTCATTCCCTACGCTAAAGTCGTCCAATAACGCATCTAAAAATCCTTCACTCACGAATTCTCCAAGTACTACCAATTCTATCGAAAGAATCCCAAATACTCGTCACACGTACATCTCTGATATGAACAACCTAATACGCAAGATTGATAAATTCCTAAGCAACCTTATACTACTCTTCCTTAGCGATTCCTCAACCTCAGCCTTTACCAAGATCGCTCTCAATCACTGCACATACAACCTAGTCCCAATTTCTACGATTCCTTAACCAATTATCCTCAACGCCACCCACAATTTGCTCATAGACTATCCAGACACTCTCTCTTGGCACACTAACCTATCTATCAACACATCCTCTCAAGAATCTCTCCGATCCACCCCTAGCTCACCTAAGGCCTACCTGGAAGGTCAACTACACTCACTGATCACTACCTCCAACAAGTCCCAACTCAAAGATCTCATCTACCTGCCATTTCCCGACCCATCTCACCGAAGAATCTCATAACTCAAGCTCAAGAAGAAAGCACCACCATATACATAAACCATACCCTATTTACCAGCAAGTCAATGCATTCAAGCATATATGCATGTCATCGCAAGCACAAGTCAGTGAGGCAATCATTCACCACTAGTTCAGCACATTCGTCATCACACATTCATTATGTCAGTTCTAGGTCTATTGCACAACATTAACTCTCATTAATATAGAAGGATCCACAATTTGAATTAAGAATGCTCTTCCTTGAGTCAGATGGGAGAATCATGTTCATGACTTCCGTCTTTGAAGCATATCCGCCCTTTTTGCCATTGGTGGCGTCGTCCTTGGAGTCTATGGGTCATGGACCCACCACGTTTCCGTTGCGCCGTTCCGGTGCCACTTGGTCGTCACTTCTTTCTTTCATGTCGGCGCTCATAAAAGGATCGCGAGGATTAAGATTTGCGGGGATAGGGGGAGACAAGGGCGGACAACACGACTTTCTTAAGGATTCAGACACGGACCAGGGCTAGGGTCGACGAGACCAAGATGGAATCCCCACCCGAGGATTGACACGATGTCCTTAGAGTATTCCATGAGGTTATAATTGTAACACACAAACACGTAATAATCACGAATATGATCACATCATTCCACACTAACATGTAACTATTAGCAGGAATATTGTCCTATGCATTCATAACATGTTCACATAATCGACTTCACATGCACGCAGAACATCTTATAACTTATCATCTCCTGCACTAATCATGCTTGACATATTAAGATTATGTATGCACAAACCGACAATAGACATATGCAGCATAAGTTATATATGACATAACGAGCATTATAGGATATCCTACATGTATGATTCATTACTCATTTTAAGTGTACACATAAGCAGCTCAAAACAATGTGGGTTCAAGGTAAGCATGATAAGATGCACTCTAATAATCATGTCAGGGGGTAGGGTGAAGTCATTTGGGCATAGCAACTATCACATCAATTACAACCATGTACATGTAGTATGACACGTTTGGCACATAATTGCATGATAGTCTATAATTAGGAGATATATATCTTATATGATACTATCAACACTCATTAAGCAAGCATATGGTCAACGAGGTTCAATTTGATCAACTTAACATGCTAAGGAATTCATCTCATATATTGATCATACAATGAGGGTTGACCACACTATCACGGACCTAATTCATGAGAGGGCAATAATCATGGAAATTCATACACGCGGCACATATACTCATTTACAATTACAATCATGCAAGATATCAGACAAGCCCTACTTAAATATATCAATGCATTATGTCATGCAATCACAAGGTGGGCTGTTATCATAACCTAACAGAATTCTCCAAGGGCAATCACTGATTCATCACCCCGGTTCCCCGTGGGGCACTAGTATGACTCACTCGGTATGACACAAGGACATTTACGCTATTCCCGAGAGGTGATGGTAGAACTCGGGTTTAGACTCTCGTGGTAAGAAGACATGGTTGACCGGTATAAGAATCGAGAAGGATAACTCCATAAGACAAATCACTTCTAACTCGGAATTGTTTCATTGATCATCCTCCCTAAAATACTCATGAATTTCCCATATCCGACACACCCCCGGAAGTAGCTAGTTGACCGACCCAAATCTTCCCGTGGAAAACACCAACCTCGTGTACGAGACTCGATAAAAGCATAGATCGTGGGATATCAAGTAGGACTCGAAACGGGGAGAGCGGACACTCCTCGACCCTTGCTAACATGCCTATATGTTTTGGTGGGACACATGACGGAGTCAGAATCATCAAGGGGTTGTAATTATGGAAGGGCTATTTCGACAAGGCGGGAATTCCGATTACACGAGGACAAGGTTTCCTCCCGCTATCCCGTTCACACATTCCGCTATTTACATGTTCAAGTTAAGGCATACTGATTAGTTATCTATCCTAAGCACAATAGCACTCAACATGTAAGCAATCAACGAGATTAATTTGATCCCCTTCGAGGAGGATCGCCCTCAGGCCCAATTGGATATAATGCATACAATCATAGAGTCGACATGTGCCGTCCTTCGAGGGACGGCCGACCGGAGGGGCAAATACCTCACAACCTCCTAACCCATGCTTCTCCAACCCTCGGGGTCCTTGGAGTCTTCAAAATCCCTTTTGTATAAGAAAGCTAGTATTTTGCCTACCGATTCCCAACTACATCCAATAGGGATGGTCTAGCGCCTTTACTACCCCATCGTTTCCCTTTGTTGATTACCGGATTTATTGAGTCAAGTTTATATTTAGTCCATTTGAGTTAGCCATATTAAATTCATTTTGCCCTTTTAAATTTTTTTGAAAAACCATTTGAAAACCTTGAGCCATTTTCAAAACCACTTCAACCTATCATACTCGGTTTGCATAACCTGAGCTCTGATACCATCTTTGTAACGGCCCGGGATTATGATTCCCGAGTTACGTTTCGAGGGATGAAACCCCTCGTTAGGATCTTGCGCCCCCAGTACAGGTTGAAGGTTTGAAATTCTATCCTAACATTTTAAAGTGGGATTTCATACCCAAAATTCAAAGGGATCGTTGGAATCCCCGGGGAAGTCCCCTGTACCTGTCATAAGTCTAAGCGTGGAAAACCAACAGTCATGCAAATAGTAGAAAAAGGTGTAATACAAGAGGGTGACACGGCAGAGCCGAGTCAAAACCAAATCAATAAGCATATTTATCGAAATTTAATATACAATGTTAGTGGAGTTAAACCATTTCTTTGAGATCGCCCAAGAGGGTTCCCACGTCACGGAAACAAGGAATAATCATGCTGCAAAACAAACCTAAAAAAAAATGTATGCGGGGCGGTGTCAGATCGAAGCCCTACGCAATATAATCCCAAACAAGCAGACATATACACACGTTAGTAATAATAAAGATGCTTCTAGATGCAAGGCGGAATATTAACACACTAGCATGATCCTAAGATCCAGTGCATAAATATAATAAGGCCTTAGCACCGAATACCAAGTGGTATATCCCTCTCCTACCTCCACCCCCTTCCGATAGGGCGGAGACTGGCCCGCTCGTGAATGCATTCCATATAACCGGGTGGCACGCATGCCCAACCCGTATCCACAATAAAGCCCGCAGGCATCTCATAATATAAGGAAGTTCATGACTCGATTGACTCAGGACAGGACCCGATGAGACTAGGTCGTCCTATGACCCTAGCAATGACTCTAGTTACTTCACAGATAACGGTCGTTCTGTTTACAAAAGAAATGAGTAAACGAATGCTCAATCATGAGTGCAATCCTAGCAGGATACTACATGGCATGCTTTATTATGAATGCAAGCACCTAGTATGCACATGGCTACAAGCAGGGAGATCTCTTTTCGAATCTGAGTGAGCTCATATAGGAACTCACCTGGCTATGCAGAACGGCATAATAGAAGATCCGGCATGCATCATTCATAATCACAAGGTATTACCTAGATACATATCAAAATACATATATAAGTCTACGTCTAATAATCCAAGCACTCAAGCATATCATTCAACGGGAATAGCAATCATATCGCAATCATCGTTCCGTCAAGTTAAACCATTCATCATATTGCCACATTCCAAAAGACCATATCATTCTCATCATTCCAATCAGCCACATTCATGTATTCGCCACAATATACCCGCAATAATAATCTGTATATAACATATATCCAGTTCATCATATTAATCATATCTCGAAAGGATAAATTAACGATACACAAGTCTAATACTTCATCATATCATTAGTCAATCAATCATGCTAGTTAGTCACCGATCACAGAATTCCCGAGTTAGTCCCGAAACCGCTTTTAAATCCGAATCAACTAGTTAGAAATTCCGATTGTTGAAAACGCCCATCAAATTCCTTTTTCGATTTAAATCCCAATAATAACTTTTTAATCTCCAAAATCAGCCCTCAACCCTTTTTATTTTCGAAAACCCAAGAACCCATCATATTATCAGGTTAAAAGGAATTGGGCTCAAAATTACATTCCCTTTTAAAAATGAATTAATCAGGCCCAAATCAGTAAAGCATGTCCGGCCCGAATTCCCAACCCAAACCCGTTGCTCCCTCTTTCAATTCATTTTCGGACTTAGAAAAAAAAGTGGGTCCCGGGCTGATGTGGCGCCAAAGTGGAATGGGGTCCACAAGCTTTCTTCTTCCTTCCTGGGGTTCGAGGAAACAGAACAGAGGAGAGGGCAAGTCCCTCGGCGGCTCGGAAAATCGGTGGAGGAAGAGAGAAGACTCCGCCAGTGACGCCAACATTCTGGTCACCCAACCCGACATCAAGGACACAGAATCGACAAGAAAAGAAGAAGAAAGAAGCGCTCACCGAGGGGAATTCGAGACTCGCCGGAAAATGTTCGATCGGAGCTCTCCGGCGCGTCGGAGTCGGAATCGGTGTGTTCTTGGCCTCAAACAAAAGAGAGAGAGAGTTAAAGGCGGAGCTTTTCGATCTTTTGACAGAGAAAGAGGGAGAGAACCCTCACCGTGTGGATTCGAGAAAGACCGAGGAGAAGGGGGCGAAGGCTCGACGGTGGTGCTCCCGACGGCTCCTGGGCTCGGCGCCGGACGTTGTGACTCAGGGCTGCTCCCGGGGTTGCTTCTCGGCTCGTCAATGCTCAGCCCCCTCTCAGGGACAAGGGTCCGATGGTGCTCGGGAGGCGCTCGGCCAAACAGGGATGGCGCTTGGTGGCCGGGGTTTCTGCTCAGCTCTCGAAGCTTTCGGTGGTTTGCTCTGCGTGAATGGAGAGAGGAGAGGAGGGTGTGGGTTTGTGTGTGTTTGAAATGAATTAGGGGGAATTGGGTACTTGAGGTCAAAATCAATGAATGGGGGAGATGGTGATTTCACATGAAAATAGACAAAAGAAGAGGGGCTTTTTCTACTGAATTGAATCAGGGGAAAGAGTTTGGCGTGGGAGACAAAGCTGAAAGAGACAAGGATATTTGGTAAAGGGGGAGAGAGGGAGCAAGGTAAGGCTGAGTTTGACTTGCCCAAATAAGAAGAGGGAAGCTAGAGTCTAGAGATGGGTGAATTGGATTTGGAGTGGTTGCATTTGGATCAGTCAACATAGACAGAAACCTAGGCTGGCAATTTTCGGAATTGGGAAGAAGAGAAAGTAACATATGGTTCCAAAATCTCAATTCAAAATACCCGGAAATAAATCTTCAAACCCTCTTTTTCGACCTTATCCCGACTTGTATTTTAAAACCTCAAGCCAAAGTAGCAAAATTGAAATCCTGTCAGAAATATCCGTCAAAATCATGCCAGAACTCATTTTAAGAGGATTCAAATAATCTGAGGATCAATGTTGCCATGCCAATTTAGTTTCCAATTTTTTTTATTATTATTATTTTATTTTATTATTATTATTTTTTTTATTTTTTTATTTTTAGGTTGGAAATCCGCTTTATGAGATCAAGGTCCGAGCTAGATAATTTTTCGCTAAATCCCGCTTTAAAATTCATTTTTATTTTCTTTTACCGAGAAATTAGGATTTAAAAATCCGAGCCTTTACATTATCCACCTCTAAAAACAAGTCTCATCCCCGAGACTAAAATCAAAACAAAGTAGGGGATGAAGTTGGAATAGGTGAGTCCAAGGACCATTCCATTGATTTCGTAAGTGCCTCATAAGTGCCCCTATGAGGTTCTCACAGTATCGTCGTCATGATCATAATACCCCGATAGGTCGTAGCGAGAGTGTGATATGGGCCCCTACCACATCCTTATCCTGACTTCTCGGTTATATCATAACTCAAAAGCATTACAGCATATCAATTAGGTCTTAGCAAGCAATATATAAGGGCCCCTATAAAAAGCTTGTATCCACTTCGTGGGCGTCATAATGCAAGCTCGGGTGTCAAAAAGGTTTCAAAGGAGTCCTTAGTTTGAAAAGGGTTGGTCTCAAAATCATTGAAATTCACGATCACGTTCAATTTCTCAAATCCCAGTTAGTTCTTTTTTTTAAACATCATTCAAATTACTTAAATTTGACGTTAGTCAAGCAAATTCCAAATCTCGAGAGGTGGGATCATCCACCTCTAAGGCTAATCCCATATTTACTTCCTAGGTTCCAAGTCATAATCAAATTCATCAATTCGGTTCTATCATCCTAGCAATTCCAATTCAGGGCACCATACACATAGCAATCGTACGTCATAAAAATCGTATCACACATTCATAAACATATCATACTTATGGCAAACATAGTTACGTACCATAACAGATCTAGCATAGTATCATACATAGCGGGGCTCATCACATCACATCACAGAGGTTGCACATCATATCAATCAGATAATCACATCATATACTAACTACCAAGCATCATCATCACATTTAGAGTCATCAAGTACCTCCGCACACTAGCATTTCATCGAGTTCAGGGTTAACTATGTTAGTACTAACAATTCACTATCGCCTATGGAACACATCAGAGACTCAGCATCACCCCAAGTATCACATAACTATAAGCTACATCCTCGAGAAAACATGCCTATAATTACTAACCAAATTAGAACATGATCGCCACTCATCATCAACAATCCTCAAGACAAGATTAACCTCGCCTAGGTCAACCAACTCAAATTCGATTCTAGTTCTAAATACCATTGCATCCCGCTTATATACAAACTCACTAGCCTCATAACTATCCGCAATCAAGGCCAAATACCCAATCCGGCTACTAGATATCCCAACTCCCATGCCATCAAGCCATCTAAGAACCAACCTACTTCGACATTCTGACCTCAAATCCTACTCGACCACCTAAAACCATATCTCGGGGTTCCCAATACAATTCCCTTATTCCGACAAGCTGAACAACTCAACCGACTACCAAGACTCTCTATAAAGCACACCCTCAGCCTAGGGGTTCCCTACCAGTCTCATCTTTACCATTTAAGAGAAATCTCAAGTCCTCAACTGAGCCGCTCTCACGATCGATCTAGACATTTCCCAACAATCTCGCTGACCCTTCCTAGGCTCTCAAGACTCTGCTTGACCATCCCCTCCCAAAGAGACATCTCGAAGCACTTTCTAACTTGATCATACTTCCCGCACCACTTACCACTCTCACTAACCATCCACCTCTAAGAACTCAACTCATACTGATCATCTCACACTTAACACTCTCATCCTTATCATTGACATTACCAACACAAGCATCCTACCTTGCTAGAATCCACTCAACCGCCTACTCTCGACAACTCTAACGATGAAAACCGTCTAGTAACTCATAACCACAAATCACCGAGTTCCTAGTCACTCGCGTCTATCTTCAACGACCAATCACATATTCTACCTACTTATCCCGTTCCGAATCTCACGAAACCTGAACATCCCCGACTCCTCAGTCAACCTATTCTAGATCTTCGTCCTAGCATATTCCCAAATTTCCTTATTCCAAATCTTATTGAACCTTCATCATTCGAAATCCTCAAGTCGTCCTACTCTAGTTTCTCATCTCTTCATATTCCTAAATTGCCTCAAGCTCCTACTTCTTAACCATGACACCTTACCATCCAAAGCCCTCTTTTACCGATCATCATTTACGCAGAATCCCTAAATCGTCCTCATCCGAGTTCCCCAAGTATCGCCATTTCACCAACCTTCTAAGATCCTTCATCCTCTAATGTTCTCAATGCCTTACGCTTGCCTAGTTCCCAATTCCAAGCTCAGAATCTCCCCATCTCATCCTCAAGCCTACCGTCTTACTAGAAATCTCAATGATACCCTTGCCTAGCTACCAACCTTTCCTCGAAGACTCATCTCACATCCTCAAATACCTAAATAGTCACAATAACCTCCACTGATAAATCCCGATTCATTCCCTACGCTAAAGTCGTCCAATAATGCATCTAAAAATCCTTCACTCACGAATTCTCCAAGTACTACCAATTCTATCGAAACAATCCCAAATACTCGTCACATGTACTACCAATTTTATTTCGAATATTGCAAAATAATTGGATTTGATTTTATCTGTTCCGTATCTTTTAGTTGGACAATTACGGCTCATCATATGTAGATTTGGTTTTAGTTATAGGATATATACGGATCATCATCTTTTACTTATTATTTAGATATTTAGATGTAGATTAATTAGATATATCTTCCTGCAATTATAACTTCATCGATCATGTGGATTTGGTTTTGGATTCGGTTTTAATTATTATCTAGATGATATTTCATTAATTTTTTTTGGTCCGTTGCAATTATATATACCTACATGCAATTTTATCGGCATATCCAATACGACATATCTTTGTTCATGCAATTATAGGATCTGACATATATACGGATCTTTGTATGCAATTATACGATTATACATAGGATATATCTACATGCAATTATAATATGGCACATATTTGTTTTGCTTTTTTAATTAGCAAATATATCGGCATATCCAAACCTCCAAACAATATATATACGCACCATATCTTTTTTTTTAATTAGTAAATATATGGCATATCCAAACAATAATTTTCAAACTAAAAATTCCTACTTTAAATTAATACTTTAAATTAATTTTCTAACTAAAAAGTCCTACTTTAAAGGAGAAGCTATATCCAAACAATAATTTCTAACTTAAAAATCCTACTTTAAATTAATAATCTAAATTAATTTTCTAACAAAAAAGTCCTACTTTAAAGGAGAAGTCGCCACATGTCTTAGGCGACTTCTCCTTTAGTATTATAAACTAGTACAGTACCCGTGCCTAAGGCACGGGCTTACTATTTCAGATGTACTCATGTCAACAATGAATATGTATTGGTATACGAAACCGGATAGGATGCTATCGGGTAGGTCATCCTTCCCGAATCATTGCCTAAACAAAAAAAAAATGTATTGGTATACGAAAGACTTTTAATTTATACCAAAAAGAAAAACTATATAGAGCTAATCTTGCTCTATTAAGATAATCTAGATATACAATTTATCTGTTACCCTAATAGAAAATAGTGAACCCTATAAAAGCTAAAATAAAATTAATGACTGCTAAAAAGTAAATCATTCAATTGTTTGTACCGGTTATAATTTTTTTCAACTCTGCTCATATAGTTGTTACACAACTCTACTTTAACTTAAGCTATAAAAGCATGTATATAGTTTTCTAAATATTTGTTGTATCATTTTAACGTCAATATATTTGGGATTATAAAAGAAGCCTAAAGAGACGAAGTTTATTCAAGTAAAACTTTCACAATTATTCCAATAATTGTATCTAAGACACGCGTGCGCATACACGGTGTATGGTGAGTTAAATCTATGTCAACGTAAATTGTATGGTGAGTTAAACAAATCGTTTTTTGTTTTAAAAATTAAAGATATGCTCGAGAGTAATTAGAAAATTAAGTTAGCAATTAATTAGATAAATATGCAATCTTTTAAATAAAAAGTGATAAGCATCCGATTTTTTTTTAAAAATCACAAAATTTTATTGGGTCAGATTGGAAAATCTTATTAAATCTCATTTGTTACTAAAATCACTTCTCTACAATCTGAATTATCAAGTGTGTAATTGTATTAGATATTGAAATATTTTGGTTAGTAAAGAGATAAACATCCCTCATTTTAAGGGATTCGAGAAATAGATAGTGGTTATAAATATTGGATGAATTAGTTTGATAAATAAAAGTTTAATATGAGAAAATGTTTTTTAAATCAAATGTAGACCCATCTTCAAATACATCATGCCACATAGGATGATTGAAGAAGAATCCGTCATGTGGCATCTCCAACATGTGTTTTAGTATTATATTAGATATTAGATATTAGATTAGATATTTCAATCATTGTGAAAGAATTACAAAATAAAAATAAAAAAAAAACTAATTTTTGGGTAAAATGTGGTAATTAAAAAATATATTGAGTTTTAATTCAAAATAAATGAGAAAAAATAAATTCAATTTATCATAGAAAAATAATTATTTGGTATTTAAAAATTTTTAAATCACTTTAATTCGAAAAAAAAAATATGAGATTTATTTTAATTAATAATTGAGTAAATTGAATTAATTATTTAGGTGGGGCCACATTAAAGGAAAACTTGCCACGTAAGCCTGGTTTAAGGATGTGCTGCCATGTGGCATCTTCTAGCATCTGTTTTAGTATTATACTAGTACAGTACCCGTGCCCGAGGCACGGGAGTATATGAACACATTATAATCAATATGTATATGATATAATTGTTTTTTTCTAACTTGTGATCTTGTGACATCATTTTATAAATTTTAAATTCAGAAAATATTATATGAGATTAAGTAATTTAGTATTTTTAGACAATCTATTTTCATATCTCGATTATTAACCATTATTGTTTCGATTGATATTGTCATTCCTCATTCCTGTCTTGATTTTCATCATCCTCTTCATCATTTCCATATTGTATTTAATATATACAGGTTATTATATTTCCCCTATAATCCTCTTTATCTCCATCTTCCTTACTTCTTCAGCTAAATAATCCTCATCAGCTTCACCGCACACCAAATATTGCATGTTTGCCTTCTACATGCTTGTAATAGTATAGTAAATCTGATTATATAACTTTAAATTAATTCATAAGTTTTAAAGTTTTTTATTCCAAAAAAATACACATTATTGTTTTATTTTTATATGCAAATATTGTTTCTACTTTTTTTTAATGATCTTCTAATCTTATAGAGTTTGCTAGTTCCTCAGTGTAATAAAGATCATTCATTATTGATTATATGTACAAAAATTACTCTAGATAAAACAACATTAGTAAAATGAAAGAAGAAAATATAAACATTGATACATGTAGAGAAAATGAGAATAAAAAAACTATGAAATTGGAAGTATAAACATGATATAAATAACATGTTTATTGTATACATGTATATGTAAATGTTTTGAGTTATTGTTTTTTTTTTAAAAGTTATAGTTTGTTGTTATTTGATTAATGGTAAATTAAAATTGATCAATCTATAGAATTCAATCACTATCAAATGAGATATGATTGGAAGAAATTAATTTACATATTAACACATCATAAGATTTTAATTAATTTTATTTTGAGTACGTATTTATTAGGATCAAAATTGACACAAATGAAATAAACATGCATATATACAAATAAATTTGTAAAAATATCCATCAAGATTTAATGAACATGTTTCAAAACTAATATGCATGTGTGTGCGTGTGTTCATGATCAAAGTTCATGATCAAATTAAGCATAAATTTAGGTGGTAAAATTAATAACCCAAATAAACCGGAGTATCGGCTAACCAAATAAAGAAGTCTATGAAATCTCTTGATTTTCTCCTTTTGATTAAATTTATTTATTTTTAAATAATTGTAAATGATTAATTTTAATGAATAATTAGACATTATAACATTTCTAATATTTTCATTATTTATTTAAATCAAATCCGATTAGTTGAACTCAATGAAATCAAATCAAGCCTTAAATTATTATTTTTGGATCGGATCCTAGTCTAGTTCAATCGAGCTTCACGTCTACTTGACATATGGATCATGTATTGTATGTTCTATTTGTTTAACCAAAATATGTTAATTAGAAATAATCTCATAGTATAAGGTAAAGCCACATATGTTTAGTGAAGTTGAACCCATATTAATTAGGAATTTACATAGTATAAGGTAAAACCACAAATGTTGATTAGAATTTTTTTTTTACTAAATTGCTTTGAATTTCTAAGATTTTTTTATTATAAAAATGAAAATATATTTTACATATAAAAAATCAAATCAAATCATAGGGCAATAGCCTTTGAATTTACCAAACATATATATGATCGATGGCTGGATTCCATAACAACATAAACAAAGAGATATCTGGATAAATAGAAAAACTATTTTTCATTTAAAATGAAAAAAAATAATATTTTGCCTCAAATTATACGTATCACTTCAATTTTGCAAAAATAAAAAATAAACCCAAATTAAACCTTTAAAGTTTCCTGCATCAATGGATCACATATATACCGAGATCAGGGATCATCTCAAGAAGATCGAATTGATCTTATCATCAATTTGATTGATTAAACAAATATATTGATTAAGATAAGAAGTTTAGGATAATGCATGTATTCTGCATATCCAGTAATACAAAGGATTTTTAATAGCCTATTGATTAAAAGTATAAATTAAATATCATTCGACAACTTTAACTAAAAAAAATAGATAGATTAAATACAATAATAAAATCTTCACGTATTGTTATTTTATGAAATACAATATCATTCAAACTTATGTTAGTTAGTTTCAATTTTTAAATATCCGAGTATCATGGAATCTTCAAATATCTTGACCAAAAAAATCAAAACAGCGTTTAAATATTATTAATTAAACAAATCTTGTTGTTATGTGTTTTCAAATCATTAGTTAAAAGTCTTGGATAAATTAATTTAAATTTATTAATAATATATTAATTTATTATTTTCTGGCTTCAAAAAATGTTGGATAAAAAGTAATTTGCAAATGTGGAGAAGTTGTTATGATTTGGTCAACAAATTCAATATTTTAATTAATAAAAAATGATTTTAAATATATTTATTTTAAATATATATGGGGTATGCTAAGCGAATGGCTGCCACGTATCACTTTCAACGTGAGGCCGCCATGTGTCCCTTTCGCATCTGTTTTAGTATTATATATATATATATATATATATATATATATATATATATATATATATATATATATATATATATATATATATATATATATATATATATATATATATAGAGGGTGGTTCATGGGTAAACAACTCTTATTGTGTATAATGAGAACAAATCTGGACCATTGATTGAATGAAATGGAAGGCTGAGATTAATAGCCAATTTTGCCTTTTTTCTTTAATTAAAATCAGTGGGACCCACAAATTTCCTTCCTCACTTGCTGTGTTGGGGCGCGTGTACAAGCTGTTTTTAAATTATTCGACGGTATCGCTGGATTATTCGATCATATTGACGGATTATGCGATGGTATTGTTGTATTTTTGAAATCGGCTATCATCCTGAAAACGCCTCTAAATTTTTACCTAAAAATTATTCAATGGTATTACTTGATTATTCGATCGTATCACTTGATTATTCGATGGTACAACTTGATTATTCGATGATGTTGTAGTGTTATAACTAAAAATTATTCAATGGTATCCCATCATTATTCGATAGTATCCCATGATTATTCGATAATATCGATGTATTTTTAAATCATATGACTGGCAACATAAAAAAACACATTTCATGAAACACAAAATCGGTCCATACATATGAATAATTCGGCTTTCCCCCCGAATATCTCTTTCAATCAAGCAATTAAATAAATTGCAAACAAAAAGGATTTCAACTAATCACAAACCCTAGACTCCAAGTCCACCACCATCGGAAAACCGCCCCGACTGCAGATCCACCACCAGGGAGTCGCCTCACCATCTCACCTCGCTGGATTTCGACCTAAACCTCACCATCTCTCTCGATCAAGGCCGCCCCCTCCCTCCTGTACTCAGCACCCAGAACCAGCCGCCACCACCACCTGCAGCACCATCGCCGACGACCTCCTGCCCAGATCCACCCACCGGTGCACCCACGAACCACCACGCAGCACCATCGCCACCACCACCACGCAGCACCATCGCCAGATCCGGCCGCCTCTCACCACCGCCGATCACCACCTCGCCCAGATCCGGCCTCCTTTAGCAGGATCTCCATCTCCTTCGAATCTCGTTCGCCTTCGAGACAGAGAATCTTACCACTGTCGTCACTCCTTTGCCCTCCAGATCCGGCCGCCTCTCACCACCGTCGATCACCACCTCGCCCAGATCCGGCCTCCCTGAGCAGGATCTCCATCGCCATCGCCTTCGAATTCCGTTTGCCTTCGAGACAGAGAATCTTACCGGAGAAGGGCGGTGTCGATTGAGGACAGGAGACTCGTCCGCCTTTGCCGCGCCTCACATATCCGCCATCGAATGCCGGAAAGAGACCCGTCGCCGCCGTTGTTTGAGCCCCAATCACTCGTCCACCCTCCGCCTCCGCCTCCGCCTAGCCCTCGCCCGATCGTCTCCCGCCCCCTTCTCTTTCTCTAATTATCTAGGGTTAAAAAGGATCAATTTTGTCCAGGGGTGGAATTGGGGGTGTACACACGCTCTCTCTATAGAAGTGGAGGTGTATTTTTTTTCATTTTTTTTTTTCAATTAATACAAATGCGGATTAATCTCAGCCATCCAATTTCCCTAAATCAATGGATGAGATATGTTCTCATTTTACTCAATAAGGCTTGTTCTCATATGATCTATACTATATATATATACTATACTATATATATATTAGATATATATTAGATATAGATTAGATATAGATATGATGACTTATATAGTTATATATCTATACTAGTTATATTATTTTCGAATGGGGTGGACTGGCATACACCAACCCACCCCTAATTCCGTCCCCGCCAATACCCATATTTAATATTCTTATATCAATACCAAATTGCCTTAAAATGTCATCTTCCCCTAATTTCTTACTAGTATTATTTTTATTTAATGTTTCCCTTGAGGCCCAAGTTTGGTCCCCATCCAATGTTCCAACAATGTTTCTCACCAAAAATTAGCAGAAAAAAAAGTAGAAAAAGGGATCTTCCTAGATCAGCTCCGGTTCGCCCCCTTCTTAAACCCGTCACACCCAAACGGGCTCTCGGTACACCACCACCACCTCCACCATTCCAATACTCCCCAAGCTCTCTCCTATGGCGGCTCCGATCAACAGCATCGCTGCCACCTTCTCCGCCCTCAACACCACCGCCTCTCCTCCAATCTCTCTCACTCGAGCCTCCTGGAACCCCCACTCCTCCCTCACCCGGTCCCACAAATCCTCCCTCTTGGACCTCTACGGCTCCCCGGCCCCACTCCCGCACCGCCTCATCTCCACCGACCATTCCCGCCGCATCCAACCCCTCCTCTCCTTCCACCGCACTTCCACCATCGCCGCCACACCCGCGAATCTCCCGAGCTGCGTCCACCTCTCTTACCTGGACAAAAACGGCGTCGTCCGGAGCGCCAGCCTCGGCGGCCTTTGCAAGGGCAAGAGGAGGGTAGTGGTGGTCGGAATCTCCGCGGCGTTCTCCCCGGGCTGCGCGAGGTTCCTTAAGCGGGTCGAATCGGCGGTCTCGTTTAGGGCTGCGGATTTAATCGCCTGCGTCGCGGCTAATGACGCGTTCGTGATGGCGGCCTGGGGTGAATCCATGGCCGTCGATTGCAGCAAGTGGAAGATGCTATCGGACGGCGGTGGTGAGATTTGGAAAGAGCTAGGGATTTCGCGCGACGGCGGAGGATCAATGCGGAGGTTCTGGCTGTCGGTTTATAATGGGATCGTTACTCACGTGAGCTTGGATGAAGACGGTGCCAAAAGTGAAGGCGATGACGGGGACCGTGGAAAATTGGATTCCGGTGTATAACCATGACCTGCCGGAATCAATGCCCCAAATCGATCGGAATTTGGAACTGATCGAAATTAAAATGGCAATTTGTTTTTTGCACCTTTCAATTTTGCAACATTAAAGATAACAACTTTATGTATTCACAATTTTGCTGTATTACTACTCCAATAAATGAGAAAAAATGTACGGGCTTCCGGGCTTAGCATGCGAGAGGTACCCCGCATCTCCATTTAATCATTATTATTTTTTATCCAAATCTCTTCGCAAAATCAATCTGAAATCTGCTGCTAACAAAAGTAAGGATCTGCACAAAAAACAACTTCACAAAATCAATCTTCTAACAATAACAAGGATCTGCACAAAAAACAAAATCAATCTGCTAACAATAACAAGGATCTGCAGTTCTGCACAAGAAAAATCTGCTATATAAATGAAGTTTTATCCAAACCTCCGTCACAAAATCAATCTGCTAACAATAACAAGGATCTGCACAAAATTACCTATGTTCATCAACGGTTAATCTACCATTGCTGGAAGAGTTCTTGTAAACAGGACCTGGAACTTGGCCTTTTTCGATATCTTCCACATCCTGTACAAGGATGTCATATTGTCTCTTAACTTCGTCGGGTGATTTACCTCCAATGGCCTTGGCAACGTTCTGCCAACGATCAGGAGTGTCCCTGTCGTAAAAGGCAAGAGCCACTTCGAATTGCTTGTTTTGCTTCAGGGTCCAATGGGAGCCCGAGCTTCGTGATGAACAGAGAGAGCTAGAAGCCATCAATCTTTTAGAGGCCTGGTTGTATGAACCTCAGAAATGAAACTGACTTGGAGGGTATTGACGAAAACTCAAGGGATTGCTCCTTATAAGTAGGACGGACCAAGTTGGTGAATATCCATTTTTTTATTATTGTTCAGCCATTGAAAGTGACTTTCAAGCTTTTAGTTGTAAACTTAAGAGTGATGAGGTTGGCATGTAAGCTTACATTGATGGCATGGCCAGAGCTACCAAATTATATGGATGATTTATCTTCTACTTAAAATATTTGAGGAGATAACAATAAGATATGATAAAGAATCATTTTTCTTTGACACCAATGAAGATTTTCCATAGAATGAATCTGTAAAGTGACATGTCATATTTGTGTAGATTTGTGGAGCCCAAAGAATTTCAATTTTGACAAGAATTTTTTGTGTAAATAGTAAGGATATAAACTTCAATACAGGAGATTTTGTTATGTCTTGCTCAGGTCAATTGTTTTCTCCCTTGGTTAATTGCTCATGTAGTTCAATCAGCTGTCATAAAAGCTTTTTTTTTTTTTTTTTTTTGACAGAGGAGGTTTTGAAGGTGAGCCTAAATGTTCATTCATTTGCACTGCAATTTCAATACAACTCATGGAAGATCCAAATAAATTGATCTGAGCATTTTTGACAGAGGACTTTTTCTAATATACAACTTCCTTGAGATCTTCAGTCTTAACTGCTAAAAACATTTTAGGCTAATCCTAATCAAGGCCTTTTTATTTTAGCTTTATATGGGAAGATGTTATATACAATTAACAGGCAAGGAAGGAGCTTCACCGTTCATTCGCAAACGGGCTTCGTATTGAAACTGCTAAGGCAGATGGCGAAGGCTTGAAAAGCGGATAATGGATAACTATAGTCCATGGTGAAGACATCTTTTCCAATCTTCCCAAACTGCAAAATCACTCTCTCTTGATCTCCACCAGACACATTGTGGCCTACTTCCACATCAGCCACTAGCTGGAAGTTCTTGACCGAGGCCACGGTCACACGGCCCTCGAAGTTAAGACACCAGCACTGCAGCTGCCGGTGCCACCTCGGAGCCTTGCTTGTCAGGACCAACGGCTCCTTGGCTCCATCAACAGATTCTGCTGTTTTGGTATTCACAACTGATTCAGGGATGGTGTTCATTGTGCAGCTCATTTTCCTCGGGCCTCTAGCACTAAGGACGTTCAGCTCGTACTGAACCAAGGCCACCGGATAACTCTCTGTCAACAAACTCGGAGGAAACTGCCTGGATCGGATTCCATGATAGCCATCCCAGGATGTCTTCCTATTGTAAATAGTGAACTTTGTGCCTAGAAAATTAGATCTTTTTCGACGTGACTAAGATCTCAGTACAGACACCAATCTGGAAATATGTCGGGGGAAAAAAAAGTAATGAAGCTAGGCAAAAGCTTTACCTCAATTTCCCAACGCAGTTCGAGCTAGCTCGCGAGAAATCACCTGGTGCCAACGAGATAATATAATCCAAGCAAGTTGCCCTCCTGACCTTCTTTGCAGCCAAAAGTAGCTTGGTCTCTTCACCTGACAGCGCTGTTTATGGTGAAGAAACTATGGTATTAAGTATTAACACACCAGGGTAGGGTCTAGGAGTCAAGGTGTTACGATAAAGTAAAACAAAAGTGAAGCAAGCTGAAATCACTAAATCCCTCACCAGGGCTAAGACCAAGATATAAGAGGTAGGTTGAAGTAGAGATGTTCCTCCTTATAAAGCACTGAATTGGATCCTCCCTTGGTCCTGCCTGCAAAACCCAAGCAAACGCATTTGCGTTGTGCAGAAAAAAACAGGCAAAATGATTCGCAAGTAGAACAAATTAAAACATTGCAAAGATCATGAAAGAAGGCATGAAAAACTAGATTAAAAGAAAATCATATTATGAAATTGGTCCAAAGATATAAATTTTAGTTCATGTTGGCTGTTGGCTGTTGCAACATAGACATCATATCATACATTCATACACATGAAGTTTATGAAATCATACCTGTTTCAAGGAAACTGGGAAAGTGAGCAACCCAGATTGGTGAGGGGTCTTGACAACCACCCAGACAGCCTCCCTCCAAGACCGGCAGACGGCAGCACACACCACCAGGTCGCGGCGGGCAGGCCAGGTGGTGCACGTCGACTCCACGCGCTTGATGATGTCAAGGAGGAGTTCAGGCTGGAGGTTAGCCCAGGGACTCTGATCATCATCTACTATTAGTGTTGGAGATATATGGCTTCTGTTGATACTTTTCCTTGTCCTTCTTAGCTCTTCAACTAATGGCAGTGCCATTTTTCACGTACAGTGAATTAATCTACAACAAACATATCGATCATTTTGGAGATGGAAATTCAATTCCTATTTATATACGGTATGTACGGTTTACTTATCACTCTTAGGGTCATTTGTCCTCTATATACCAGGTATCAAGCCCTGGATCTGATATCTAGTATTTGGTATCGATAGATATCAATATCACTAAATCTGATTTCCGATCAGATTTTGGACTATTTCATATATTGATTTTGAGGAAGGTATCACTTGATATTAAGATATCACCCGATCATTTTGATATCGAGATATCAACCGATATCGATATCTTAATATCTCTAGATATCGATACCATACTACCCCTTGTATTAAAGCCTCTTTTTCCCTCTTCTTCCCTTCAAAACATAAAGGGAACAAAATGTTGTTGAATAGACTATATAAGAGCATCCTGATGGTCGGAGCATATCTCCTTTTTTTTTTTTGTTTTTTTTTTAATGCTGTTCAATAATTGAGAACATCCTCGATCATATCTCTGTATAATGAAATAACGATAACTAAATAATTTTTTTTAATGCCACTTTTTTTTTTTTTTTTTTTTAACGAGTGACATTACCTTGATAGATAAATCAAGAAGTCAAAATCATCGACGTACAGATTAACTGTCACGTTATAAACAAACAAAGGAAAAAAAGACAAAAGACAAAGGTTTGGATTCTAACTGAGCATAACAACGAAAAACCCTATGCACGAAGAAGTCAAGGAAGACTTGGAGTGAAGTGTGAATAGCGAGAACACCGGAAAGTTTCTACACTTCCGTGATGTCTCGCCGCCAAAGAGATGGGAGTAGAAATACGGGAAAGTGACGTCTTCTGGAGTAGCAACGTGATATTATTATTATTAGATATTATTGTTATTATTAGATAGAATCCTTGGTGTATATCCTTAACATATCTTGTATAATCTTATCTTGGAGAGCAAGTCAAATATCTCTATTTATGTAACCTATTGTGATTAATGAAAGGTAACAAGTTCTCTCAAACTATTATGGTATACAGAGCCTAGTGTTTTTTTTTCGCCATCCCTAATTCTCGTCGGCCGCCCCTCTCGTCTCCTCTTCTTCGTTCGCCACAATGACCACCTCAAACACTAGCACCATCCTTCTCAACAATGGCACAATCGGACAACTTCAATTCCCATCCATTGCAATCAAACTTGATCGTTCCAACTATTTTGCTTGGAAAAGTATCATCTTTTCCACTCTTGAAGCCTTCAAAGTCGACTTCTACGTCACGACTAAGCCTGCTGAAGTCCCCAAGTCAGATGCTGAACCGGATGTCGTCACCGCCTACACCTCTTGGAAGAAGATAGACAGACTCGTCCTTGTCTGACTTCAATCCACTTTATCTGACAAGCTGGTCGCCTATGTCGCCCGGGCCACCACGTCTCACGGTCTGTGGACTATGCTGGCGGCTATGTTCAAGTCTCAAACCAAAGCTCGCCTGATGCAGTTGAAAGGCCAGCTTCAAAGTCTTCCCAAAGGTGCTCTGTCGATGATGGACTACATCGAACAAAAGCGGTCCATCGCTGATTCACTGGCCGATAGTGGTTACATGGTTAGCGATGATGACCTGCTAGCATCAATTGTCAACGACCTAGACTCCAGTTATGGGCCGTTCCGTACTTCTCTCAATATGCGTTTCGATGATGTCTCGCCTGATGAACTCACTGGTGAAGGAGGAAGAAAAGCTCCTTGTCGAATCCCTCGCGGATGCGTCCATCAACAACCCGCCGCCGCCCCCGTCGTCTGCCTCCAATCCGCCGACTGCAAACAACGTGTCATCATCCTCTAGTGACCGCTCCTCCTCCAGCCGAGGCCGCGGTTGTGGTTCTTACTCTGACCGCAGCCGTGGTCGCGGCTTCGGGAGAGGTCGAGGCCGAGAGTCCTTGCAGTCCGATCAATCCCACAACGGTCAGTCCGGCTACGGCTTCATCGAACGTCATGTATGTCAGATTTGTAATCGTGTTGGTCACCCTGCTAAGAACTGCTGGAACCGGTTCGACACCACGTTCAATCCTCCGATTGGTCCTAGTCGGAAGCAAGCAAATCAGGTGACTCAGAAGCACTCTGTCAACCCGTCCTCTATTGAGGCCCCTTGGTATATCGATTCAGGTGCGTCTCATTATGTTACTGACAATCTGCAGAATCTCTCCTCTCACTCCCATTATTCCGACAATGATCGCCTTGCCCTTGGTGACGGTAATCTCATTCCAATTAGCCACACTGGTTCTAAGTCTCTTGCCCCTTCTCAATTACAATTAAAGAATGTCCTTGTTGCCCCTCAAATTTCCAAGAATTTGTTAAGTGCTTCCGCTTTTACCAAAGATAACAATGTCCTAATCGAACTTCATCCTTCTTGTTGTTTTGTGAAGGATCCACACGGACGCATTATCCTGACGAGAACCGTTGAGAATGGACGATATCGACTGCCCACCTTCGTCCCTCCTACTGCACACCACGTCTCCTTGGATGACTGGCATCGTCGTCTTGCTCATCCCAATCCTGTTATCCTCAATAAATTAGTCTCTTTGTTTCGTCTTCCTTTATCGTCAAAAACATTGTCGTCTGTTTGTGAGCCATGTCAATTAGGCAAGAGTCGTCGCCTACCTATTAATCAGAGTCATGTCCCTAGTCGTCATTGTTTTGATTTAGTTTATGCTGATGTATGGGGCCCTGCCTCTACTCTTTCAATTTATGGGAATAAGTACTTTGTTCAGTTCGTTAATGATCACTCCAAATTTTGTTGGATTTATTTCTTGTCTCATAAATCTCAAGTTCTTCAGACATTCATACTCTTTCACAAAATGGTACAAACACAATTCAACACCACAATTAAAGCTCTCCAAACAGATGGTGGTGGAGAATTTGTCTCTCTTTCCTCTTTTTTAGAGCAAAATGGCATTCTTCATCGTATGTCCTCACCTTATACTCCCTCTCAGAATGGTGGTGTCGAACGACGCCATCGCATAGTTCAAGAAAAGGGCCTTGCTCTCCTCGCTCAGGCATCTCTTCCTTTTCAATTTTGGGAGAATGCATTCCCCACCGCAGTTTATCTCTCTAACCGCACCATTACCCCTCTTCTCCACAACAAGTCCCCCTATGAACTTCTCTACCAACACACTCCGGATTACTCCCGGCTTCGTGTCTTTGGGTGTCAATGTTACCCATACCTTTGTCCTTACAACACCACAAAACTCTCCTATCGGTCCATGTCTTATGTGTTCATTGGTTATACTTCCAAGTAAAATGGTTACCTGTGTCTTCATATCCCGACAGGGCGCCAATACATTACCCCTCATGTCATTTTTGATGATCAACACTTCCCATATGCTCACCACTCCTCCACACCATCTCGCCCTGCAGTCTGGGCCGGCCCTTCGGTCTCCACAAAACTCCTTGTCTCCGCGGTGCGTGGTGACCCACCGTCCCCAACACCCAGTTCCCCGTCCTCCTTGCATCTACCCGAGCCCTCCGATGTCTCTCAGCCGGCCTCACCGATCCCCAGCCTGATGCAGATCAAGATGGCCTTTTGTGGGTCAAACAATGATCTTGATCCAGGCGAGCTCTCAAGACCGATTCGAGGGCTATTGATGGTGAAGAGTGTCATACTCAAAAGGATGAAGAAGGCTCCACCATGGAACAAGGTTCAAAGGAGCAAGGTGATCTAATGTTCAAGTTTGAGTTCGTTCTTAATGAGTTGACAGCATATCGACGTCTCAGTAAAATGGGTCGTTCGGAGTCCATATTTATCGGATGAGGTCGTACCATACCTTGTTGGAACGAGGACGAAAAGATCTACAACTTTGATGTTGAAGGTTTCTCCAGAATCCACCTCGAGAATGGCCGAAATTCATCATCTTTACACCTGTGACTGTTTGGACGAATTTCCACATATTTATTTAGTTAATTTCGAATTTTAATTAATTAGATATATTTATTTTATGCAATTAGGAAATAATAAGGTGGAAGGAAAATATCTCATTTAGGTAATTCTTTTTCCACCAAGTTGTTAATTTTCTATTCTTAGTTAGTTTTACTTATCTTATGAAAGATTTACATATCTTTAGATTATTTGATTTATCTTTAGTTACCAAAACTCTATCTTTTGCACAAGATAGAATTGGTCTATTATCTATTTAAACTCAGGTTTTACATTTAATAAAAATTACATTGGAATTATAATTGAGGAACCCTTTTAAGGATTAAAAGGTTCCCTCGATTCCCAATCAAAAAGTCTTCGCAATCAATTTATGTTCTTGCTCATCCGATACCAAATCAACATCTAAACACAATCCCAAACCACACACAAAGGAGAAACCCATCCTGAGAAACCGTCGCTGCATCAGAGAAGCTGTCGCTGAGTCTGCCCAAAACTGTCGCCACTGTCCGGGCCGCCCCGCGGCTTCCTTGGCCGCCTCGCGGCCATCCCAGCGACTGTCGCTGCACACTTCCAGCATCCGCCGCTGTTGCCCTTTTACTTAGTTTTATTTACTTGTTTTTCTTTTCTTTCACAATAGTTCAAAGTCTTTATTGTAATTAATTGTAAACATCGAGAATAGCAAGGATAATTGCAAGATCGGGCCATCAACAGTTTTGTGTTCTTGATCTTGAATCCACAGGCGAAGGATCGGGGATCCCAAACGTATCACAACCACTCTCCCTCCACCGAATCCCCCAACTCCTCATCCGAGTCGAATAGTCCCTCGTCGGTGTCTCAGACGGATGACAACGCCTTTGCGGTTCAACCCGAGCCACCCGCTCCCTCTCACATGCGTCCCTCGGACCTCTCTACTCATGCCATGGCCACTCGAGCCTGCACCGGTGACCTTAAACCCCGTATACTCCACACATCCAAACACAACCCTCCTCCTGATTCAACCATAGAAAAAGAGCCCACCCGCTTCGCCATGGCATCCAAAAACCCCTCTTGGCTTGCTGCAATGCGCCAGGAATACACCGCCCTCACGACAAACAATACCTGGAGCCTTGTTCCCCATCCCCCTAATGTTAATATTGTCGGAAATAAATGGGTGTACAAAATCAAGAGGAAAGCAGATGGTTCTGTTGAACGGTACAAAGCCAGATTGGTTGCCAAGGGGTTTCATCAAGAAGAGGGTGTTGACTACTTTGACACATTTAGCCCGGTTGTCAAGCCATCGACTATTCGCGTCATCCTCTCTATTGTCGTGTCTCGAGGCTGGCATCTTCGCCAACTGGATATTAACAACGCCTTTCTCAATGGCGATCTTCAGGAGCTTGTGTACATGGATCAACCGACCAGTTTCGTTCATCCATCATATCCTGATTATGTCTGCCGGCTTCACAAAGCTCTGTATGGGCTTAAGCAGGCACCTCAGGCTTGGTTCAACAAACTCAAGTCGCACCTCATTCGTCAGGGTTTCTATGCGTGTCATTCGGACACGTCGCTTTTCGTGCATCCAAAGGATCGTCTCTCACCTTCCTCCTCGTGTACGTTGATGACATCATCCTGACAGACTCCGATCCTGAGTACTTACGTCAATTTGTTACGGCTCTTCATCATACGTTCACTCTCAAGGATCTTTGGCGCCTTGCATATTTCTTTGGCATTGAGGTAACATATCCATCCCCCACCTCATTGCATCTGTCCAAAATATAAGTACCTTCGGGATCTGCTTGAAGAGTGTGAAATACTTGACGCCAAAGGAATCTCCTCCCCTGCCGATCCTAGCTCCTCCAAACGGTATCCTATCCCCGATATTCCACTGGAAAATCCCACTGCCTACCGTCAAGTCGTCGGCACTATTCAATACGCCACCATCACTCGACCTGAACTGAGCTATGCTGTCAACCGTGCTTGTCAGCACATGCATCGACCCTTACAGTCTCACTGGCGAGATGTCAAACAGATCTTACGGTATCTCAAAGGGTCACTTGATCTTGGCCTCGTCATCACAGCCTCGCCCGGGTCGGATATTATCGCCTAGTCTGACTCAGGTTGGGCTTCCGATCCTCTCGATCTCCGCTCACAGCATGGGTTCGCTATATTTTACGGTGGTATCTGATTAGTTGGTCCAGTCGCAAGCAGAAGGTTGTTGCCAGGTCGAGTACAGAGGCCGAGTACCGAGCTCTCTCTTTCACTACGGTTGAAATTTTCTAGCTTCAACAATTATTAACGGAAATTGGGTTCCCGCTTCGGCGTGCCCCTGTTCTCCATTGTGACAACTTGTCGGCCACATTCCTTGCCAACAATCCCGTCATCACCAGTCGCTCCAAACACATCCAACTTGATTTCCATTATGTTCGGGAAAAGGTGGACTCCAAAGATCTTGTGGTTCGTCATGTTCCTGCATCCGATCAGATTGCTGATGTCTTCACCAAAGCTCTCACGGGTCGTGCCTTTACTTCATGTCGGTCTAAGCTGCTGGTCGTCTCTCGCCCATCATCTTGCGGGGGGAGGGGGGGGGGGGTAACAACGTGATATTATTATTATTAGATAGAATACTTGGTGTATATCCTTAACATATCTTGTATAGTCTTATCTTTGAGAGCAAGCCAAATCTCTCTATTTATGTAACCTATTGTGATTAATGAAAGTTAACAAGTTCTCTCAAACTATTATGGAGAAGTGTAAACCAACGACGTCCTTCCACCCAAAGAAGAGATTTTTGGAAGCCACGAATGCTGCCATGATCCTCTCAATTAACAAGATGCACGAGACTGTAACCTCATCCGTAACTATAATCAGTCACACCATAGCTAGATATAGAGATAGATAGATAGGGAGACATAGAGATAGACATATGGATAGATGGATAGATATATAGATATAGATCATAGAAGTTGGATCCCGTGTAAGCAACCCTTACAGTGTAATTTGTAAGCAGTGAAATTATTCGTAGCTACCAAACAATTATTCGTGCATAATAATGTAATTATTCGTATGTACCAACATGTGTAATTATTCATAGGTACCAAAAGATTATTCGTATGTATGTACATACGAATAATCACATGATACATACGAATAATGTCACTGTTCACAAGTTACTTTTAATCTCAGCCGTTTGATCTTCTTAATCCTACGCCCAGATTTGCTCACAAATTACACTGTAAGGGCTGCTTACACAGGATCTCTCTCTCTCTCTCTCTCTCTCTCTCTCTCTCTCTCTCTCTCTACACACACACACAGAGGATAGATCTTGTGTAAGCAAGCCTTACTGTGTAATTTGTGAGCAAATCTGGAGCGTCGGATTAAGAAGATCAAACGGATGGAATTAAAAGTAACTTGTGAACAGTGACATTATTCGTATGTACCAAGTGTTTATTCATATGTAGAAACATATGAATAATCCTTTGTTGCATACGAATAATTACATTTGTTCATACATACGAATAATTGCATTATTATACACGAATAACGCTTGGTACCCAAAAATAATTTCTCTCTCTCTGTGTGTGTGTGTATGTGTGTGTCTGTGTGTGTGTGCGCGCGCGCGTGTGTGTATGTATGTATGTATGTTTGTATTGGTTGCTATTTTTTTAATTCTATTTTACATTAATCCAATAGGTTAATGGTTAATTAAATGATAAAAAGAAATTAATAAAAAAAATATAAAAAGAATAAAAATTAATGATTGGTTGAAATAGCTAAAAATGACACATAAATAAAAACTCTTCTATTTTAAGAGCTTATATATAAATAGATATAAATATGGATATAAATTTTTTTAATATCTAAATCAATGAAATTATTTTAATTCTTTAAATTATATGGAAAATATGGCGGCATGGATGAATTAATTATTTTCAGTTATTTTAATATTTGAAATTATATGGATTGGAACGTACATGTGCAAAAAGTATCTGAAATGAATTATTGAGAATCCCGATCATTCTGAGAAGTGGAAAATGAATTGAGGATAGTTGATAATAAAATTAGTAAAAATTGATGTGGAAAAATGTGTAACATGATCATCGAGGATGCTCTAAATCTATGTTTATTAACCGGTGATAGGGATATCAAAAATACTATTTTAAAATAAATTATTTATCTTTCTCACATGATCTTCTTAGAATCTCATTTTTATTTTTTCTATTTTATTAATAACATCCATAATATTCCAAAATCTAAAATTTTGTTCAGAAATAGTTGTCCATTTAGATATTTTGTCCACATTATTTCATTTTTACCCATTATATAGGTTTGTTTGGATTCGAAATGCATTTTAATTATAATACACCTATAAATATAAATACTTAAATAGTGTTTGGTTAGCATTTTTTAAAAGTATGCTTAAAATAACATAAATTTTAAATAAAATACATTGTAAATTATGACTATTAATTATATTAAGTTTATAATGTAATTATAAATGTTACGCAATAATAAGTAAAAAAATTGTTATTTTAGACACATTATGAAATATGTTAAACAAACACTATTCAAGTATTTATTTATACATTATAATTAAAATACATAGGAAGCCAAACATGCCCTTAACACATGGATGGAGGAAAAATTAGAGCATCACCTTTCTCAATACAAAAACGCATTGATTTTCATTTTTTTTCAAAATATTCATTCAAAAATAATTATTTATCATAATATTCACACATTCAAAATATATATTAAATTTTTGCAGGTTTTAAAGAGAAACATGGTCTAAGACTGTGTTTAATTCGCAAACCCTAAAATTTGAATCAGAAGAAAAAGGGGGAAAAATTAATAAAAAAAACACTATTTTAAATTGCATTTTCTAATCAATTTCGGATTTTAACTTGCATTTTCAAATCAATTTCGGATAAAACACAGTTAAAACCATATTTATTTTACTTACATATTTTGAAATTACAAAACACAGTTAAAACCATATTTATTTTACTTAAAGCCGTGCTTCATTTAAAAAATGAACTCCTTTTATTTTTTTTTTCATTTTAATATTGGGTATAGTAAAAATATTTTTTTTTGAGTAATTTATCCACAACCCTAATATCTCCAAATTGTCAAATTTCTGTGGGTCATATGATGTGGTGGTGCACGTCCGAGCACATCATACGCTAACCAAACCGAGCTCACAAGTCGAGTGAGGTTCATCCTAAAATCAATTAGTGTTAGGTGGAGTAGCCCACCGGCTTATATCCAAGATTTTGATTCATATTTTTATCAATGTGGGATGTCAATGACATCTTTCCACACAAATCTAATAATTCCGAAACAAAAATTTCACGCTCCCCTAGAAAATCATGTTGCCGTCACTGTGTACTTTTGTGTTATTAGGATTAAAAAAAAAGGGTAAAAATTGTGTTCAAACGGCCCATTGATTTCTCAAGTCGGGTTTTCCTATCAATATTTTAGTTCGAAAAACAAAAATTAATAAATTAAGACCAGTTCTGAAAGTGGGTTTAGTGGGTTATCCATCTCTTCTTGAATCAACTTAATCATGATAAATAGGCTTTGATTATTGATTGATCACCAACTCTTTGGATTTATAGGTAGACCCTAGGCTAACAAGTGCAATTTATAAGCTTCCATCTCAGTCAATGTAACAAGTATTCATCCCATACATGTCTCATCGTGATTGATATGGTTCTTACTTGTTAGCAATTAATCGCCGACTAATACCCAACGGAATAACATGCCAAACAAAACTCTTATATGCAATAGTTATTGTCCAACTACATTCCAAATTAAAGGTTTGGTTAGTTTAGATCAATACCTACTACCAAGCAATTGGATATTTTTACAAAGATAACAATGAGAGGACGACATGAACTTGACATATATGCATAGTACTTGTTGTTTCAGCTGGGTTTAAATCGTATGTCTCAAATCCCGTCCCCTTGGCCTATTCCCTCTCACAAAAAGGTTAATTTTTAATTCTTTTAATCTATTTTTTTTTTAATTTAATTTAATTTTCTTTTTTTTTTAATTGGGGTTTGTGAGGGGGGAGGGGGTTGGGGGATAGGAGGGGGGACATTTTAGAGGACAGGTGATTTGGAGCCGTTTCAGCTGGCCCATATGAAAATTATATTAAAGGTAGTGGCAGATCTATGAATTTTTTAGAGAGCTAAAATTTCTTTTCGAGAAATATTTTTTTTTGCATTTATATATGAAATATATATATACGGAATTATTCAAATGTAAAATATCCTTAGAGTGTAAAATTTGCTTAAGGTGTAAAATTCTTTAATGAGTCTAATTTTTGTAAGTAAATTGCTAATGGGCCTAATTTAATTACTAATGTGCCTAATTTAATTAGTAGAATGTTTGTCCCTTGTCCATGCGTGTGCCCCCTGCCCCCCACTCTGCCCTCTTCTCGGGCCAAATTATTATTATTATTTTTTCTTTCTTTTGTCCCAGGATTTTTGTTTCGTGTTAACACTTTCTGCTATGCAAGTATAACTTAATTTTGTGCACATATAACATCCTATTGTGCAAATATAACTTTATTTTGTGCAGACATAATAATTCATTATAGGGTAAATAGGTAAATGTGCCTATTTCAATTATAAAAATTTATAATTGAAATATGTTTAATTTATGGGTAACTAGATAAATATGTCTAATTTTATGGGTAAATGCACTTTTTCCCGTTTTCGACACCTTTTGTTGTGCAAATATAAAGTGTATAAATAAAATGATAAAGTGCAAGAATAAAATCACGATGTGTATGAGTAATATTATGACGTGCACAATTAAGGTTATTGTTAATGTATTTTGAATCATTTTTCATCGGCGTCGCATCGGGGGGTCTGGGGGCGGACTTATCGTCTATTTGTTTTTAAGCATTTAACAATTTCAACTAAAAGTGCATAAATAAGATTAAAATGTGCAGGTATAATATTATGTTGTGCAAATATAACATATGATGTGCATATATAATAAGCTTTAAATTAAAGTCCATAAATAAGATTAAAATGTGCAAATATAATGTTATGTTGTGCAAATATAACATTATGATGTGCATATATAATAAGCTTTTAACTTAAAGTGCATAAATAAGATTAAAATGTGCAAATATAACATTATGGTGTGCATATATAATGGGCTTTTAAATTAAAGTGCAAAAATAAGATTAAAATGTGCAAATATAATGCTATGTTGTGCAAATATAACATTATGGTGTGCATATATAATAGGCTTTTAAATTAAAGTGCATAAATAAGATTAAAATGTGCAAACATAATGTTATGTTGTGCAAATATAACATTATGGTGTGCATACATAATAAGCTTTTAAAATCAAAGTGCATAAATAAGATTAAAATGTGCATTGTTAAGGTTAAAAAGTGTATAACTAAGATTATGATGTGCATGATTATCAATTTGCGATTGTTGCGCTTTTGTCTATTATGCAACCTATGTTATGTTGTGCAAATATAACCTTATGGTGTGCATACATAATAAGCTTTTAAAATTAAAGTGCATAAATAAGATTAAAATGTGCATAATTAAGGTTAAAAAGTGTATAACTAAGATTATAATGTGCATGATTAACAATTTGCGATTGTTGTGCTCTTGTCTATTATGTAACCTATGTGGGATTTGAACCCACATCTTTGTGCAAACGCACATTTCTCTACCAATTGAGCTAATAGGCTAAATTATGATTTTCATGCTAAAATAGAAGAACTTAATCGACATAAAGCATATCGCAATAAAATTCTAAAATCCAATTAGCTCATGATTCACAAACAATTTGACAATGCTACGAACATGAAATTAGCTCCAAATCAACCCAACATCACAACCATATCATCAATTTCAATCAATTTGGATGTTGGCAAAAAAAAAACTCCAAATTCTAAAATATATCACAATAAAATTCTAAAATCCAATTAGATCATGATCCATAAACAATTTGACAATGCTATGAACATGAAATTAGCTCCAAATCAACCCAACAACACAACCATATCATCAATTTCAGTCAATTTTGCTTTTGGCAAAAAACCCCAAATTCTAAAGCATATCGCAATATAAAATTCTAAAATTCAATTAGCTCATTATCCATAAACAATTTGACAATGATATGAACATGAAATTAGCTCAAAATCAACCTAACAACACAACCATATAATCAATTTCAATAAATTTGGCTTTTGGCAAAAAGCCCCAAATTCCGCTCCTAAATCAAACCCTAGGTTTTCAATCTCAACCTAAATCATTCAAACAATCTAAATTATTGTAATAAACAAGTTTAGGGTTAGAAATCATACCAAATTCGAGTTGAAAAAAAAGAGAATATCGGGTTTTCGAAGGTTTAACGAGCCAATCAAGGCTGAACACCGGTTTTAGGACAAACGGGCTAGGTGGGGGCGCTGATGGGCACGCACGTGGGGTGGTTTAGGGCTGGCTGGGTGCGGGTGAGGACGGGGGTTCGAGGGTGGTGTGGCTGGTGGGTCAAAGGTGGCTCGACGGGCTATGGAAGGGTGAAGATGACGAACAGTGAGTCGGGGAAGAAACGACTCGGTTGGGCTGCTGAAGGGCTCGAACCAGGCGGGTGTTGGGCTCTAGAGGTGCGCACAGAGGTGGGCTCGAGTGCGGCTAGGGGATCGTGGCCGGAGGCAGCTCGAGGTGGGTGTTGGAGGCCGGGAGAGAATGCGTTGCTGGCTGCTGGCCAGGAGAGAAGGCCGGGAGAGAGCGCCTGTTTATTGATTAAAAAAATAAAACTTTACACCTTAAGCAATTTTACACCCTAAGAATGTTTTACATTTTAACGCTTCAATATATATATATATATATATATATATATATATATATATATATATATATATATATATATATATGGAAGCTTTAAAATGTAAAACATCCTTAAAGTGTAAAATTTGCTTATCGTGTAAAATTTAATTTTATAATGTGAAACCGAACCACGCGCCCTATTTTTCTAAAAAAACCGAACCGGTTAATTTTTTTAAAAAGGACCATGATACATTTACACTTAGTGTAAAGTATCTAATTTACACTACCAATTAAATCTATACACATGTCCAATAAAAAAGACTTTCAAGTATCTCTATGGGTATTAAATGATTGTATAATATATCCACATATAAAATCTAGGGGTTTTTTGGTAAGTGTCCTTTTGATGCCCAAAATTTAAGCCCTAGGACTAAAGGGTTGAAATATTAGGTGAGTGTCCACAATTGACACTTTTGCCAATACCCTTATTTCTTCCCCTTCCCGAAATTAAAACAAGCTGAAGATGAAGGAGCTTGATCTGGCAATGGAAGCGAGATCTCCCACCTCCCGCCTCCCTGCTCGGCGGCTCCTCGCACCACCACCCCCGGCAGACCCATTGTAGGCCATCGTCAGTACACCACCGCCTCCCACCATCATCGCCGTCGAAGATGGACCGAGAGCGGCGAGAGCTGATCCAGGAGCCTATCGAGCTTCCTCCTCTCCGCCTACCTCTCCTCCTCATCTCCACCACCGGCTTCACTCTTGTCCCTGACTTGCGGGCTAATCGGAGAGAGAACGAGAGCGAGAACGGCCGAGCGAGTGCGAAGTTGGCGTGCGAGGGCGGATCCGGAAGTGAAGGACGAGGGAGAAATCGAAGGAGGAGAGATCGAGGCCAGCGTATTGCAGAACGGAGAAGTTGGGTATGCATCTAGAGGAAGAAGAGGGTAATAGAGCTATGGCACCTTAACTATGTCGATTGGCTGGATAACGTAGGTGGCAAGCATACCAGATGCGTCGTTGAATCAATTCGAATTAGAGAGAGTGAGGGAGAGTGATTAAAAGGGGGAAATTGGATTTGGGGATTTGGATCTGTACCAGTGCGCCGGACAAGGACAAAGGGAGGCTGCTACACTTACACAAGGGTAAATATACCCGGAGGGCAAATTAGTAAAAACAAATCAAAAAGCAGTCAAAAAGCAAAAGCTAAAAATCAGGCCTAATTAAACCCCCATTATCTCTCTCCTCTAATTAATGGATCTCTAATCCCTAATCCCTATGCCTGCCTTCAAGATGAAGAAGGCCAACTCCCAGGCGCGCCCAACACCCAACGGCTACTTCTCCAAAGCCGGAACCAACGCCCCCAACGCCCAACGGCTATCTTCTTCTTCAACCTCTGCCAAATCAATCCCCATTCAACACTGGAAAACATTCTCGAGGCCGGATACCACACCTCCATCTTCGTCTTCGTCTTCGTCTTCGACGACAAGAGGATTCAGGTCAGTGTGCGTCTTCGTCTTCGTCTTCGACGACAAGAGGAATCAGGTCAGTGTAGTATGCGTCTTCGTCTTCGCCTTCGATGACAAGCGGAATCAGGTCAGTGTGCGTCTCCCTCTTAGTTTTACTTACAAAATTTAATCTTTTCAATTTGATTTAGGATTTAGGTTTCGAATTTGATTTAGGATAACTCCTGTTCGAATTTGATTTAGGATTTTAGGTTTCGAATTTGATTTAGGATTTAGGTTTTGAATTTGATTTAGGATTTAGGTTTCGAATTTGATTTAGGATAACTCCTGTTCGAATTTGATTTAGGATTTAGGGTTCGAATTTGATTTAGGATTTAGGGTTCGTTACAAAATTTAATCTTTTCAATTTGATTTAGGATTTAGGTTTTGAATTTGATTTAGGATTTAGGTTTCGAATTTGATTTAGGATTTAGGTTTCGAATTTGATTTAGGATAACTCCTGTTCGAATTTGATTTAGGATTTAGGGTTCGAATTTGATTTAGGATTTAGGGTTCGTTACAAAATTTAATCTTTTCAATTTGATTTAGGATTTAGGTTTCGAATTTGATTTAGGATTTAGGTTTCGAATTTGATTTAGGATTTAGGGTTCGAATTTGATGTGTATTTGGATTCAAAGACCTTTTGGATTCATCTTATGTGTGTAATGTATATCCAGGAATTTTGGCCCTTATCAATAAAGTGTAAATGGATGATCGTGAATTTGACCTAAACGTCATGTATGAAACCGAACAAGAAGGTATGATTTGTCGTTCATTCATTAGTTTGGATAATTATATATACATATAACCGAAATTAGTGTATAAGTTGATGCTTGTTTTGTAACAGATAATGGATCTGATGGGATTCCTTCTGTTGGGGAATACGGTGACAATTTCAGTGATGGAGATGATAACCTCATTACGGACGATGAAAATAGCGAAGACGTCCAAGTTCAGAAGAACCAAATCGACCTCAATGATGAAGCTGACGAAAATGAAGAAGACGAGGACCAAGGTGAGAACCACCAAGACGAAGAAGACGGTGCTGATCGGGAAGGCTATGTGCAACTCAAACCTCTTGAGAGCGGTATGATATTTTCACAATCAAAAGAAATTTTGGATTACATGCACGCATACGCAAAAGCAATAGGATTCCAATATATGATCAGGAGTTCGGAGAAACCTAGTGATCCCAATGCACCTGACAAGTACAGAAGGCTGAGGTTGGCTTGCTCAAAGCATGGCAAATTTGATTCGAACTCAAAGAAGCCAAGGACAGGATCGACCTCTTGTATTACAGGATGTAAGTTCGGGGTGAATGCTGCAATTCATAAAAACGGAAAATGGGTTATTGGTGGGGTCCATTTAGAGCACAACCATGAGTGTGTGCCGGAGAATTTGACGCTCCTACCGAACTATAGAGTGATCAGCGAACGGAACAAGATCCGGATTTTGAACTCGGATAGGGCAGGAGTTCCTATAGCCAAGAACTTCGGAACTTTTATGGTAGATTATGGCTGCCATGCTTCTGTTCCATTCACCCACAAGGATTGTCGCAACTTAATCACCAAGACTAGACGAGGCCCAATGGAGAAAGGTGACTTTGCTGCAATACATGCTCACTTTGATGAAATGAGCAAAGAGAGCAATTCAAATTTCTTTTACTCTTACGTTGTGGATGACGAGGGGAGATTGGGGAACGTCTTTTGGGCCGATGGAAGGAGTAGGGCGGCTTACGAGGAGTTCGGCGATGTCTTGTTCGACATTTTTACACTTGGGCCCAAAGTGTTTGTTTTCGGCCCATTATGATTATAAACATACTCCGTATAAAACTAACTAGGTACTTTGAAATACATAAATACTGTAACGGCTCGGATTTTTAAAATATTAATTTTCGGAAAAAGAAAATCAAAATGAATTTAAAATAAATTCCGACCCAAATTTTCCGATTTAAAAATCAATTCCGTCTTTCATTTCGGGTTTTGAACGACCAATCAGCGGAAATTTAAATCTCCGACTCAAGACCCCAATTCCGTCTTCTTTCGCCTTTCTTATCCTAATCCAACTCATCACCCCCTAATTGAGGTAAAATCTTATCCTCACCTCCCCTCCCTCTCTATTTGGTTTCTCTTATTCTAGCAAACAAACAACACCTCATTCTACCCAAAAATAAGACCTTTTGTGTTGCAATTTGACCTTTGGAAAAATCAGATTTGTGTTGTTCAACCTCACATCCTCTCTCTCTCTCTCTCTCTCTCTCTCTCTCTCTCTCTCTCGGCATTCACAAGCCAACACCATTGTCCACCGCCATTTCCACGCCTCCACCACGCCACCACCTCTCCTCCTCTCCCCGCCACCACGCTGCCACCGCACCTCCTCTCCGGAGTGCCGCCTCCGTCGCCGCCAGCAGAAGCCGGAGCCACCGCCGCCGAGCACCTCCTCCGCGTCCCCTGTTTCCCGTCAAAGTCCGGTAAGCCTTCGATCCTTCGTTCCGACTCCAAAACCTTGTAAAGGTTCCCCTTTTTAACCTCCTCCTTCCTTCCTAGGCCACGCTTGGTTGATTCCGACCTCGGCGAAGCCAAATCGAGTCTCCGGCGAGCTCCGACAAACTCCGACGAGACCTCGAAACCCCCCCTCGGTGAGCCTCTTTCCTCCTCCTTCTTTCCGTTTCCGTTCTTGCGTGTGTGTGTCGGGGCGGCCGGCGAGACCGGGTGGCCGGAGCTCGGCTCCGCCGCCGCCGGAGGTCCCTCCTCCCTCTCCCTTTTTCCCTCCGCCGTCCCCTGGGCACACACCCCTGTGTGTTTCGTTCTTCTTTCGGCCAAAAGAAGGGAGGAAGAAGAAGGCTGTGGGCTCCCACGCCACGTCAGCCATGCCCCACCCATGGGCCCACGTCTTTTTTTTTTGACATGTCACACCCGGACCCGGCCCCCTCCCTTCCTTTTTGTTTCCAAGCCGGGTTTTGGTTTAAAGAAAGAAAATGAGGCTTGTGGGCCTAATTTCTGGGCCGGTTTTAGGGCCTGTTTTAAAGACAAGGATGTTGGGCCTATTTTTATTTTAGGGCTCGGTTTGGGGTTTATTAAAATGGGTCCGGTTTGGGTAAAATAGGGCTCGGTTTGGTTAACTAAAATGGAGGCCGGTTTGGCCTATTAGACAAATAAGGCCGGTTTGTTTTCTTTTATAAAATAAAAGGGTGTTTTGGTTATTTTTATAAAAAAAGGGTTTGGTTGGTAAATTAAAAATGAATGTTTTGATTTAATGAATATTGTTGGGAGTTTATAAATATTTTATGAAGATGTTAAAATAAAAGATGTTAGAAGTAGTATGTAAAATTATTGGGATTTAAAATATAAGATGTTGTTTGAGATTTAATATGTGATATTGTGGTGATTTATTATTGTGGTTAAATGTTATATGATTATGCTGAAGATGTGCAAATATATGCTAAGTAAGATTTCGAAATGATGGCATACAAATTGGTTAAGTATGAATTGGAATTATCTTAAGTTGGTGAATTGGAGAATTATAATGAGCATGGTTGTGAGAAGTTGAGATGATAGATTATGAGATAAGGTTGATAATATGGAAATGATGATGTGACGGTTATTATGTTAAGTTGTGAAGTTGTGTGTGTGATAATTCTATGCTTTGTGTGCCTTAGAGATAGAGTCATTGATGTGCTTATACTTGTTAGGTGACCATCTGTGACGTGTCGGATTTCATATTGCCTGGTTGATTGTCTTTTGCTGTTATGCGATACCAGGTAAGTCTCTTCGGAGCTTACTCATATTGAATAGAGCTATTCCCTGCTTTAGGTGCATGATATACTAGGTGTTGTATTCATGATCAGCATGCCATGTAGTACCATGCTAGGTTGCATCTACGTTGAGCATCCCATTTCTTTATGCGTATGTAAACAGAACGGCCGTTATCTGTGAAGTAACTAGAGTCATTGCTAGGGTCATAGGGTAGCCCAGCCTCATCGGGTACCCTGAATCAATCGAGTCATGCACTTCCTTATATTATTAGATGCCCGCGGGCTTTATTGTGGATCGGGTTAGGCATGCGTGCCGCCCTATTATGAATGAATGCATTCACGAGCTGGCCAGTCTCCACCTATCGGAAGGGGTGGAGGTAGGAGAGGGATATACCACTTGGTATTCTGTGCTAAGGCCTTATTATTATTATGTACTTGATCTTAGGAGCATGTTAGTGTGTTAATATTCCGCCATGCATCTAGAAGCATCTTTATTAGGTATAGCGTATATGTGTGCTTATGGTTGGGATGCAGAGTCAAGTGGGCATCGATCTGATCCCGCCCCATATCAATTTTTTTAGGTATTATTTATGTTCATCCTATCTGTGCTGTTTGCTTATTGCGCGGGTCATTTTGTCGGCGGAGAGTGAGCGCTGGGGTATAGACTTCACCAGACTCTGATTATATTTTTGGATTTACACTTTAGACTCCGTTTTGACCCGGCTCTGCCGTGGCACACTCTTGTATTACACTTGTTTTCGCTAGTCGCATGATTTCTGATTTCCACGCTTAGACTTACGACAGGTACAGGGGACTTCCCCGGGGATTCCAACGATCCCTTCGATTTTGGGTATGAAATCCCCCCCTTTGAAGACATTAAAGTAAGTTTTGAAACCTTCAACCTGTACTCGGGGCGCAAGGTCCTAACGAGGGGTTTAATCCCTCGAAACGTAACTCGGGAATCATAATCCCGGGCCGTTACAAATACTAGTTCAATATTATTTTAATCTTTGCTTTTATTATTATTTCAATATTATTCATAATATTATATTAACATTTTATGATACAAACTTTATAACAATATTTTATGTTTTAGTCATAATATTAATATTTTTAATCAATGCTTACGAACTTTATAACAATTAACACTTGAAAAAACTATACCATCTCGATTAGATATGTACAGCAACAACAAATAATTAACTATACCATATATAGATCATTATATGTATAATCTTAGGTCTTGGCTTCGAATGTCTCTCGATATGGCTCTCGATATCGATCATTATATGTATAATCTTATTTACCTTATTGTAACATAATATAGAAATAAAACTTGATAGAAATAAAACTCGATATGGCATTCATTGATATTCGATTGGATATCGGCTTATAAGTTATATCTCTACATTATATGTATAGTTGCATATGTTCCTTAATTAACTAATACTAGATAATTAATCTCCCATTATTTACCTTAGTGTAGCATAATATAGAAATAAAACTTGATTGAAAATCGATTAAAGCAATAGGTACTCTTCATTGATATTCGATTGGATGTCCACTATATCCCTACATTATATGTAAAATTGCATAGTTGCATGTGTTTCTTAAGTTATATCTCTACATTACATGTATAGTTGCATGTGTTTCTTAAGTTATATCTCTACATTATATGTATAGTTGCATGTGTTTCTTAAGTTATATCTCTACATTATATGTATAGTTGCATGTATTTCTTAATTAACTCATGCTAGATAATTAATCTCCCATTATTTACCTTAGAGTAACGTAAAATTGAAATAAAACTTGGTTGATATCGGATTTAATTAAACATATAACATAACTAAGGGAGGTTGTCTCTCCGTGGAATTGAAATAATTAAGCATAAGAGAGGTTGTCTCTCCCTAGAATTGAAATAAACATAAGGGAGGTTGTCTCTCCCTGGAATTTAAATAAACAAAAGAAAAATGCCATAAACTAGAGGGTTAGTTCATCATCAAGGTTGATCACCACCTTCTCCTTCTTCGGCCCAGTCGTGCTTTGATCCACCTCCTCTTCGAACACCTCCTCTAGCTTGACTGTATAGACCAGAGATTGCTCAAGCGTGAGCTGCTTTTGGATACCACTGCGGATCGGGGTGGTTCTCGGCATTGCAATGTCACACATACCCGCTATATTATCTGAAATTTTGTTGAACATCCAAAGGGTGTCCACTAGTGGGACATCGCCGGCGAGAATGTCCTTCATGAGGGGAGGTATATCCTCTGTTTATAAGCCTCTGAAGCAGCATGGTCAGTTCGAATTCCAGGTTGTGACACCTGGTGGAAACGCTTTCGTTGTAGTAAGACAAACCAACGGGGCTCTTGGGGAATATGTGTGTATGAGGTGCATTAGTTATTTCTTTAGGGCTTGCTTGGCTAAGACGGGGGGAGGATCTCGGGGTTGGTGGGGTTTTGGCAGTTTTTAGGGCTTTAGGGGTTGTGGTTTTTTGAGAGCCCTTTGGTGTTCTTGCCATTGTTGATTGAGGGAGAAAGAGATTGAGATTACAGAGGGATGAGTGAGTGCAAGATCAAAGGAGTACGTGCACTGGCCATACCTGCAGGATTCTCATCTCCTTAAATAGGATGGGTTCATCAACCTGATGGTGAGGAGGCGGGAAGCGCGCGCTTAATGCCGCCACCATGGGGATCCGTGCGGTTGGGAGTAATTACACCCGTGCCTTCCACCCGTGCTGGTTGCCGGCGCCATGGAGGTTTTTCGAAGAGTCACCCGGATCTTTCTTTTATTTTTAATATATATATCCATACAATGATATATATAGAGTAATTATTATAATAAAAAATCACTTCTAATAATTGGCGTACCCTATAAATCCGGATTTTTCTTAACATAATCCCAATTTGCATTACCGAAAATTGGGTATTAATAATAATTATGGTAGATAATCATTCTACGTTATGGAAAGAATCATTCTTAATCCGGGTAAATTAAACAAAAATTTAAAAGTGGTTAATATGTTTCAAAAAAAAAAAATAGAGATTTAGCCAAATTGAGTGAAATGCAAAAAAAAAAAAAATTATACTACCAAGACTCGAACCCTGGCCTCTTGCGTATCAAGGCAAGATTGAGAATACCTAAGACCAATTTAGCTAGTAGAACTTTATTGTTCCAATCACTACACATTCAGTATACATGCTTAAAAGACCTCAAGAAAAACTATTTTTTTTTTCCGAAACCCCTCCCTCTGTACGTAATCCCATATATTCAAATGCAAAATAATAATAATAATAATAATAATAATAATAATAATAATAATAATAATAATAATAATAATAATAATAACAACAACAACGTATATATACTTTATTTTGGATTTTCCTATAGATGATTCCAAGATATATTCTACCTCATAATCTCCCAATTTTTCAAATATTCCAAGATATATTCTACCTCATAATAATAATAATAATATTAATATATTTTCATAATTTTTCGTAATCTCCAAAAAAATATTTCCTTCCAATGAAAATATAAAAGTGTGGAAAAACCAATTTAAAGAAAAATATATATCCAAAGTGGTTATTTCCAAGACAATAATGATGGAAGAGTGGGTCCCAAACTCCAATTCAAAACGGCCAAATTGAAAATTAAGGAAATTGTGTCTTGGAAATCCGGATTAGACAAAAATTTAAAAGTGGTTAATTTGTTTAAAAAAATGTTGGGGTGGAGGTTCAAACCTGGGGCAACTTGCATGCTTGGATATGGGTGTAACCAATTAAGCTATGATAGATTACATTGCTATTTTTAACGGCGTTTTATATATATCTCATATGTCCCACAAACCCTAAACCTAAACCCTAAACCGTAAACCGTAAACCCTAAAGTGTAAACCCTAAACCCTAACTCCCCCTACCAAAATTTTTTTGTGTGAAAACTATTCTCACACACACACACACACACACACACACACACACACACACACATAAAGGCCCGGATTTTTAAATAATAAATTACAACAAATAATATAAAATGGATTTAAGTCAAAAAAATAAAAAAATAAAAATTCGGATTTTTTTTAAGGAAAACTCGTCTTTAAATTATTAAATTGAAATTTGAAACTCTTAAAGCGAATTCCGGCCCAATTTTTAACTTTGAAGGACAATTCTATCGTCTTGCCTCGAGATTTGAAATAAACTTTGGGATGTCGATATCTTCATAATTTTGAAGCGTTATTTTAATAGAGTCGGATTTTGGTTCGAGCGAACGGGTTCAAGATATTTTATTCCGGGTATTCAAACTTTACCTTCGGGACCACGATTTTGTCTTACTTCACCAATTCTTATCTAATTCCAACTTATCTCAAGGTTGTATAATTGTGGCAAAATCTTATCACCTTGTTCTCAAGATGTACATTTTTTTGGGGCAAAATGCCAAACACTGTGCACCTCCCTCCCTAGTTGTTTTCAGAATTGCAGCACGCCTCCCCTTTTCACCTTGTTCTTCACCTACCTCATTCACTCCTCTCGTTGTCTGGTTGCAATCACCAAGAGAAAACAAGCCACCACCTCTCCCTTTGTTTCCGATTCCAGTGTAACAACCCAGCCTTCCTGCCCTCGGTTTCGAACACCGTCACCTCTATTTCTCCCTCCTATTCACAGCAAGGGGCTCCGCCGAGCCCTGTTCAGGCCACCATCGATGGCACACTTCACCCCCTTCCTTCAAATCGAAAGCTACCCCCTCTTCCTTATGAGTTCAAGCAGCAACAGCTCTCCCCGACGACCGCCAAGAACCGCCAGCAGCCTCCTGAGCGCAGTCCGAGCCGCCGTCGATGCCATCTCCCTCACATCTCCCCGGTTCTGGATTCAAGCGCGGTAAGGCTCCTCCTTTCTCCCTCCTTCAATTTCGAAACCGCATAAAGAGCCACCTTTCTCGCGTTTCGTCGGTCACTGAGCGGCAGACCCGGGAAGAAGACGCTTCTTTCCCTCTTTGTTGGGCCTGGGCCTATCTTATTTCGGATCCGGGTATATCATGTTTTCAAAACCGGGTTTCAGTGGGGAGGGGTATTGGCATCCGGATCCTTTCCTCCTTCTTTTCTATGTGGGCTCGGGTTGGGGCCTTCATCCGGGTTTTCCTATCGGGTTCATTTGTGGGCTGCTGGGCTTTTGTTTAAAATTGGTTATTGTTATTTGGTGTTATTATAAATATCTTATACATGATTGTATTTAATCGGGTCATACTTTGACTAGTATTATATGTCTAAATTATTTTAAAATGATATTATTTGAGAATATGTGGTGTTATAATACATCTTTTCGAAATGATAACGTAGGTAGTAATGTTGTTTTATAAATCTAGTTTGTGAAACTAGGATTATTTTGGTGATTAAACATCGGAATTTATTCTATAATGATTTCGAAATAAGAAACATGCCGGAATTATTTTAATCGTATAAATTTATCAGTTGATTTAAGATTTAATGTTTATAAATGGGTTTTACCCAATTATGATTTGAGAAAATGTTTTGAATATGAGTTGACTTAACTTGATATTTAAGAGTTTGGAAATATTGTTGGTATGATTTATCAATGGGTTTGATTGGAAATGAAATGATTTCGGTTGTTGAAATATCGGAAGGGTTTTGGAAAACGGTTTCACTATCGGTTGGTTTTGAGTATGTTGAGAACTTCGGTTCGTGTGTGTGAGAATGTTGAATTGGTTCAGTAGCTTATGGAAATGGCTTGATGATAGGTGTGTATTGCGGTTGGATTGCTTTTGGACTTGCGTTTGGGCCCTTGATTATGTTAATTGCTGTTCTGCATTCTCAGGTAAGTTCCCTAGGGGGCTTACTCAGGTTGGACATTCATGCCTGTTGTTGCATTTTATGTTAGGTGTTGCATATGCATAAAACCATGCCATGTAGTATCCTGTTTAGGTTGCACTAATTGAATGAGCATCTGCTTACTTTATGCGTTTGAAACAGAACGGCCGTTATCTGTGATAGTCCTAGAGTCTTTGCTAGGGTCATAGGGTAGTCCAGCCTCATCGGGTACCCTGAGTCAATCGAGTCATGAACTTCCTTATATTATGAGACGCATGCGGGCTTTATTGTGGAGCGGGTTAGGCATGCATGCCGCCCGATTATGATGGAATGCATTCACGAGCTGACCAGTCTCCGCCCTATCGGAAGGGGTGGAGGTAGGAGAGGGATATGCCATTTGGCATTGTCTTGGGCCCTTTACAGTATTTATGCACATTATTATACCTAGGGGCATGCTAGTGTGTTTGACTTTCGTACTGCATTAGAGCATCTTTATTAGGTATAGCACATACTATGTGGCCTCAGCGAGGACTGCCGGTCCCGCATGAGTGGCTCGATCTGACTCCTTTCCCCGTTCTTTTTTTTTTTAGATATTTTCTGCAGATTTTGAGTACTCGATGTCTATATGACGGGGTTTCCTTTTTGGCGAATTGAAGAACCTGGCTAATTCTCTAACTTGGTGTAAATAGTAATAATTCGCTTATGTTTTGGTTTTGACCCTGCTCTGCCGTGACACTTTGTATCTTAACTTTGTTTCCGCTTTACCTTCATTTGAACTGAATTTTGCGACATAGTCTTAGGACAGGTTAAGGGTACCCAATGGCCCTTCGAGGTTTTTAGGGTTTGAAATCCCTCTTTCTACTAATCTTAAATGAGTTTGAAACCTCGACCCGTACCTGGATTGCAAGATCCGAACAAGGGGTTTCATCCCTTGAAACGTAACCCGAAAATCATAATTCTGGGCCGTTTCAAAGATGGTATCAGAGCTGAGGTTGTGCAATTCGGGTACGCAAGGGTCGAGTGTATGTTTTGGAAAACCGCCCATGAATTTCAAATGATTTGAAAGTGTTTTAAAGGGGTAAAATGAAGTTAAGAGGCCTAACTGAAATTGGACTAAGTAATGAACTTGATTGGTAATAAAAGAGGAAAACTGACTAACGGGGACGCGAGTGGGTAGTAAAGGCGCTAAACCACCCCTATTGGGTGTAGTTGGGAACGGTAGGCAAAATATGAGCTTGTTCTTTACCGATGGGTTGGGAGATTCAAATGAGGTCATTATGAGTGTTATTGACTGATTATATGCTGAGTGCTTGATATGCTAAAGTATGATTGGTATGCCTAACAATTAAATGCGTCTTGACTGATCTGTGCAAACGGGATAGTGGGAGTACCCTTGTTTCTGTGTAGTCAAACCCAGCTTGTGTTGAACAGTCCCTTCCACTATGTTAACCCCTTGACGGTTCTATCTAGCCTTTTCCTGGATGTCAGTGTCTCCCACGGGGAATTGGGTTGGTAACCACATTCTGTCGGGAATCACGGTTGGATATTAAGGTTGTCTGAGTGAGTATTGGAAGTTCTGGATGTCACTTTGAGTCAGAAGTAAGGAGTTTCTAGGGCTGTCCTTCTCAATTATTATGATGAGCAACCAGTGTATTCTTACCATAAAGAGCCTTACCAGAGTCTAACGGGAGAGAGAGGGTGATGAGTCAATTGGGGAAGAGTCAATGGATGCCCTTAGGGATCTCTGCCTGGTTGAAATGGGGACTCTCTCTGAATTGCATGACATGATTTTGTAGTCTCTGACACGTGCCTTATGAATAACCATTGGTACCAAGTTGTTGTATTATTACACGTGTGACTAGTTACATTGTTTAAGTCTCGTGTTATGTATTGCCTTCTATCATGATTGTATGTTATTTATAACATGCCTGCTTGGCATATTGTATTAATTGCGTTAATGATCAATTGGAAGCATGAACCACATGATATGAACCTATATTCTTGTTGTTTTGCCTGGGTTAGGTCAAAGATAGTGTGATCAACTCTTCTCTATACAAATGCCTGTAAATGATCTCATTGGCATGCTAGATGATGACACGTCAATGCTCCTTATTCCTTTTGTGACAAGAATCTATCGCATGCCCATCCATCTTGTATTCGTCAAATTGAATAGTGTTGATGACTTTGCAAGTTAATATCGTTGTGTGTTACTTGCGTGGAATGGAGAATGTGAGGTTTAATTGAGTCTTGGGGAATGCATGTTTCATCCTAGTATGTGCTGATTTGAGCTCATGTCCTCGTATTCTAGTCATACTGCCCATCACTCAGACTTGTGTTATACATCGTTAGACTTTCCTCATGCTTCTATACCGTCGGAACGTGATTGAATTGATTTCTTACGTGTCTTCATGATTAGTTGCATGCATGTATCGTATGTTAAGTGGAGCTTTTAGCATCATGTAGGGTCCTTGGTTGTGACTTGTGGGAATTTATATCTTGCCATTGGTATTGCTGACCTTCTATAGAGTTAAGTCCCTGATAGTGTGGTTCCTCCCCTTTCTATCATCTTAAATTGTTGTACTCATCCTGATTAGTTACTATTGAATTCGATGATTGACTTGCTTCCCGTAATGAGTAATCCTAGCATGCTTACATGTTATCGCTCGGTAGTGTTTCCCTATTACTCTATGACATCCTCTCGTGCTTGCATAGATGTATGACTTGGCACCTCGCATGATCACACACCACGCTATATCATGATTTCGCGTATGCATGACACCTAAATATTGGAATGAATCTATTTGAATTATCTTGATTGTAGTCGTGTTTTGAGATGTGCTAGTAGTATCCTGTAGGACTTTATGCTCCTCAATAAGACTCGCTAAATGATGATTTGGCATACTTATTCTATTACGTGAACATGCTTGTCCCATAATGTGATAGTTGTTATACCGTTTTATGTGCAATGTGACAGTTGTTCCTAACATGCTTATAATCTATCACTGGTGATGTCCTCTTGGTTACTTTCTGTAATGATGCCCCATGCTTTATGAACATTATGTTGAAATCTTTTAAATGACTCTTCACTATGCCCATGCCTTGTCATGTAACGCTAGTACTGTTCAGGACCTATGCTTTCTAAATTTATCTCGTCTTATGGGTACATGTTGTTCTTAGCTTACTATATGATCATTGTTGTCAGATGTGATTGTTACTATGCTGCTTTTATGTGTGCTCGTATGACGCTTCGTCTGATTGTTATGATATATCTCGTTATGCTATATTTGAACTCAATTGTTGATGAGTATACCATGTTCGTCCATCGTTCATATACATAATACCTGTTATTCTCATTAAATCCCGCATGACTTCGAATTTTGCATGATCATTACTGGTTCCGCATATCTTGCTTGAAGTTTCTAGACATCTCTGCTTCCATAGAATAATAGACTGCTAGTTGTCTCACAAGCATCAGTGTAGGACTCGATTGTGCCTTTGGAATGAATATGCATGTTGTTCTCCTTGCGATAGGTACATGTTAGTGTAGATTAATATGACTGATGTGCTCCATGATGAATCCATTTTGCTCATCACAATTGTAACCTAATAGACTTTCATAAGGGCATCGTTGCTATTCTAGGGTCGGAGTTTCGTCTCTAGTTGTCGTCTTTAGTTGTGGTCCGTTTTTGTCCCCGAAAAGAATTTGGGTTGTCCGCTCTTGTCACCCCCCTGTCTCCACTAACTTGGACTCTTGCGCGATACATTGGACTAGCGACCGCATGGGAAGGGAGAATGAGGAGTGGGATAGCGATAGAACAGCGCAACGGAAGTGTGGGTCCATAACCCACGGGCCTCAGGATCAATGATGTCGGCGGAACGAGCACGCATCGAGAATTGCGGATACTGAGTACGATATGACTTGCAAGCGAGAGTGTTCTCCGTTCGAATTGCTAAACCTTTTGAATTATTGACGATGATATTGCAATGCCCTACTGATGAGATTTACGTGTTGATGTGTTGACTTGATGATGACTATTGCCTGATTGCTTGTTGCCTATGATGATATGATTTGATGACTTATAGATCTCATGTACCATGGCGTCTTGACATGTTGCTACTCTAAGTTGCTAAGCGTGATTTGGATTCCTTTGCGTGTAAAATGTGAACTACATATCCTAAGAAGCCTGAATTGTATCTGATAAGGTTATAATGCAACATGTTAGCTTGACTTGATTATGTTCATATATGTTGTTGCGATGGTTATTGAGCATGATGGTAAACTGGGACTTGTTGAACCCATGATGTTAGGTTTATGAATGCTAGTTGCATGATATAGACCTTATGTTGATGATTTTCATGATTGCTTCTTCCTTAAACCTGTGGGTGAGGTGAGTGTTGAAAGAATTTTGGGCGGTTGGAATGATCGATGGTGTTAAGAGGTGAGTCGCGATAGAGGGATGTTGACTTAGGTAAGACTGAGTGAGCTTTAGGATTTATGAGAGGCAATGTTGGTGGTTTTGGTGAGCTTCTAGGTGATGCTGGTGATGCTTCGGGTAGTACGAGGAGTGTAAGGAAGGGCTCGTGAATATTGAGGACATGGTATTAGAGGGTACTTGGGTGTGAAGTTAGAGATATGGGTTGGATTCTTAGAGGTGGATGGTGTGGTAGTGTTTGACGGAAGGAGGGGCGATATTTGAGCATTGAGATGAATTGGGATTCCTTGGGGAATTTTTGTCTGAGTTGACATTGGCGAGTCTAGAAGGGGATTAGTCTTGGCTTGAGAGTAGAGATGGGCGAGCGAGAAGTTGCGTTTATTTTGACTTGTGATGATGTGGAAAAATTTGTTGCTTATGTGGATTGATGATATATATTGGCATGATGTTAGCTAACGACCATGATAAAACCTGATATGAAATGATACTACACGATTGATATGCAATACTGAAATCTAGTTGGTAGTGACAGGCGTTATCATGATATACTGATGCATTGCTATCCTATTGTGTTGTTTTAGAAGCATGTTAGGACGTGCTGTGATATGATATAGGAAGTAATGATGAGTATGAATTATGAGATAATGATGTACTATATGGTTGACAAGCATGATTATTGGTTATGTAAATGATGAATATGAGTTGAAGTATGATCATGATTAGTATATATGAGATAATGGTGCATGATTTCTAACGATTGTCATTCGATATTGTGACGAGTTAAGGTGATGTCTTTTAGGGCATATTGACATTTTAATGATTTATATACTACATGATCTTCCTTTTTCTGAATCTTAATAGCATAACCTTGTCGTGTTGATATGTTAACGTGATGAATTTGTGTTACGATTTCGATATGCGATTGTGAGATTTGATGTGTACTGACGTACTAACCCCATAACATCTAACCCGTTGATTTCTGGACATGTGTGCTTACATGATGAGTGATGAGCATTCGACTATGCACTTGTGATGCCCTCAGTATGATATAGATATACCTTACGATTCGTAGTATGTGAAAGCTTGTTGTCCCATTAGTATTTGAGACTTGTTGGCATGGTTATGTTTATGTTAGGCGGTTATATGATAGTTTGTGACTATGATATGATATGGTACTTGTTGAGTTGTGAATGATGTTGCATGATCTGGAAATTAGGAAGAGAATATTGGATTAGCCCTTAGAGGTGGATGATTCCACTTCCGAGCTTCTGAATTTGATTGATTATTATGCGAGAAACTGATTCGGTTTTGGAGGATTTTGGCGAAATTTGATTGAAACGATTCTACTTATTTTGGTGTAAAGTTGCTTGGTTAAACGTCTTATTTGAAGATTTTGAGCGGTTAGAAAAGGAATTACTTGAAGTTTTAAAGAATAAACGTTATCGAGAATTTCAACGATTTTGAGGCCAATTTTTTTTCCAATTGCGGAATCCCTTTAGAAACTTTTCAAACCCGGGCAACTCTATGATATTTCACGAAGTGGATACAAGCATTTTATGAGGGCGCTTGTAGGGTGGCTTGCTAAGACCTAGTGATGATATTGTAGAACTGTTAGAGTTGTGGTACTTCCGAAAAGTCAAAGCGAGGATGTGATAGGGGCGCTTATCGCATACTTGTCAAGGCCAATTGGAGGTGTCACGACCGTGACTAGGATGTTGAGAGAATCCCGAAAGACGCAACCGAAATGATTACAAGATTCTTGGACATGGTCCTTTGACTCATCAATTTCAAACTTCATTCCCTACTTTATTTTGGTTTTAGTCTCGGGGACGAGACATGTTTTTAGAGGTGGATGATGTAAAGGCCCGTATTTTTAAATAATAAATTTCAACAAATAATATAAAATGGATTTAAGTCAAAAAAATAAAAAAAAATAAAAATTCGGATTTTTTTTAAGGAAAACTCGTCTTTAAATTATTAAATTGAAATTTGAAACTCTTAAAGCGAATTCCGGCCCAATTTTTAACTTTGAAGGACAATTCTATCGTCTTGCCTCGAGATTTGAAATAAACTTTGGGATGTCGATATCTTCATAATTTTGAAGCGTTATTTTAATAGAGTCGGATTTTGGTTCGAGCGAACGGGTTCAAGATATTTTATTCCGGGTATTCAAACTTTACCTTCGGGACCACGATTTTGTCTTACTTCACCAATTCTTATCTAATTCCAACTTATCTCAAGGTTGTATAATTGTGGCAAAATCTTATCACCTTGTTCTCAAGATGTACATTTTTTTTGGGCAAAATGCCAAACACTGTGCACCTCCCTTCCTAGTTGTTTTCAGAATTGCAGCACGCCTCCCCTTTTCACCTTGTTCTTCACCTACCTCCTTCACTCCTCTCGTTGTCTGGTTGCAATCACTAAGAGAAAACAAGCCACTACCTCTCCCTTTGTTTCCGATTCCAGTGTAACAGCCCAACCTTCCTGCCCTCGGTATCGAACACCGTCCCCTCTGTTTCTCCCTCCTATTCACGGCAAAGGGCTCCGCCGAGCCCTGTTCAGACCACCATCGATGGCACACTTCACCCCCTTCCTTCAAATCGAAAGCTACCCCCTCTTCCTTATGAGTTCAAGCAGCAACAGCTCTCCCCGACGACCGCCAAGAACCGCCAGCAGTCTCCTGAGCGCAGTCCGAGCCGCCGTCGATGCCATCTCCCTCACATCTCCCCGGTTCTGGATTCAAGCGCGGTAAGGCTCCTCCTTTCTCCCTACTTCAGTTTCGAAACCGCATAAAGAGCCACCTTTGAGCTTCCTTCCTCCGTTTTAGGTCGATTCACCCGATCCCGTCGACGAACCGCGGCACCACCGGCGACGATTCCCGGCGAGTCAAAGACCCCCCCCCCCCCCATGGTGAGCACTCTCCTCTCCTCTCCTTCCGCACTTGTTTTTCCGTCAGTGTCGAATAGATGGGTCTGGGCAATCGAGGTCGCCGGCAAGGCCTTCTCCCCTCTCTTTCTCGCGTTTCGTCCGTCGCTGAGCGACAGACCTGGGAAGAAGACGCTTCTTTCCCTCTTTGTTGGGCCTGGGCCTATCTTATTTCGGATCCGGGTATATCATGTTTTCAAAACCGGGTTTCAGTGGGGAGGGGTATTGGCATCTGAATCCTTTCCTCCTCCTTTTCTATGTGGGCTCGGGTTAGGGCCTTCATCCGGGTTTTCCTATCGGGTTCATTTGTGGGCTGCTGGGCTTTTGTTTAAAATTGGTTATTGTTATTTGTTGTTATTATAAATATGTTATACATGATTGTATTTAATCGGGTAATACTTTGACTAGTATTATATGTCTAAATTATTTTAAAATGATATTATTTGAGAATATGTGGTGTGGATTTATAAATCTAGTTTGTGAAATTAGGTAGTTAATACATCTTTTAGAAATGATAATGTAGGTAGTAATGTTGTTTTATAAATCTAGTTTGTGAAATTAGGATTATTTTGGTGATTAAACATCGGAATTTATTCTATAATGATTTCAAAATAAGAAACATGCCGGAATTATTTTAATCGTATAAATTTATCAGTTGATTAAAGATTTAATGTTTATAAATGGGTTTTAGCCAATTATGATTTGAGAAAATGTTTTGAATATGAGTTGACTTAACTTGATATTTAAGAGTTTGGAAATATTGTTGGTAAGATTTATCAATGGGTTTGATTGGAAATGAAATGATTTCGGTTGTTGAAATATCGGAAGGGTTTTGGAAAACGGTTTCACTATCGGTTGGTTTTGAGTATGTTGAGAACTTCGGTTCGTGTGTGTGAGAATGTTGGTTCAGTAGCTTATGGAAATGGCTTGATGATAGGTGTGTATTGCGGTTGGATTGCTTTTGGACTTGCGTTTGGGCCCTTGATTGTGTTAATTGCTGTTCTGCATTCTCAGGTAAGTTCCCTAGGGGGCTTACTCAGGTTGGACATTCATGCCTGTTGTTGCATTTTATGTTAGGTGTTGCATATGCATAAAACCATGCCAGTAGTATCCTGTTTAGGTTGCACTAATTGAATGAGCATCTGCTTACTTTATGCGTTTGAAACAGAACGGCCGTTATCTGTGATACTCCTAGAGTCTTTGCTAGGGTCATAGGGTAGTCCAGCCTCATCGGGTACCCTGAGTCAATCGAGTCATGAACTTCCTTATATTATGAGACGCATGCGGGCTTTATTGTGGAGCGGGTTAGGCATGCATGCCGCCCGATTATGATGGAATGCATTCACGAGCTGACCAGTCTCCGCCCTATCGGAAGGGGTGGAGGTAGGAGAGGGATATGCCATTTGGCATTGTCTTGGGCCCTTTACAGTATTTATGCACATTATTATACCTAGGGGCATGCTAGTGTGTTTGACTTTCGTACTGCATTAGAGCATCTTTATTAGGTATAGCACATACTATGTGGCCTCAGCGAGGACTGCCGGTCCCGCATGAGTGGCTCGATCTAACTCCTTTCCCCGTTCTTTTTTTTTAGATATTTTCTGCAGATTTTGAGTACTCGATGTCTATATGACGGGGTTTCCTTTTTGGCGAATTGAAGAACCTGGCTAATTCTCTAACTTGGTGTAAATGGTAATAATTCGCTTATGTTTTGGTTTTGACCCGGCTCTGCCGTGACACTTTGTATCTTAACTTTGTTTCCGCTTTACCTTCATTTGAACTGAATTTCGCGACATAGTCTTAGGACAGGTTAAGGGTACCCAATGGCCCTTCGAGTTTTTAGGGTTTGAAATCCCTCTTTCTACTAATCTTAAATGAGTTTGAAACCTCGACCCGTACCTGGATTGCAAGATCCGAACAAGGGGTTTAATCCCTTGAAACGTAACCCGGAAATCATAATTCTGGGCCGTTACAACACACACACACACACACACACACACACACACACACACACACACACACACACACACACACACACACACACACACACACACACACACACACACACACACACACAAGATAGATTACATTGATATGTTCAACGGCGTTTTATATATATCCCGTAACTCCCGTAAACCCTAAACCCTAAACCCTAAACCCTAAACCCTAAACTCCCTCTACCAAAAATTGTTTGTGTGTGAAAACTATTCACATATATAAGATAGATTACATTGATATAATCAAAGGCGTTTTATATATATCCCATACCTCACGTAAACCCTTAAACCCTATTACCCTAAACCCTAAACTCCCTCTACCAAAATGAGTTTGTGTATCAAAACTATTCACATATATAAGAGGGTTATATATTGGCCACTTAAGTTTTCTTTATGTTATATAGGTATAACTTTAGATGTGATACAACTTTAATTTAAATTAGTAAGTTTAGAAAAAAATCTTAAATATTTGGGTTGTAATGCTATTATAATATAAGATAGTATAGATATAGTATATATGTACTACATTTATAGATAATGCCCATATATATTCCATCCTCCGAAAAAAAGAGAGAAGATACTAAAACATGAATGTCACTTTGTTATATCGCTACATATGATATTCCATTTTTTTAATGAAAAACCCAATTGAGTGAAAAAAAATAGAGATTTAGTCAAATTGAGTGAAATGCAAAAAAAAAAAAAGACTACCAAGACTCGAACCCTAGTCTCTTGCGTATCAAGGCAAGATTGAGAATACCTAATGTAAAGGCCCGGATTTTTAAATCTTAATTCTCGGAAAAAGAAATTAAAAATGAATTTAAATCGGATATTTTAAGGAAAACTCGTCCTCGAGCACATGTTCGATTTTAAAAATCCTTCCGACATCGTTTTAGGATTTTGATTTTGACGGAATTTGATTCCGCTTTATGTATTACGAGTCTTGATAAATTAATTTAAATTCAATCGTTTTGAAAATAATATGAGATTTCGATTTAAATCTCGATAAAGTCGGGATTTACGGATTTGAATTTAAATGTCGGGTATAATTCTTTTAGCATTTCATGTCTTGGGAACCACATGTATATTCCACTCTTTTCCCTTTTCTTCTCCTCTCTCTCTCTCTCGTTGCTTGTCTAGCCCAGCTCTTGTCTTCTTCCCTTCGTTTTATCCTCTACAGCTCAGCAGCAAGGACAACTCCAAAATCTCCCCTTGCTTTATCTGATTTTGGCCAGGCAGATTCCCACGCCAAAATGCCTAATCCTGTCCTCCTGAATTCGTTTGATTTCTCCTCAGAATTTGACTCCCATCCAATCTCCCCCACTCTCACTGTGCAATCTCTTCCAAAACCCCAAAGCTGCCTCTGTTGGCCGAGAGCCACCCCTTCCCCCGTTTCCGCCCACTGCCGACATCACCATCCTCCGCCTGAGTCTAATCGCTGTAAACCGCACCATCACCCGTCAAGCACCCGACCTGTTCGCGACCAAGACCTCCCAACACTCTCCTCCTCCTTGTTGGGACTGAGGATCAGCCTCGTCTCTCCCTCTTCTCGTCGAGCAGCAGAAACCGCATCTCCACCGTCTTCCTCGACGCCGACGAGCCCGACGAAGCCGCGCCAGCACCAGTCTCCCTGTCTCGCATCTCCAAGGTCGGTCAAGCCTCTTCTTTCGTTTTTCCGCGCATTCGACCCCTAAAGGTCCGCCTTTATACCTTTTCTTTTCGTCCCAGACCGATTCCGGCATAGACCCGCCGCCAACGACGCCCAATCGACCCCCCGAAGGCGTTTTTCGGCGAGCATCGAAACTCCCTCGGTGAGCATCTCCTCCCTCTCTTTCTTTCTTGTCGTTTTGAATCCATGAGTTCCAGTAGTCGGAGTCGGTGTCCGGTCCGGAATCGCCGCCGGCGAGCCTGGGTTCAGCCGTCCTCCTTCCGCTTTCTTTTTCCGCTTGAGCTCTGTCCTTCTGATTTTTGAGGGGAAAAGCTCCAGAACCGTACCCTCTTTCATTTCTTTTGTTTGTGGGTTGGGCCTAATTTCATCCGGGTCGTGGGCCAATCCGAATCCCTTTCCGGGTCCTATTTCATTCCGTGTTCAGGTCCTTGTTCTTTTAATTGTGTCCGGGTTTGGGCCTTAATATGATGGATCCGGATTTCTTTCATGGGTTGGGGAGTTGGGCCTTTGTGTGTGTTGAGATTTAATGTAATGTGTTATGTTATTTTAAGTTGTTATCAATTATTTTTATATATGGTATATTAAGAATTGTGGCTGGTTATTCTAGTATTATTAATTTTGGAGTTTTATAATAAATATAATCTGTAATGTTATATATTATGAAAGTATTTAGAAAATAACATTATTTGGAATAATTATTTAGTGATGTTTTAATTTGTGATTTTTGGGAGATTTGAAATGAAACATGGGTTTGATTTATAAATATGGTTCTGAAAATAGAATTATTTTGTGATTTAATGTCGGACTTTATTCTATAACGATTTCGAAATAAAAGAAAAAAAAAACATGTCGGAATTATTTTAATTGTATAGATTTACAAGTTGATTAAAGATTTAATGTTTATAAATATGTTTTGGCCAATTATGATCTGAGGAAATGTTCTGAATATGAGTTGACTTAACTTGATATTTAAGGGTTTGGAGCACTTTGGGAAATGAGTTTGGAAATATGGTTGGTACGATTTCACCAATGAGTTTGATTGGAAATAAATGCTTTTGGTTGATGTTGATCGTATCGGAAATGTTTTTGAAAATGGTTTTACTATTGGTTAGTTTTGAGTATGTTGAGAACTTGGGTTCGTGTGTATGAATGTTGGTCCGGTAGCTTATGGAAATGGCTTGATGATAGGTGTGTATTGCTTTTGGATTGCTTTGGGCCCTTACTTGTGTTATCTTGCTGTTCTGCATCTCCAGGTAAGTCTCTTCGGCCCTTACTTATACTAGGTGCTTGCATTCATGATCAGCATGCCATGTAGTACCATGCTAGGTTGCATCGGTCGTTGAGCATTCTATTTCTTTGTGTGTATGTAAACAGAACGGCCGTTATCTGTGATAGTCCTAGAAGTCTTTGCTAGGGTCATAGGGTAGCCCAGCCTCATCGGGTACCCTGAGTCAATCGAGTACTTCCTTATACTATGATATGCCTGCGGGCTTTATTGTGGAGCGGGTTAGGCATGCGTGCCCCTCGATTATGAATGAATGCATTCACGAACTGGCCAGTCTCCGCCTGTCGGAAGGGGTGGAGGTAGGAGAGGGATATGCCGCTTGGCATTGTCTTGGGCCCTTTACAGTATTTCTGCACAATATTATGAACTAGGAGCATGCTAGTGTGTTTGAATTTCGTACTGCATTAGAGCATCTTTATTAGGTATAGCGTATATGTGTGCTTATGGTTGGGATGCAGAGTTAAGTGGGCATCGATCTGATCCCGCCCCAAATCAATTTTTTTAGGAATTATTTATGTTCATCCTATCGGTGCTGTTGCTTATTGCGCGGGTCATTTTGTCGGCGGAGAGTGAGCGCTGGAGTTATACACTTCACCGGACTCTGATTATATTGTTTTGGATTTATACTTTTGACTCCGTTTTGACCCGGCTTCGCCGTGGCACTTGTATCTGTACTTTACTTCCGCTTTACTCCCGTTTGAAATGGTTTCCGCGACATAGTCTTAGGACAGGTTAAGGGTACCCAACGGCCCTACGATACTTTAGGGTTTGAAATCCGTCTTTATTATTGACCTTTGAAATGAGTTGAAACCTCGACCCGTACCTGGATTGCAAGATCCAAACAAGGGTTTTCATCCCTTGAAACGTAACCCGGAAATCATAATTCCGGGCCGTTACACCTAAGACCAATTTAGCTAGTAGAACTTTATTGTCACAATCACTACACATTCAGTATACATGCTTAAAAGAACTAAAAAAAAACTAATTTTTTTTCCGAAACCCCTCCCTCTGTACGTAATCCCAAATATTCATATGCAAAATAATAATATTAATAATAATAATAATAATAATAATAATAATAATAATAATAATAATAATTATAACGTATATATACTTTATTTTGGATTTTCCTATAGATGATTCCAAGATATATTCTACCTCATAATCTCCCAATTTTTCAAATATTCCAAGATATATTCTACCTCGTAATAATAATAATAATAATAATAATATATTTTCATAATTTTTCGTATTCTCCAAAAAAATATTTCCTTCCAATGAAAATCTAAATGTGTGGCAAAACCAATTTAAAGAAAAATATATATTGACCAATGAATTTTTTTTAGCTTTTGCTATATCCAAAGTGGTTATTTCCAAGACAATAATGATAGAAGAGTGGGTCCCACACTCCAATTCAAAACGGCCAAATTGAAAATTAAGGAAATCGTGTCTTGGAAATCCGGATTAGACAAAAATTTAAAAGTGGTTAATTTGTTTAAAAAAATGCTGGGGTGGAGGTTCGAACCTGGGGCAACTTGCAAGCTTGGATATGGGTTTAACCAATGGAGCTATGATAGATTACATTGATATGTTCAACGGCATTTTATATATATCCCATACCTCCCGTAAACCCTAAACCCTAAACCCTAAACTCCCTCTACCAAAATTTGTTTGTGTGTGAAAACTATTCACATATATAAGATAGATTACATTGATATAATCAAAGGCATTTTATATATATCTCATACCTCCCGTAAACCCTAAACCCTATTACCCTAAACCCTAAACTCCCTCTACCAAAACGAGTTTGTGTATGAAAACTATTCACATATATAAGATGGTTATATATTGGCCACTTAAGTTTTCTTTATGTTATATAGGTAAAACATTAGATGTGATACAACTTTAATTTAAATTAGTAAGTTTAGAAAAAATCTTAAATATTTGGGTTGTAATGCTATTATAATACAAGATAGTATAGATATAGTATATATGTACTACATTTATAGACAATGCCCATATATATTCCATCCTCCGAAAAAAAGAGAGAAGATACTAAAACATGACTGTCACTTTGTTATATCTCTACATATGATATTCCATTTTTTTAATAAAAAACCCAATTGAGTGAAAAAAATAGAGATTTAGCCAAATTGAGTGAAATGAAAAAAAAAAAAAAGACTACCAAAATTTGTTTGTGTGTGAAAACTATTCACATATATAAGATAGATTACATTGATATAATCAAAGGCATTTTATATATATCTCATACCTCCCGTAAACCCTAAACCCTATTACCCTAAACCCTAAACTCCCTCTACCAAAATGAGTTTGTGTATGAAAACTATTCACATATATAAGATGGTTATATATTGGCCACTTAAGTTTTCTTTATGTTATATAGGTATAACATTAGATGTGATACAACTTTAATTTAAATTAGTAAGTTTAGAAAAAATCTTAAATATTTGGGTTGTAATGCTATTATAATACAAGATAGTATAGATATAGTATATATGTACTACATTTATAGATAATGCCCATATATATTCCATCCTCCGAAAAAAAGAGAGAAGATACTAAAACATGACTGTCACTTTGTTATATCTCTACATATGATATTCCATTTTTTTAATAAAAAACCCAATTGAGTGAAAAAAATAGAGATTTAGCCAAATTGAGTGAAATGAAAAAAAAAAAAGACTACCAAGACTCGAACCCTGGTCTCTTGCTTATCAAGGCAAGATTGAGAATACCTAAGACCAATTTAGCTAGTAGAACTTTATTGTTCCAATCACTACACATTCAGTATACATGCTTAAAAGAACCAACATACACAACTCAACAAAAACTATTTTTTTTTCCGAAACCCCTCCCTTTGTATGTAATCCCATATATTCATATGCAAAATAATAATAATAATAATAATAATAATAATAATAATAATAATAATAATAATAATAATAATAATAATAATAATAATAATAATAATAATAATAATAATAATAATAATAATAACGTATATATACTTTATTTTGGATTTTCCTATAGATGATTCCAAGATATATTCTACCTCATAATCTCCCAATTTTTCAAATATTCCAAGATATATTCTACCTAATAATAATAATAATAATAATAATAATAATAATAATAATAATAATAATAATAATAATAATAATAATAATAATAATAATAATAATAATAATAATATATTTTCATAATTTTTCGTAATCTCCAAAAAAATATTTCCTTCCAATGAAAATCTAAATGTGTGGAAAAAACAATTGAAAGAAAAATATATATTGACCAATGAAAATCTTTTAGCTTTTGCTATATCCAAAGTGGTTATTTCCAAGACAATAATTATGGAAGAGTGGGTCCCTCAAGCCGCCTCCCTCCCTCACTCCACTTCAAATTTCAAAACGGCCAAATTCAAAATTAACCCTCCACTTCAAAACGGTCAAATTCAAAATTAAGGAAGTTTAAAAGTTGGTTAATTTGTTTTAAAAAAATGAGGTCCCAAAAATTTAAAAGGAGGTTCGAACCTGGGGCAACTGCATGTTTGGATATGGGCCTTACCTATTGAGCTATGATAGGTTACATTGATATTTTCAACGATGTTTTATATATATCTAACACGTCCCATAAACCGTAAACCCTAAACCCTAACCCTAAACCCTAATCCAAGATTATACTAAAATTTGTTTGTGTGTGAAAACAATTCACATATATATAAGATAGATTACATTGATATGTTCAAAGGTATTTTATATCCCATACCTCCTGTAAACCCTAAACCCTAAACCCTAAACTCCCTCTACCAAAATTTGTTTGTGTGTGAAAACAATTCACATATATATAAGATAGATTACATTGATATGTTCAAAGGCGTTTTATATCCCATACCTCCCGTAAACCCTAACCCCTAAACCCTAAACCCTAAACTCCCTCTACCAAAATTTGTTTGTGTGTTAAAACTATTCACATATATAAGATAGATTACATTGATATGCTCAAAAGCGTTTTACATATATAAGATGTATTGGCCACTTAAGTTTTTTTTATCTTATATAGGTATAATTCGATGTCCGAGACTATGTCGAACGAGGATTCCGACCACTAATATCAACTCGATCAAACATATGTTTGGGTATAGTTACGAGTGATCTTAAATTTCTCATATGAGTGATATACGATCTTATGGTTTGCGGATGAGCATTTCGCTATGATTTGATCCAAGAGTCCCGATCTCATTAACATGAATGTCACTTTGTTATATCTCTACATATCATATTCCATTTTTTTTAAATGAAAAAACCAATTGATCGAGTGAAAAAAAAAGAGATTTAGCCAAATTGAATTAAATGCAAAAACAAAATTGAGACCAACAAGAATCGAACTAAGTAATTGAGACCAACTTAATTAGTTGAGACCAACTTAATTTTGAACTTATATTTATATTAATTTTAAACTTATATTCATATTAAATACTCATTTTTTTAGTCATTTGAGATTTTTTTTAACATCAAATTAAAATAAAATTAATTTTAATTGTAAACTTCAATTTCCATACCAACATTATAACACATTAATTTTAAACTTATGTTCAGTTTTAAACAAAAGCAATGAAATATACATTCACATTTTTCACAAAATATGTGGAAATCAAAATTGAAACAAAAGGTGTGGAAAATAAAAGGAAATTAAAAAACTCATATTAAATGTCACGTTGGATTATATCACCAAATTGACCGTTGGATTAAACAACATCTACGGTCATTAGAATTAGGTTTTTTTTTTTTTTGTAATTTGAGCAAATTCACACCCTATTAAACAACAACTTTGCAGCAAGATTTTGAATTGTTTCTCTCGGAGTGCAAATTCACAATTGTGGTCAGTATGTCTGTGCAACAAAGCTTGCAGCGATTCTTCTCGGAGTGCAATTTCCCGACGAAGAGGAATGCAGAATGCGCCGTCCTCGATTACGTGCCGTCATGGCCGCCCTGCCTCCATACAAACTTGTAGGAGAGGAGAGAATGCCGGTAGACAATTTTATGGGTGTCCATTGTGGAAGGTTGGACAACATTGTGACTTTTTCTATTGGGTCGACGAAGCTACACCAAGTACATCGAATGTTCAGGGTGCTATGGAGAGCTTAAATGTGTTGCCAGTAGAGAATTTTATACTCAAAGTTGTCATTGGTTTGATGTTTGTAATGGTTGTGATAATGTTGATGAAAATGTAATGGGATGTTTTTTTTATTGAAAAATCATGTGTTTTTTTAGCATCATCAATCTATTTATATTAAATTGAGATTACCATGGGTTAAATTGAAAAAAAAAAGAACAAGGAGGGATGGTGGGAGTTAAAGGGGATCCGTTTTATGTGTTTTTTTAATTATTTTCATTTTGTTTAAAATTAAAAAACCATTACAGGTAAAAAGAAAAGGCAGGGCGCTACAAAGAAAAAGGAAGTGAGAGAAAAAGGGGGCCGAGAAAAAAGGGGCGATTTTAGGGTTTTAGGGCGAGTTCCTCTCCTATCAGCCATCATCGTCGCCAGCGAACTCCACAACAGACTAAGCCTAACCGTCGTCGTCTGCCACACAACCACGTCCTCTTCAGCGGTTCTTCTCCAGGTTACAAGTTCTGTGTTTTTGAACTTTTAATTTCAGCGCTTCTTCACCGTGCATTTGGTTCATAGGCATTTGGATTTGTTTTTAATTCAGTTTCTTGAGTTGAAAACCATTTTAGATTAGTAGAATCATATTAAGTTTGTGTTATATTTCAAGTTTAGGAATTGTAAATTAAGTGATTTGGGAATATATTGGCATTTGGAATTGAATGAGGATTTTGCGTTAGGTATTGACAATTGGATTGATAGAGGATTTGGGGACATATTGTTTTGGGTTGGATTTCATTAGGCATATATTGACATTTGGATTGTAAGGGATTTCGATTTTTGTTCAGATTTGTCTTTGGTGTACCATGGATAGTTTTGTCTTTGGTGAAATTAGAGTTCCATTGCTTGAGGTTTGTTGGCAATCAATCTAATTTTGGGTTACATTTCATGAGAATCAATCTAGGTTATGAATTGTAAATTAGAGTTCAGGTTTGTTGGGAATCAATCTAATTCGATTTTTGTTCAGATTTGTCTTTGGTGTATATTAAAATTCTTTGGTGAAATTAGAGTTCAATTGCTTGAGGTTTGTTGGAGATCAATGAGTTGAGGATGTTAAAAATATTGTGAAATTAGAGCAAAGCTTCTGCAAACTATCCACCTTGAGAGCTTCTACAATCACACTGCAAAAGCATTTAATGTTAGATTCAAGTAGAAACTGTACAGTAAAATTGACAAGTGAACTCTGAAATGGTCTACAATACAAGCAAAAGATAGTCCAGAACCAGGGAAAACCTTAGTAGTTTACAAACAAAAGTAACATTAACTACCCACCCACCTTAAGAGCTTCTACATTCATAGTTGAGGATGTTTTATTAGGATTATTTGGCCCTTTTAAACAGAACTCGTTAGAGGTCATACTAGGATTATTTGGCCCTTTTAAACATAACATGTATTATTAGGATCAATATGAAATAAGGTTTTTAAAACCACAAATTGTTTAAACAAAACATGTTTTATTCGTAATCTTGCATTACCTTGAATGTTTTATTTGGCCCTTTTAAACAGAACACGTTAGAGGTCATACTAGGTTCTTATTTATCCATTTGTTGTTTGCTTCACGTTTGTGTTTTCAATCAAATTGTTTGATTCGTAATCGACATATGTTTTTTTTATCTTGTTGCACTACAACAGTTAAGATATGGCAACACCAGACCAACCAATCAACATAGATTCTGAATCTGATGGCTTGGAGTCAGACAACTCCGAGGAAATCGAAGTTAGTGAAGGTGAGTGATGCGTTGGTTAAACTAGATTCATAGGCACTTTCAGTACCAAATTAGAGTATAGATAAAAAAAAATTTGGAATTATTTATCACTTGCTTGAGGTTTGTTGGAGATCAATCAGTTGAGGATTTTCTATTCGAGGAACAGGACAACGACTGTAACGGCCCTGGATTATGATTCCCGAGTTACGTTTCGACGGATGAAACCCCTCGTTAGGATCTTGCGCCCCGAGTACAGGTTGAAGGTTTGAAATTCTATCCTAACATTTTAAAGTGGGATATCCTACCCAAAATTCGAAGGGATCATTGGAATCCCCGGGGAAGTCCCCTGTACCTGTCATAAGTCTAAGCGTGGAAAACCAACAGTCATGCAAGTAGTAGAATCAAGGTGTAATACAAGAGGGTGACACGGCAGAGCCGAGTCAAAACCAAATCAATAAGCGTATTTATCGAAATTTAATATACAATGTTAGTGGAGTTAAACCATTTCTTTGAGATCGCCCAAGAGAGTTCCCACGTCATGGAAAACAATGAATAATCATGCTGCAAAGCAAACCTAAAAAAAATGTATGCGAGGCGGTGTCAGATCGAAGTCCTACGCAATATAGTCCCAAACAAGCAGACATATACACACGCTAGTCCTAATAAAGATGCTTCTAGATGCAAGGCGGAATATTAACACACTAGCATGGTCCTAAGATCAAGTGCATAAATATAATAAGGCCTTAGCACCGAATACCAAGTGGTATATCCCTCTCCTACCTCCACCCCCTTCCGATAGGGCGGAGACTGGCCAGCTCGTGAATGCATTCCATATAATCGGGTGGCACGCATGCCCAACCCGTATCCACAATAAAGCCCGCAGGCATCTCATAATATAAGGAAGTTCATGACTCGATTGACTCAGGACGGGACCCGATGAGACTAGGTCGTCCTATAACCCTAGCAATGACTCTAGTTACTTCACAGATAACGGCCGTTCTGTTTACAAAAGCAATGAGTAAACGAATGCTCAATCATGAGTGCAATCCTAGCAGGATACTACATGGCATGCTTTATTATGAATGCAAGCACCTAGTATGCACATGGCTACAAGGAGGGAGATCTCTTTTCGAATCTGAGTGAGCTCATATAGGAACTCACCTGGCTATGCAGAACAGCATAATAGAAGATCCGGCATGCATCATTCATAATCACAAAGTAACACCTAGATACACATCGGAACATACATGTATATAAGTCTACGTCTAATAATCTAAGCACTCAAGCATATCATTCAACGGGAATAGCAACCATATCGCAATCATCATTACGTCAAGTTCAACCATTCATCATATTTCCAAATTCCCCGAGACCTTATCATTCTCATCATTCCATTCAGCCACATTAATGTATTCGCCACACTATATCCGCATATCACATATATCAAGTTCATCATATTCATCATATCTCGAAAGCATAAATTAACGATACACAAGTCTAACACTTCATCATGCCTTTATTCAATCAATCATGTCATTAGTCCACACCAATCATGATATTAGTCAACCAGTCACATCAATCATGCTAGTTAGTCACCAATCACATAATTCCCGAGTTAGTCCCGAAACCGCTTTAAAATCCGAATCAACTAGTTAGAAATTTTGACTTTGGAAAATATTCGTCAAATCCCTTTTTCGAGTTAAATCCGATAAAACCCTTTTTTAAATCTTCAAGTCTTATAATACTCCCTCCGTTCTAAAATATAAGATTTTTACTATTCACACACGTTTTCTTAGGATGTTAAAAACTATATAAAATATTAATTTTTTTATTAATTTTTTTTAATAATCTCGTACTTATTAGTAAGAAGTATGAGATTATTAAAAAAAATTAATAAAACAATTAATATTTTATATAGTTTTTATCATCATAAGAAAGCGTGCGTAAATAGTAAAAATCTTATATTTTAGAACGGAGGGAGTATTATATTTTATTTAATTCTCAAGATAAGATTTTACATTTTTCTCAATAACATTGTATAATATTTCAAATTCCATTTTCTTTTAAACATTTTCATAAAATATTTCTAAATCTTTTAAATCCCAATCATTTTCCGTTTAATACAATCAATCATTTTTTTAAATTACCAAACCGACCCTTTTATTTTGCTAAATACAAAAACCGATCCTTTATTTTATTTTTCTACCCAAAACCGAATTAATTTGTGAAGAATATCCAATCTATTTTGATAAAATAGGCCCAATCCTTTAATTCATCAAAAACACAATTTCAGGCCCAAGAAAATTAGGCCCAAATGATAAATAGGCCCATTTGCCTTAACACAAATCCGGACTCCCTCCATTACAAAATCTGATTTTGTTTTTAAACTAAACCGAACCGGTTTTTTATAAAACAAACCGAACCGAACCCATTCTTTTTTAAAACAAAACTAACCGAACCCCAAGTTGTACTGTTCATCATCTTCACAAAGCTACCGCTCGAATTCAAGGAAAGGAATAGGAATGGGAGGGCTCTGTAAGGGCTCGGATTTTCAATCCAAATTTTTTCGGAAAAAGAGAATTAAAAATGAAATTAAATCGGTTTTAAAACTCGTTTAGCGAATTCGGACCGGAATATAAAATTTGACGAATAATTTCCATCATTTTACCTCGAAAATTCAAAATAATTATCGGATTTGTCGATTTTAAAAATCTAATTGATTGAGACATCGAGAGTCGGGAAAACTAACATTTGAGAACTAATTACGAGATTCGAAATTCGCGTATTCTGGATTTATTACGGGTATATTATTTTAACCCATTTCACACTCTACCCTCACCCACTCCCTCCTACCTTACCCTACTGCAACCCGAACCCATCTCCTCTATTTCACCTGCTCACCATCACCTCCCTCATTGCCCCATCTCACGGTTCTACCCACCACACCTCCACCATCACTTCACTCTCTCCTCTCTTCCCATCTTCATCACGCCTCATCACCATTTCAGCACCACCATTGTCCTCACCAGCAGCAGCACGAGTTCCCACCTCCTCGAGAGCACAGCAACGGCAGCCCGACGCCACCACTGAAGCATTCCCTCCCCTGTTTCGCAATTCCGAGGTCGGTAAGTCGATCTCTCGTTCGATTCGAAATCCCATGGAATCACACCTCTTTAACCATCCTTTATTCTTCCTAGGCTGATCCTGAGGTTCCTCCCACTCCGACGCAGTTAATCGAGCCTTCGTTAAGCTCCGACGAAGCTCCGAAGTCGCGAACTCCCTCGGTGAGTTTCCGCCTCTCCTCCCTCTATTCCGATTTAATTTCTGTCTTGGGTTGGGATGTGGACGAGTGCGAGTGTGTGTGAGCTGAGTGCGGATAGTCGAGTGGGCTCAAGGGCTCCGGCGAGCTCGAATTGGCGTCGAGCGAGGCAAGGCGGAGCAGTGAGGTGCGGAGTCGAGCAGGCGAACGCGGGTAAGCCAAGGCGAGGGCAGCGGAGCATGGGAGGCTGAGTGCTCCAGCAGTCAGGTGCGGAGTCGGGCAACGGCAAGTGCGAGCACGAGAGGCGGGCCGGCGGGAGCTGTCGAGCGAAGCCATGGCGCAGGCGGGAGCAACTTCAAATTGAATCTGAGGAAGAAGATGATACGTGGGGCCCTTTCCATATATCATTATTATTTGTTATATCATTTGGCCGGTTTGGGGTGAAAATTTAGCGGGTTCGGTTCGGTTCGGTTGGATTTAAATGGGTTTGGTTCGGTTCGGGTTATCCGTTTATTATTTAACTAATTAACGGTAATTAAAATATATTATAATAGTAATTGTGGATTTAAAAGATAAATTATTATATTTTGGAAGAATTATAAGGGTTGATTTATTAAATAAAAATGTTCAGGATTTTAGGGGATTTGGAAATAATTTATAAAAGTGTCAAATAAATGAGATTTAAAATATATTATTGGGACTTTAAGATTTGCAAAGAATTTGGAAACGAATTTCAAGGTTGGAAAGTAATTTAATAAATAAATTTAAAAGGGAATTTGACGAGTATTTTCAATGGTCGGAACACTTAGCTATTTAACTGGGATTTGAAACGGTTTTGAAACTAACCTGGGAATAAGACTAATTCGATGACTAACTAGCATGATAATATGATCGTTTGACTAACAGTATGATATGTATGACTAATAGCATGACTTGTGATGAATTATTATATGAGATTAAATGTTGGATAATTATGACGATCTAGTAGAATTTTATATCACACAAATTATGTCTGATGATTTTGATGAACCGTTGAGGTATATGCGGAATTGATGTACATGAACATGCGGAATTGGTTGAATGATTTATGGAGAACGATGTGGTCTTGGGGAGCGGATGATGCGATAAAAGGACTTTCATAATATGTTACTTGTTCTATTGATTGAGGTGTGCTTGAGTGCTTAATAGTTGGATGTAGACTTATGTATATTCCATTACGTACTAGGTGATACTCTGTGATTGTGACTACTATGTGCTGGATTCTTCTATTGCCGATCTGCTAGCCAGGTAAGTACCTCCGGGGCTTACTCAGTAACTAGTACCTCCTGCCTCATGTGTCATATAGTATGTAGGTGTTGCATATGCATAAGAGCATGTCATGTAGTATCATGCTTAGGAATTGCATTTACGAATGAGCATCCTTATTCTGTATGCGTTTGAATACAGAACAACCGTTATCTGTGAGTCCTAGAGTCCTTGCTAGGGTCATAGGGCAGCCCAGCTTCATCGGGCGTTGTCCTCCTCGAGTCATTTATATATATATATCACGAGATACGAGGTGGGCATGAGATATGATATGATGATGAGATTTGATATGATTATAGCATCGAACTGGCCAGTCTCCACCTTGTCTGGAAGAGGGGTGGTGGTAAAAGAGGGATATACCGCTTGGTATTCTTTGTTAAGGCCTTCCTCAATATTCTACACATATGAATTAGGAGCATGATAGTGTGGTTAATATTCCAGTACTGCATGAAGGCATCCTTTATTCTAGGTATAGGCGTATTATATCTTCTCAGCGCGGTCAGAGGACCCGCGGGCGGACTCTTGGCCTGACTTGGTGGTATAGTTTCAGGTACCCGACACGCTGCTTGATTTTGTGCTGTTATGACGGGGTCTATTCTTATGGCAGAGAGTGAGTGTTTGAAACCTGACTTCACTAGATTCATGCTTTTGGGATTTCTCCCTACTTGTACTCTGTTTTGACTCGGCTCTGCCGTGGCACTGGTTGTATCATTTTCAGAACTTATGCCCTTTGCATGATAAATGATTTTCCGCGTTGTAGACTTAGGACAGGTACAAGGGTTTACCCCGGGGTCTCCAACGGACCTTTCGGATTTGGGTGCAAAATCCCACTTAAAATTGCACATCTTCGATTTCAAACCTTCAACCTGTACTCGGGGCGCAAGATCCTAACGAGGGGTTTCATCCCTCGAAACGTAACTCGGGAATCATAATCCCGGGCCGTTACAGGCTCGCCGCCGGTGGATGGCAGATTCGACCGTTCTGTCCCGACACCACAGACCCAAAATTGACAAGAAAGGAGGAGAAAGAGGTGCTCACCGAGGGAAGGGTTCGATGCTCGCCGGAGGTTCGATCGGCTGCGTCGGAGGCGGAAACAGCTCGTACCTGTCCTTGGACGAAAGGAGTGGTCAAAAAGGAGGGACCTTTCAGGGTTTCGAAGCAGAAGAAGGAAAAACGAAGCCTCACCGAACCTTATATGCGGAAACAAGAAATAGGAGAAGGACGGCGACGCTGGGCGGCGCCGGCTACCCCGGGAGGTGCTTCTGATGCTTCTGTCGTCGAGGGCGTGTCGAAGGATGTGTGGCGGGCGCCTGCTACTGCTTCCCGACGAAAAGAAGTGAGGAGGAATAGATGGGGTGTGTGTGTGAGCCCTCGGCAAAACAGGGGAGACGGAAGGCGGGGTTGCAGATTCGGTGGTGGCCAGCGACGAGGATGGGTGGCTGATGGTGGTGACGGTGTGGCGGTGGAAGGGTGGCCGAATAGATGAACATGGAGGAGGAAAGGAGAACATTGGTTCTCAGCAAAAACTCAAAGAGGGAGGGTTTGAAATTGAATGTGTGGAAGAGGGGCTGGGTTCTGAATTTGTACAGAGGAAAGTGAGGTAGGCTACTAGGCTGTCTCGACTGATCAAGAGGAGGAGTGCATCTATTGTCTTCGGTAAGAGCTACTGTATTGTTTGTTTGCCAAAACAAGGGGGGTGAAGAAGAGAATGGGGGAATCATAGATAGAATTTTACCCAAACAGGAGGGATGAGTTGGAATTTGATAAGGATGGGAGAAGAGGACGGAATTGTGGTCCCGAGTCGGAAATTGAATACCCGAGATAAAAAAACGGAATCGATCTAACTTTCAAATGGACATATTGGAACCGAAGCTAATAATGAAATCCAATTTATTTTATTTTATTATTATCATTTTTTTTTTCACTCTCAGAATCTAAAAGCGGAAATAAAATTCGATTTAACGAGTTTTTCCTTTAAATTCCAAATTTAAATTCATTTTGATTTTCTTTTTCCGAGAAATTAGGATTTAAAAATCCGAGCCTTTACAACGACGAACCTCTCAAATAAATTATTCCAGGCTACCAATTGCGTCCTACACAGCCTACTAGGGAATTCGACGATTACGAGATCGGTGACGAAGTCGATGCTTGGCACGAAGGCGGCTATTGGTCAGGTCAGGTCACCAAGGTCGTGGGCAATAGGAGGAACAAGAGGTTTGAAGTTTTATTTCCATTGACTGGTGATAGAAAGCGTTATCCACATTATCATCTCCGACCGCATTTGGAGTATCCCACCAGGGATGCAAGGTGGTATGGCCAAGACAAATATGCCTTCTTGTGGGATGTTTAGTAAATTCTAATGTGGAAATCTGCTGCTGTAAAGCTTGTGACAGTTCGCATTTTGTAAGGACTTGTAATGGTATGTAAACTGCTGGTGAAAAGCTTGTTTGTAATGGCTTGTACTTCTGGATATACACTAATGGTTCCGGATATACACTAATGGGCGGGGAATTAATGGGCAAGGTTTTGTATTTTTTAATGACTTAGCATAATGCTTAAATTTTTTTGCATACAGGTCATTAAGTAATGCAAGGATATTCAACTAACAACACATTCAAGGTAATCCATTCAAACAAGTACTTCATAAAACATCCTCATAAAACAGTCATAAAAGTGATAAACATCGATCAACAACAAAACATACAACATGAAACTAAACATCCATAACATGCATAAATAAACTTTGGAAGCCTTCCCCTTTGCAGTGCAGATCTTCATGGTGAACCGTCCATGCCACCTCCCCCATTCACCGAGCAGTCGGTGTCATCAACCTGTCCTTCGACAGCGCTCTCACCCGTGGACGTGTAGTTACCATACGACATATCGTCCGACTCTTCCTGTTCAGAGAATAAGGTGGCGCAAAGGTCGACAATCTCTCCCGTCATACCCCCTTCCTTGATCAACTTGTATGAGTGGTGTTGCTACAAAAAAAAAAGTGAAACACGAAGTTAAAAAAATATAACTATATAAGTCTCTAAGTCCTAAGTCTCCTTAGCTTAACTAAATAAGGTGACAAATGACGTATACCACCAATCTCCTTAGCTTAACTATAACTCTCCTAAGTCCTAACCGTGCTTAGCCTCCATCTAACTGCATTCAATAATGGGCCGCCTAAATGGGCCATTTGGCCCAACTATTTTGTAAACTCAGAAAGTGTAATTTTGTATTGAGGAATATTACAATGAAGTTCCTATTACCTTGTTTGCCTTATCCAGCTTGCCAATCCACTAGGAGTCCGGTGCCGTCACCTCACAGTTGTGGAGTTGTACATCCACTTCTGTGTCTTCACAAATAAACAGCCACACCATGTAATCCTCTCTAATGTGCATGATCTTTTGTTTGATGACAAATTGGCTCGCCACTATCCCATATTGGTGGAGAAGTCTCCTCTGGATAACACCGATTACTTCGTCGGTGGCCCTATATTGATCGCACAGAACCAAAAGGCTCTTCGTCTCCTCTGTTGTCCAACTGCTCCATGGGTATGGTTTGTTGATCATCCCTGCCATTGAGAATACGCTGAAGATTTTGAACTTGTGAGTGATGCAGTGATGGAATCAAAGGGAGGGAGGAGGGTGATGCTTTCAATCAGGGTATGCATCCATTTTATAGAAGGGGTTGAGGTGTGATGCTTTCAATCAGGGCATCTTCAACCCTTCCATCATACCGAAACTAGATAGGTTTACGCAGGGCATCTTTAGCCTACGTAGAACTAGGGGTGCGTCAGACATCTTACGCCAGGAAAAGAGCATCTTGCTTCGTATCTGGTGAAGTGGTGAACTTGCGCATGCATCTGGAAAAGCACGGTTAGGAGAGTTATAGATAATCTTACAATTTTTTTTTTGGAAATATGGTGATAACTTTAGCCTGCGGTGCAAATTTTATAGAAGGGGTTGAGAGTTATAGATAATCTTTAGCCATTGGTGATAATATTATCCTTGTGTTTGGATAAAAGAAAATAGATTTATCCTTGGGTGCAAATCTCTTTTTACCTTTCTTGTTATTTAGCAATTTTTTTAATAATATTTAGCGTATGGCATTGTTAAATTTATTTAATTATGGGATAAATACTATTCATATTTAGATATAGTTTCTCAATTCTACCAAAAACGATATAGTTTCTCAATTGATCGTTTTTTTTTTGAGCTCCCAATTGATCATATTTGGATACAGTAACAATAATATCTTTATATGTTATAATTACACATTAGATAAAGTATCAAAATTAACCAAACTTAATTGACCAAACTGAGGCTATTTTTTATTCCACCATGTTTCGTGTAATCCTATGAAGCATACCCTCGACGAACCCACACTGAATTGTGCACGTGCATTCCTCACAAGAAAGAGCATCATCTTTATCTTCAGCAAGGAGCTGAAAATGTTTCCAGGGGTTTGATCTTCGACAACTCCGAATTGATGTTCCATTGATGATATTTGTACATGTGTTCCGCTTCCAGTTGAAGGAAGGTATTCGAGAAATTACGAGAATATCATAAAATAGATCAGCAACTCTCCGGCGACACGAAATTATTTTATAGCCCAACTTATGTTTCACACTATTAAGTAATGCAAAGCCTTTGGGTTTGAGCTCTTCAGATCCGCAACAATACATAGCTATGCCACAAACATAGCTTGCCACGTCGTGTCCCAACTCCGACGCCTTTAGAAGATCTTGAATGCTTGCATCGTGATCGCAATTTGTGAAGAATTTAACCTGCAGTTTGAAATGAAGCGATGATGAACTATGATCAAGCATACACCGAAACAATGATCCGCAATCAACATCTTACCATTCCTTGCTGAAAGATTGCCTCCGGGTTTCCCGCGTTGACGCATTGATTTAAAAAGCTTCTAGCATGACTATCGTTTCTCGATGCGACTACAAGCGAAATTCCTGAGTCATCCTGGTACTCAATTGCCATCTTCGCAAGCACATAATTGTGTTTTCCAACCAAATCAAAAGTTTTGCAACTGCATCACAATTCAGTAAATCAAATTTTTTGCGAATACATAGATTAACGAAATAAAAAGTGGAGGCAATACCTTAACCGTAATCTGAAGACATCTTCTATAGATTCAATTGCTAATCGACCGACAATTTCCAATAGGAGATCGAATGGTAGTGTTAGTAGCGTCAATGCCTCTGATTTCCTTGCCCTAATGTTCCTACCTTGATCCATTGCAACTATCTTAATTTCGGTTCTAGCTGGTAAGGGAGGATGATGCAATTCAAGGGAATGGGATGATGCAATTCAAGGGAGAATGGGTTGGCTATAACAATGCAATGGAGAACGTAACTGCCACCGGAAGAGGAAGAGACGAGACGTGTGCAATGTACTTCAGAGGAAGAGACGTGTGCAAGTGCAATGTACTTCAAACGCAATGGATGTGGATGTGGAAGAGGAAGAGGAAGAGGAAGAGATTTTCAATCGTAATTAACTGCCGTGATTTTAATCTCAATCTATTAATTAATCTATTTCTTAAATTATCTATTTCTTCAATTTATTTTCGGTAAGAATCTTGCTATGTGATATTTTTAACAAAAATATTATATGTATAACAGATTAACCCTATACAACTTCGTCTCGTCTCTTAACAAAAATATTATATGTATAACAGATTAACCCTATACAACTTCGTCTCGTCTTTTAACAAAAATCTTGCTATGTGATATTTTTAACAAAAAATAACGGATGAAAGTATAAAATTTAACTCTTTATTCAAAAAAATAACGGAATAAGTATTCAGGGTTTTGTATCAATTTATTATTTGATAAAATTTTATAACGCTTTAAAATAAATTTTATAACACATATATAGAGTAAAACATTATCGCATGAAATTAAGTACATAAGTTAAATCCATATATGTAATTTGCATGCATATTGCATGGGAAAGTAGTTAGGGTTTGTAAAATGTTAAAATATGGTGTATTAAATTTTATAACGTTTTAAAATAAATTTTACAACCATAAAATCTATTTATGTGAGTGCAATATAGAGAGTAAAAAATTACCGCATATAGAGAGTAAAAAAGGGTTAAATTTATGCACGTATAAATTAATGACGGGTATGTAAAATGTTAAAATACATATATGTAAAATGACGTATAAATTAATGACGAATAATAATACAAATACACATATAGAGAGTAAAACATTACCGCATGAAATTAAGTACATAAGTTAAATCCATATATGTAATTTGCATGCATATTGCATGGGAAATTAGTTAGGGTTTGTAAATTGTTAAAATGTGGTATATTATTTAAATCAAAAGAAGAGAATAAGACATTAATTCTAGTTGTTAGAAAACATGTACAATAATTAACTTAGTTTTGTGTGATTGCTTTTTTCCATTAAATAAATAAAAAAGGTGGGTGGGTAGACTTACCCTTGTGTAAGTAAAGCATTTTCCAGGACGAAGCGTTGCTTTGGAATTTACAAAATTTGAGAGGGACTTGCTTTTTTTTTTGAGACCTGGACTTGCTTTTTCATTTTTATATCTTTTTTTATTCAACTTGCTTTTTCATTGTGTGAGACTACTAAGTACTGACCACATATCCCATAATTTGATGGCCTTTAAAAATAATAATTTATATAGAGATTTATTATAGACGTATGTTCTAGCTCGATAATATGGATTTTATTATCATAGACATTGTCACCACTATAAAAACAGGGTTATAGAAACAATCACTACTATAAAAAAAGAGTCATAGACACTGTCACCACTATGAAAAAAGGGTTATAGACACTGTAATCAAAGAAAAACCCTATTGACGTTGTAATCAAAATAAAAACAGGGTTATAAACATTGTCACCACTATGAAAAAAGGGTCATAGACACTGTAATAAAAGGAAAACCCTATAGACGTTGTCACTACTATTAAAACAGAGTCATAGTGTAAAGGCTCGGATTTTTAAATCCTAATTTTTGCGGAAAAAAAAAAAAATAAAGAGAGAATTAAAAATGAAATTAAATCGGAATATAAAATTTGGCAAATAATTTCCGTCCTTTCACCTCAAAAACTCAAAATAATTATCGGATGGCAATATCCGTCGATTTTAAAAAAATCTAATCGATCGAGAGAGCGAGAGTCGGAAAAACTAACGTTTGAGGACTAATTGCGGGATTCAAAATTTGCGTATTTGGAATTTATTTCCGGGTATTGTTTTAACCAATTTCACACCCTAACCTCACCCACTCCCTCCTACCTTACCCTGCAACCCGAACCCATCCCCTGCCTACTTCACCCCGTCACTTTCACTTGGTCACCATCACTGTCGTCATCGTTCTTCACCATCACCTTAACTGATTCCCTCCCTCACTCTCCCGCTCCCATCGGTTCACCAACCCCGCTCCATTTTCATTCATCGTCACCCTCACTCACAAGCATCATCGCCATCACCGTCTCTTGCTCACCATCTCCATCACTTCTTCACTCATCACCTTAATCGCCCTCCATCGATCACCATCGGCGCCAGCAGAAGCACCTCATCATCGCGAAGCCGAAGTCCGACGAAGCTAGCGATCCGTTGAGAGCTCACAGCACCACCACCGAAGCTCTTCCTCCCATGTTCGATCGCGAGCCATGTTCCGGTAAGCGATTCTATTCCGTCTTCGATCGAAGCCACTCCCGGACTTCACCATCACGCTCATCCATGTCCCACGCAGGTCCGACGATCCATCGGGAGCCTCCGACGACGCTCAGAACTCCGATCGAGAGCTCCGAAGTCGCGAAATTTCTCGGTGAGCTCTCTAGCCTTCTTTTCTCTCTCATTCGATGTCTTGAATTGTTTCGATGTTTGGGCTAATTGGGGGTGAGCGAGAGCTGAGTGTGGGGAGTCGAGCGAGCTCGAGAGCTCCGACAGCTCGAGGGCGTAGGCGAGAGCGTGAGCGAGCAGCAACTGTGCGTGAGCGAGCGGCCTGAGGAGAGGCAAACGCGGGCATGAGAGCGCCGCGAGGGCGTGAGCGGGTGCGAGAGTGTTGGCTGCGAGCGTGAGCCGGTCCGGCGAGCGGGGAGGCAGGAGAATCTCGAGGGCGGGATCCGGGATGGATGAACGGCGTCGATCGGCGTGGTTCAGGCGAGGGCAGCTCATTTCGAAATTGGAGGAAGAAGATGGATCAAGCGGGGCCCCTGCCCAGTCAGCATACGTGGCCCCACTCCTTCGTTTCATTATTTTGTTTAACCGGTTGAGATTTATGCGGGTTCGGTTCGGTTTGGGTTAAAAGCGTTGGTTCGGTTTGGGTTTATTTGTTATTTATTTATTTATTAGATTTATTAATTAATAGTTTAACCGATTTCCGATAATTGATTATTTAGAAATCGATTTGTGTGTCGGTATTTAAAAGGGGTCGGTTTTAAAGTATATAAATTGAATTATTTAGTAACGGTTGAAAATTATTTAAGTCCCTAGAAGAATGATTTTAAATTAAAGTAAAGTATGTCGGGATTATTTAAATGGATTTTTGGAAGTATTTTTAAAGATTAAATATTTTATGAATTAGAAATGGCTAAATATAATTTTGAAGTAATTGTTTTAAATAACAACTTGACTAGCTAGTGAGATTATATGGATTGCAGTATGATTGAGCGAGTAATGGAAATGACAATGGAATAAGATGATATAAGATGTTGCCATAAGTTGAGATAAAGAATGTTGATGATGCTATGATTAATGGATTGGTGGGCATGTTATGTAGTGGTAAATGGATCCCGTTTTGTGCAGTTTACTTATGCATATTTATTAATAATTGCTAGGTGATCTGTAACTTGCTTGCTTATACCTTGCTGCTTTTCGTCTTGCTGATCTGCTACTCCAGGTAAGTTCTTTGAACTTACTCATGATGGGCGCTCTATGCACTGGGTGTTATATAGTAGGCTAGTGTCCATGCACCATACGACTTAGAATCATGCTTAGGAGCTAAAATGAAAATCATATGATTGCTATATGTCCTTGCAAGAGAACGGCCGTTATCTGTGATAGTCCTAGAGTCTTTGCTAGGGTCATAGGGTAGCCCAGCCTCATCGGGTACCCTGGGTCAATCGAGTCTATATGAGCATGATATGATAGCCCAACACCATCGGGCAAGCGATGATATGATATGATATGATATGATGATGCCGTGGGTTGTGCACCACCACGAGGAATTTGCTATGCTATAGCACCGAACTGGCCAGTGTCCGCCCTATCGGAAGGGGGGTGGAGGTACGAGAGGGACATGCCACTTGGCATTCTGTGTGGATCCATTTATCGCTTTCTGCATTATATTAAACTGTCAATATATATACGTGATTTAATTTACGCATGGCATTACGCATTTCATCTTAAGAGTAGGATGCTTATTATATGCCTCTCAGAGTGTGTTTACATACGCGCATGAGTGACCTGATGATTGACCCAGATCCCCCTCATTTTTTTTAGATTCAGGTAATCACTAGCCGTTATCGTTGCTTATGTGGATGCTTGGCGGGTTCAGACTTTTGGCGTTAGATCGAGAGGTTGAGAGACCACCACACTTCCTCTCTTTTAATACTCCCTTTCGGATGGTATTTAAACTCAACCTTATTTTTGCTTTCGCTCGATTTCACGATTAGACTAAGGCAGGTATTTGATCTCCAATGGATCCGCGATCTTTAAGGGTTCGAAATCCCTTCTTTTAGTACAAATATTTTGTTTTAAAACTCAACCCGTACCTGAATTGCAAGATCCGAACAAGGGGTTTTATCCCTTGAAACGTAACCCGGAAATCATAATTCCGGGCCGTTACAAAGATGGTATCAGAGCCCAGGTTGTGCAATTCGGGTACACAAGGGTCGAGTGTGTGTTTTGAAAACCGCCCACGAGTTTCAAGGACTTTTTGAAAAGGATTTAAAGGGGCAAAATGAATTTAAGGTGCTTAACTAAAATTGAACTAAGTAATGAACTCGAGTTGTAATAAAAAAGGAGAATCGACGAAACGGGGACACGATTGGGTAGTAAAGGCGCTAGACCCCCCCTATTGGGTGTAGTTTGGAACGGTAGGCAAAATATTAGCTTGCTCTTTACAGAGGGTCCGGAAGACTCCAAGGAATTTGCACCAAGGTGGTTGGAGTGGCAAGTTAGGTAGGATCGCGAGGTTTTTGCCCCTCCGGTCAGTCGCTCCTCGAAGAGTGACATTAGATAGCTTTATGTGCTTTATATATTGAGACTGAGTACGATCTCCCTCGAAGGAGGTCATTATAATTGTCATTGACTAATTCTATGCTGAGTGCTTGATATGCTAAAGTCTGATTGGTATGCCTAACAATTAAATGTGTATCGACTGATCTGTACAAACGGGATAGTGGGAGTACCCTTAATTCTATGTGGTCAACCCAGCTTGTGTGAAATAGCCCTTCCACTATGTTTGTTAACCCTTTGACGGTTCTATCGAGTCTTTCTCCCGGATGTCAGTATCTTTCATGGGAATCGGGTAGGTAAACACATTGCGTCAGAAACTCATGTATGTATATGGAGGTTGTCTGAGTGAGTATTGAAAGATAGTTCTTGATGTCATTTTGAGTCAAAAGTAAGGTGTTTCCGGGGTTGTCTTCCTTGATTCTTATGATGATCAACCGAGGTTTTCTTGCCACAAAGAGTCATACGTACCAAGGTCCCACGAGAAATAGGGGTGATGAGTCAGTTCGGGAAGGTCAATGGTTGCCCTTAGGGATTTCTGTCCGGTTGTAATGGTGACTCTCTCTGAACTGCATGGCATGATTTTGTAACCTCCTGCATGTATCTTGCAAAATGCTTATTTGTAAAATGTTGCTCATGTTATTACATCTGTGATTAGTTACATTGATCAAGTCTTGTGTTATGTCTCACTCTCTATCGTGATTACGTTGCCATAGCATGCCTACTTGACTTATTGTATTAGTTGTACTAATGATTGATTGGAAGCGTATAAACCACATGATATAAACCTACATGATAATTGTTTTCTCCTGGGTTAGGTCCATGATAGTGTGATAAACTCTTCTTCGTATGAATGCCTGTAAATGATATCTTTAGCATACTAGTGGATGACGCCTTGATGCTTATTACTTGTTTTATGACAAGAATCTACAACATGCCCATCTATTTTGTATTCATCAGATTAATGATTGTTGGTTGTTTGCACTTGATATTGTTGTGTGATTAGTTGCGTTGGATGGGGAATATGTGGTATAATTGAGTCTTGATGAATGCATGCTTTAATTTTTTTATGACCTCATGATGGCCATTGTGCGAGTCCAAGTTACACATGTTACGTGTCTATCCTCCCAGCATGCCCTACTCGGTATGTTGCACCGTCATACTACTGCATGAATGTAAATGTCATGTGTTAGGAAGCCGCATGATTAATGTTCTCCCTGTAAATAGGTTCATGATAGTGTGATCGTTCAGTTCTTGTATCATGATAGGGTGACTTCCATACTTGATGATTATGTGTTATAACTTGATGTCAACATGCCGTATATGACACGTAATTTCCAGTACATGTTAAGATGATGATCCTAAATGTAAATTCGTGGTTGTATGACATTTTGTACCCATGCTTTCCCCATTGCTTAGGTTCCGTGTTGCACCTTGCTTCCTGTCCTGATTATATGTCGCCTTCGCATGTCTAATTGACCTGTTGTATTGGTCGTACTAACGGCTGATTTGAAGCATGAATTGCATGATAAATGTATGTATATAGTTATTGTCTTCCCCTAGATTAGGCCCATGATAGTGTGCTACATTTCCCTTGTATGAATGTCGTAAGATAATTTTCCCTGCATGATTAGTCGATGTTACCCGTGGTTTGTTGACTAAATTAGTAGTTCAATTGTGATCATGCTATTTAACGTGATGTCTTGGTAAATGCATGCCTTATTAAAATGGTTGTTGAGTTGGAATACATACCTTGTATGCTTGTCATATTGCCAGTTGCGTAGGTTTGCATTATGCATTGCTATATTCCCCTCATGCTTCTATATCGACGGATTATGTTCATAGGATTTCTTGCACATCGATGTGTTGGTCATTCAAGCGCATGTATGTATCGAATGTCATGTTAAGTCTTTAGTATCATGTAGGACCATTGGTTGTGACTTGTGCGAATTTATACCTTGCTTGCATTATTGTTGATTCCCTCTCGAGTTGGGTCTCTCATAGTGTGATCCTTCCCTCTTTCTATCACCTTGAAATATCTTACTCATGCAAATTAGATTGATGTTGAATTCGATGATCAGTTGCTTTATATGATGGTTTATCCTAGCATGCCTACATGTTATCGCTCGGGAGTGTTTCCCCTATTACCTTATGAATTCCTCTAGTGCTGGCATAGATGTATGACTTGGCACCTCGCATGATCACACACCACGTTATATCATTTCGCATATGCATGACGCGTGAATGTTAGAATAAATTTAGTCGAGTTACCTTGATTGTGGTCATGATTCGTTATGTGCTAGTAGTATCATGTAGGGCTTATGATTTCCAATATGACTCGCTAAATGATTACATCTTTTACCTATTCTATGATATGATAACTATTGTACCCTTATATGTGCCCTATGATGATTCGTTCCTAGCATGATTATAATCTATTGCACATGATGTCCATCTTGTTACTTTTGATGATGCCTCATGTTTCGTGAACATCCTGTTGAACCCCTTTTAATGACTCTTGACTATGCTTGTATCACATTATGTGTCGCTAGTATAATGTAGGACATGTGTTTTCTAAATGTATATCGTCGTATGATTACGTACCATGTTTGACCTATTATATGACCAGTGTGTTCGGATGAGATAGTTACTAGGTTGCTCCTATGTGTTCTCGTATGACGCTTAATCTGGTTGTTATATTACACCTCGCCAGGCCATATTTGACCTCACCTATTGATGCGTACACCATGCTTGTGCATTCGTTCATATACACCATACTCGTCATCGTCGTTAAATCCCACATGACCTCGAATCCTGCATGATCATTCTTGATTCCGCATAACTTGTTTAAGTTGCTAGGGATATCTGCTTTCATGGAATAATAGACTACTATATTGTCTCGCATGCATCAGTATAGGAATCGATCGTGTCGTTGGAAATTAATACGAATGTTGCTCCCCCGATATAGTTACATGTTAGCGTGGATTAGTGTGATTGACATGCTCCGTGATGAATTCGTGTTTGCTTGTCGCGATTATAACTTAATAGACTTCCATAAGGGCATCGTTGCTATTCTCAGGTCGGAGTTTCGTCTCTAGTTGTCATCTTTAGGATTGGTCTGTGTTTGTTCCGAAAGGAACATTGGGTTGTCCGCTCTTGTCCCTCCCCTATCTTCGCTAACTTGAACTCCTACGCGACACGTTGGACGAGCGACCGCATGAAAGAGGAAATGGGAAGTCCGATAGCGATAGAGCAACGCCGCGAAGGCGTGGGCCCATAACCCACGGGCCTCAGGATCAATGATTTTAGCAAGACAAGCACGTTTTGAGGATGACGATTACTGAGTACGATATGACTTGCAAGCAGGAGTGTCCTCCGTTCGAACTCTTAATCCTCTCTGAATTAATTGATGATGGTATTGCATTGATATGGCGATGGAATTTGTGTGTTGATGTGCTGACCTAGTAATGAATCTTGCATGATCATTCATTGTCTATGATGATATGATTCGATGTCTTATAGTTTTCATGTACCATGATGCTTCGATGTTTTGCTACCCTATATTGCTAAGCATGATCTGAACTCTTGTGCCTATAAAAGTATGAACTGTGAATGCTGACGAACCTGAATTGTTTTCTAATAAGGTTATGATGAAAGTTGCTAGCTTGAATTGACTATGTTCCTATATGATATTTTGCAATAATTTTGGGCATAATAGCAAATTGAGACTTGTTGACGTACTAATGTTAATTTGGGAATTTTCTTGCTTACATGACTTGTAAATATGTACTGACATGATGTTAGATAGCGACCATGAGGAACTTGGTATGGAACAATACTACATGTTGATATGCAATATTGAAATCTAGTGAAAGTGACAAATGCTATCATGATATATTGATGATTTGCTAACTTGTTATGTTGTTGTGGAAACATGTTAGAATGTGTTGCGACATGATATATGAGATAATGATGTGTTATTATATGAAAGCAGGATGATGTATTATATAGTTAAACATGATTATTGATACGTCAAATGATGAACATGACTCAATGGTGCCTGGTTACTTAATGATCATCATTCGATATTGTGATTAGTTGAGGTGATGTCTTTGATAGCATGTTGACATGTTGGTGATTTATATACTACTTGATCTTCCTTTTCTGAATCCTAATAGCATGATCTTGATGTGTTGATATGTTGACATGGTAAATCTGCTATGACGGGTTCTACTTGTAGTGCGATGTTATGCGATTGTGAGAGTTGATGTGTATTGACATACTAACCCCGTGACACCTAGCCCATTGATCTATTGACATGTGTGCTTGCATGATAAGTTATGAGAATTCGATCACGGACTTGTGATGCCTTCAGTATGATGTAGATATGCCTTATGTCTCGTGGTATGATGTTGAGATTTTGTTATTGCTTTTGGCATGTTTTGAAGGGATGGTATGATTTATGTTATGGGTAAAAATGTTATGTGGTTGAGATTATCATGATTGATGTTGAGATTTGCCACATGAGAGGTGGCTAATGATGTTATGAGTTGATGAGTTGGTTTACTTTTGTTCATGCTGAGTTGAGAACGATGATTGATTTGATTCGGAAACTAGGAAGAGAATATGAGATTAGTCTTTAGAGGTGGATGATTCCACCTCTCGTGATGTGAAATTGCTTGACTAACGTCGAATTTGAAGATTTTGAACGAATTTGAAAAATACTAACTTGGATTTTAAAAGAATAAATCCTATCAAGAATTTTAACGATTTCGAGGTCAATCTTTCCATTTGCAAAACTCTTTTGAATCATTCGGGACTGGATTTACATTATGGCGCCTCACGAAGTGGATAATAATATTTGAGTTATGATATGGCCAAAGAGTCGGAGTAAGGATGTGGTAGGGGCCCATATTACATTCTTACTACGGTCTATTTGGGGATATTATGATCACGACAACGGTACTGTGAGTACCTCATAGGGGCACTTATGAGGTGTTTACGGGATCAATGACATGATCCTTGGACTCATCGCTTTAAAACTTCATCCCCTGTTTTAAAATGATTTTAGTCTCGGGGACGAGACTTGTTTTTAGAGGTGGATGATGTAAAGGCTCGGATTTTTAAATCCTAATTTTTGCGGAAAAAAAAAAAAATAAAGAGAGAATTAAAAATGAAATTAAATCGGAATATAAAATTTGGCAAATAATTTCCGTCCTTTCACCTCAAAAACTCAAAATAATTATCGGATGGCAATATCCGTCGACTTTAAAAAAATCTAATCGATCGAGAGAGCGAGAGTCGGAAAAACTAACGTTTGAGGACTAATTGCGGGATTCAAAATTTGCGTATTTGGAATTTATTTCCGGGTATTGTTTTAACCAATTTCACACCCTAACCTCACCCACTCCCTCCTACCTTACCCTGCAACCCGAACCCATCCCCTGCCTACTTCACCCCGTCACTTTCACTTGGTCACCATCACTGTCGTCATCGTTCTTCACCATCACCTTAACTGATTCCCTCCCTCACTCTCCCGCTCCCATCGGTTCACCAACCCCGCTCCATTTTCATTCATCGTCACCCTCACTCACAAGCATCATCGCCATCACCGTCTCTTGCTCACCATCTCCATCACTTCTTCACTCATCACCTTAATCGCCCTCCATCGATCACCATCGGCGCCAGCAGAAGCACCTCATCATCGCGAAGCCGAAGTCCGACGAAGCTAGCGATCCGTTGAGAGCTCACAGCACCACCACCGAAGCTCTTCCTCCCATGTTCGATCGCGAGCCATGTTCCGGTAAGCGATTCTATTCCGTCTTCGATCGAAGCCACTCCCGGACTTCACCATCACGCTCATCCATGTCCCACGCAGGTCCGACGATCCATCGGGAGCCTCCGACGACGCTCAGAACTCCGATCGAGAGCTCCGAAGTCGCGAAATTTCTCGGTGAGCTCTCTAGCCTTCTTTTCTCTCTCATTCGATGTCTTGAATTGTTTCGATGTTTGGGCTAATTGGGGGTGAGCGAGAGCTGAGTGTGGGGAGTCGAGCGAGCTCGAGAGCTCCGACAGCTCGAGGGCGTAGGCGAGAGCGTGAGCGAGCAGCAACTGTGCGTGAGCGAGCGGCCTGAGGAGAGGCAAACGCGGGCATGAGAGCGCCGCGAGGGCGTGAGCGGGTGCGAGAGTGTTGGCTGCGAGCGTGAGCCGGTCCGGCGAGCGGGGAGGCAGGAGAATCTCGAGGGCGGGATCCGGGATGGATGAACGGCGTCGATCGGCGTGGTTCAGGCGAGGGCAGCTCATTTCGAAATTGGAGGAAGAAGATGGATCAAGCGGGGCCCCTGCCCAGTCAGCATACGTGGCCCCACTCCTTCGTTTCATTATTTTGTTTAACCGGTTGAGATTTATGCGGGTTCGGTTCGGTTTGGGTTAAAAGCGTTGGTTCGGTTTGGGTTTATTTGTTATTTATTTATTTATTAGATTTATTAATTAATAGTTTAACCGATTTCCGATAATTGATTATTTAGAAATCGATTTGTGTGTCGGTATTTAAAAGGGGTCGGTTTTAAAGTATATAAATTGAATTATTTAGTAACGGTTGAAAATTATTTAAGTCCCTAGAAGAATGATTTTAAATTAAAGTAAAGTATGTCGGGATTATTTAAATGGATTTTTGGAAGTATTTTTAAAGATTAAATATTTTATGAATTAGAAATGGCTAAATATAATTTTGAAGTAATTGTTTTAAATAACAACTTGACTAGCTAGTGAGATTATATGGATTGCAGTATGATTGAGCGAGTAATGGAAATGACAATGGAATAAGATGATATAAGATGTTGCCATAAGTTGAGATAAAGAATGTTGATGATGCTATGATTAATGGATTGGTGGGCATGTTATGTAGTGGTAAATGGATCCCGTTTTGTGCAGTTTACTTATGCATATTTATTAATAATTGCTAGGTGATCTGTAACTTGCTTGCTTATACCTTGCTGCTTTTCGTCTTGCTGATCTGCTACTCCAGGTAAGTTCTTTGAACTTACTCATGATGGGCGCTCTATGCACTGGGTGTTATATAGTAGGCTAGTGTCCATGCACCATACGACTTAGAATCATGCTTAGGAGCTAAAATGAAAATCATATGATTGCTATATGTCCTTGCAAGAGAACGGCCGTTATCTGTGATAGTCCTAGAGTCTTTGCTAGGGTCATAGGGTAGCCCAGCCTCATCGGGTACCCTGGGTCAATCGAGTCTATATGAGCATGATATGATAGCCCAACACCATCGGGCAAGCGATGATATGATATGATATGATATGATGATGCCGTGGGTTGTGCACCACCACGAGGAATTTGCTATGCTATAGCACCGAACTGGCCAGTGTCCGCCCTATCGGAAGGGGGGTGGAGGTACGAGAGGGACATGCCACTTGGCATTCTGTGTGGATCCATTTATCGCTTTCTGCATTATATTAAACTGTCAATATATATACGTGATTTAATTTACGCATGGCATTACGCATTTCATCTTAAGAGTAGGATGCTTATTATATGCCTCTCAGAGTGTGTTTACATACGCGCATGAGTGACCTGATGATTGACCCAGATCCCCCTCATTTTTTTTAGATTCAGGTAATCACTAGCCGTTATCGTTGCTTATGTGGATGCTTGGCGGGTTCAGACTTTTGGCGTTAGATCGAGAGGTTGAGAGACCACCACACTTCCTCTCTTTTAATACTCCCTTTCGGATGGTATTTAAACTCAACCTTATTTTTGCTTTCGCTCGATTTCACGATTAGACTAAGGCAGGTATTTGATCTCCAATGGATCCGCGATCTTTAAGGGTTCGAAATCCCTTCTTTTAGTACAAATATTTTGTTTTAAAACTCAACCCGTACCTGAATTGCAAGATCCGAACAAGGGGTTTTATCCCTTGAAACGTAACCCGGAAATCATAATTCCGGGCCGTTACACATAGACACTGTCATCACTATAAAAACATGGTCATAGACACTGTAATCAAAGGGAAATCATATGATAAGGGAAACACAAGGGCTAATGAGAAGCCAAAATAAACGTGGAGACAATTTTCCTCTAATACATGAATAGGTAAGAGGGTAATAGACATTGTAATCAAAATAAAAACAGTGTTATAACCATTGTCACCACTATAAAAACAAAGTATAGACACTGTAATCAAAAGAAAAACCCTATAGACGCTGTAACCAAAATAAAAACAGCTTTATAGACATTCTCTCCACTATGAAAAAAGGTTCATTGACACTGTAATCAAAAGAAAATCCTAGGAAAAGGGAAGCACAAACCCTATAGGGGTTAATGAGAAGCCAAAATACATGTGGTGACATTTGTTATCTAATTTCTAATTTCTAGTTTTTTGGATATTTTTTAAATTAGTGTCACCACAATAAAAAAAAATTAAAAATATAACTACTATTGTAACCACTATAAAAAAAATAAAGTCATAGATACTGTCACCACTATAAAAACATGGTCATATATACTGTAATCGAAGGGAAATCATATGATAAAAGAAGCACAAACCCTATAGGGGCTAATGAAAAACCAAAATAAATGTGGCGACAGTTCTCCTCTAATACATGAATGGGCAAGAGTGTCATAGACACTGTAATCAAAATAAAAAGTGTCATAGCTGTAACGGCCCGGGATTATGATTCTCGGGTTACGTTTCGAGGGATGAAACCCCTCGTTAGGATCTTGCGCCCCGAGTACAGGTTGAAGGTTTGAAATTCTGAACTAACGTTTTCAAAGTGGGATTTCATACCCAAGTTCGAAGGGATCGTTGGAATCCCCGGGGAAATCCCCTTTACATGTCGTAGGTCTAAACGTGGAAAAGCAATGGTCACACAAATAATGGAAGTAAAGCATAATACAAGGGGGTGCCACGACAGAGCCGGGTCAAAATATGATCAACCATTCAAATTCGAGCCGTACTTAAATTGGTGAAGTCGGAATCTCAACTCTCTCTTTCCGCCATGTTAGACTCAGCGGTCAAGGACTCAAATCAGCATCAATAGTAGTAAGCATAACGGATACCTAAAAAAATTGATAGGGGGCGGGATCGGATCGATGCCCACTTTAGCTCTGCATCCCAACCCTAAGCACACATATATGCTATACCTAATAAAGATGCTTCTAGATGCATGACGAAATATTAACACACTAACATGCTCCTAGGGTCAAGTGCATAATAATAATAATAAGGCCTTAGCACAGAATACCAAGTGGTATATCCCTCTTCTACCTCCACCCTCTTCCAATAGGGCGGAGACTGGCCAGCTCGTGAACGCATTCCATCATAATCGGGCGGCACGCATGTAACGGCCCAGAATTATGATTTCCGGGTTACGTTTCAAGGGATGAAAACCCTTGTTCGGATCTTGCAATCCAGGTACGGGTCGAGGTTTCAAACTCATTTCAAAGGTCAGTAATAAAGAGGGATTTCAAACCCTAAAGTATCGTAGGGCCGTTGGGTACCCTTAACCTGTCCTGGGGACTAACTCGCAAAATTCATTTCACACGGAAGCAAGACGGAAGCAAAATAAGGATACAAGTGCCACGGCAGAGCCGGGTCAAAACAGAGTCAAAAGTATAAATCCAAAACAGTATAATCAGAGTCTGGTGAAGTCTATAACTCCAGCGCTCACTCTCCGCCGATAAAATGACCCGCGCAATAAGCAAACAGCACCGATAGGATGAACATAAATAATTCCTAAAAAAATTGATTTGGAGCGGGATCAGATCGATGCCCACTTAACTCTGCATCCCAACCATAAGCACACATATACGCTATTCCTAATAAAGATGCTCTAATGCAGTACGAAATTCAAACACACTAGCATGCTCCTAGTTCATAATAATGTGCAGAAATACTGTAAAGGGCCCAAGACAATGCCAAGTGGCATATCCCTCTCCTACCTCCACCCCTTCCGACAGGCGGAGACCGGCCAGCTCGTGAATGCATTCATTCATAATAGGGCGGCACGCATGCCTAACCCGCTCCACAATAAAGCCCGCAGGCATATCATAATATAAGGAAGTACTCGATTGACTCAGGGTACCCGATGAGGCTGGACTACCCTATGACCCTAGCAAAGACTCTAGGACTATCACAGATAACGGCCGTTCTGTTTACATACACATAGAGAAATAGAATGCTCAACGATCAATGCAACCTAGCATGGTACTACATGGCATGCTGATCATGAATGCAACACCTAGTATATCATGCACCTATAGCAGGGAATAGCTCTATTCAATCTGAGTAAGCTCCGAAGAGACTTACCTGAAGATGCAGAACAGCAAGATAACACAAGCAAGGGCCCAATGCAAGTCCAGAGTAATCCAAAAGCAATACACACCTATTATCAAGCCATTTTCATAAGCTACCGGACGAACCCAAGTTCTCAACATACTCAAAACTAACCGATAGTAAAACCATTTTCCAAAACCTTTCCGATACGATCAACATCGACCAAAAATTATTCTTCCCAAAACTTTCCAACTCTTAGATCTCAAGTTAAGTCAACTCAGAAAATCAACAATTTCTTTAAAGTCATACTTAGCCAAATCCTGACATTAAACATTTATACCTTAGAACCAATCTCTCAAGATCGTATTATAGAAATAATTCCGACATTTTATTTCAGAATCTTTATATAAATAAATTCTTATAGTAAATCACCAAAACGATTCTATTTTAATAACCTTCATTTATAAAACAACCAAACCAAATTACTTCACCATAGCTAAATTCTCTTTTCAATTTACATTAATAAACCAAAGCCAATAATTCATTTCAAATTCCCAAAATCACATTTTTTTTTACACCATATAATAACATTTTTCAAATAATAATATTTCTAACACAACTTAAATGTAAATCATAATTTCATAACATAATATTTTCAACAGACCGGATTATATATCAATGCAACAAAATAACACACATGATATTTATAAAATCAACATATAACAATTTAAACCCTCATCAATAACCCAACCCAACTTTCTTACTCCCCAATCTGAATAGGCCCAACCCGGAAGGAAGGAGTACCCGAACCCATACTGAAGCCCAACCCGGAAATCCAAACCACCCCAATCAGATCCGGATCCATAGAAAAGAAAAGGGAAGGCATCTCACTCCCAAATGATATAACCCGGATGATGAAAACGGATCCGGCCCAGCCCACAAAACAAAACAAAAGGAGGGATCGTACAAAGGAAGAAGACGCAACAGCGACCTCTGCAACGGCGGACAGAACGCCGGAAGGGAGAAGAAGAAGAAGAAGGAATCAGGCCTGCCGGCGACCGTTCTCTCCCCGACACTGAAGGACACAGAATCGAACAAAGGAAGGAGAGAGAGAGGTTCTCACCGAGATTTCAACCCATCGGGAAACGTCGCCGCTCGATTGGATTCGCCGGAAAGTGTTCAATCGGGGTTCCTTCGACGTCGGAATGATCTTCCACGGCCTAGGAAGGAAGGGAAAAGGGGAGTGAAGAAGTAATCTTTCCAGGTTCGAAGCAAAACAAGGAATCGAATTCGTTTTACCGTGTTCGGAAGGAAAAACGGGGCGAGATGGAGAGGGAGCGATACACGGCGGCGATGGTGGCTCCAGCGGCGTCGTCGAGGTGCCTGGCTGCGGCCTTGTCGTCGGAGGGAGGCGGAACTGGTGCTGCAACGAGAGCTATGTGCTCAGCGGCTTCCTGGCAAGGCAGGGGAGCCCGGACTCGGCCGCTCGGTGACGTTGGCGATGAACAACGAGGAAAGGTGAGCTGGTGGGGGTGCTGGTTTCGCTGCTGTTCGATTAGGCTGTCGGGGGGGCTGTCGGAGGGAGGTGTGAATGAGGAGTGAAACAGATCATGGGGAGAGTGGATTTAGGGAGTGTGTGGGTTGCTTGAAATCTGAGTGAAAGAAGGGGAGTCGGGTCCTCTTGAAAACAAAACAATTGAACAGAGGAGAGTACTGCAATCTGAATCAACAGGAGAAGGGAGGAGATACACTGCTTGGCGTGGGCTAGCATTCGACATGGGGTAGAGGGCCTGCAGGTTTGGAGTGGGGGAAACAATTTGGCACTTTGCCAACAATAGACAACAAGGCAAGGAAGGAGGACAGTAGAGGTGTGGTGGTTTGCCTAGAAGGGAAATGGGGACTGCCCTGCTGTCTGCTGTCGTTGAACAAGGAGGGAGAGGAGTGCTTTGATTAAGATTAGGGGAGAATAAAAGTGAAGGAGGGGGTACAGTGGTTCCAAGAACCCCAATTCAAAATTACCGGAGAATAAAATACGAAACCGCTTTCTCGAACTTATCTCGACTCAATAAAAAAATAAGGTCTCAATTTTCCAATCCGAATTTAATATAAGACTCCAAATATTATTTGTTGAAATTTATTAATTAAAAATCCGGGTCTTTACAACGCATGCCTAACCTGCTCCACAATAAAGCCCGCAGGCATCTCATAATATAAGAAAGTTCATGACTCGATTGACTCAGGACAGGACCCGATGAGACTAGGTCGTCCTATAACCCTAGCAATGACTCTAGTTACTTCACATATAACGGCCGTTCTGTTTAAATACACATAAAGGAGTAGAATGCTCAACGGTCGATGCAACCTAGCATGGTACTACATGGCATGCTGATCATGAATGCAAGCACCTAGTATATCATGCACCTAAAGCAGGGAATAGCTCTATTTCAATCTGAGTAAGCTCCGAAGAGACTTACATGGCTTTGCAGAACAGCAGAATAAAGGGTCCAACACACATAAATCATAGTTGCAAGTATCACCTAAATACATATCAGAACACATATATAAGTCTACGTCTAATCATTCAAGCACTCAAAGCATACATCATTCAACAAGAATAACAACCATATCGTAATCGTCACTCCATCAAGTTCAACCATTCATCATATTTGCCACATTCCTCAATACCATATATTTGCATAACATAGCTCAAGTGCATCATATTCATCATATCTCAACGCATAAGTTAACGATACATAATCCTAACATTTCATCATGCTATTAGTCAACACAAATCATGATATTAGTCACTCAATCATATCATCATGCTAGTTAATCATCGATCACATAATTCCCATGTTAGCCTCCAAACCGTTTAAAAATCTTAGTCAAGCAGTTAGAAATTCCGACCATTGAAAATGTTCACCAAATCCCTTTTTTGAAAACCAAGTTCCAAACCTCAAGAGAAGTATTTCAAAACGAATCCGACAAGGTTAGGATATTTTCCAAAATTTATTTTTAAAGTCATTAAATCAAGTTCCGACTTTTGAAGGGATTTTTCCAATTTCCTTTCTCAATTTAATTCTAATAATACATTTTATATTTCCATATATATTTTCCCAAAGCTCATAATATGTTCCAAAATACCTTTAATATATATTTTATCAAAATTATCCCCAATCATATTTAATTTATAAAAAACCAGCCCTTTTATTAAATTACCAAAAACGCCCTTTATTTTGTCAAAACTTCAAAATCGGATCCCATTGTGTACAACCCCAAACCGGACTCATTTTGCAAGAACAGGCCCAAAGTTATGTTAATTTATTTTGAAGGAAGAAATAGGCCCAACAAATTAGGCCCACTAGCCATCCATTCCCTTCTTTTATTTCTTCCATCTGAAACCGAATAGAGAAAGAATAAGGGGGCCCGGCTGATGTGGAAGTCTAGGTGGAACAGTGGGGCCCGCAACAGGTGGTCTTCTTCCCCTTTGCTGCTCGACAGAGAACAGAGAGCAGCTCCTGCTGCGTTCGAAAAATCGAGAGGAAGGAGGAGGATGAACCGCCGGAGACGTCAGCTTCCGACCACCTAATCCCAACTACCCAACACCGACACACACACACATAAAATCGACAAGAAAGAGGGGAAAGGGGTGCTCACCGAGGGGGGGTTTGTGTCGCCGGAAATGGAGCTCGGGGAGGCGACGTCCGGGTACGTCGAGGCGGATTCTTCAATCCGAAGTGCTGAGGAGAGATATGGAAGGTCAAAGGCGGGAGCTTTGGGCTGATAAAAGGTGAAAGATGGAGGAACGAGCGGGATCGAACCTTACCGAGGTGAAACGAAGAACAGGGCGCGAAGGAGGTTCTCGGTGGCGCTCCAGCTGCTGCTGGTGTCTCTAGAAGGCTTTGGGAAACTGCTGCTTCTGGTGATGCTGTCTCGAGAGGGAGGAGGGAACAAGGAGGAAGAGGTGGTGTTGGGTTCTCTTCTCGGAAAAACAGGGCGAGAGACGAGGGGCGGGGCTGCTATTTCGGCGGCGTTTTGGTGGTGGAGGGTGATCTGGTGGTGGTGGGAAGGATTCACAAGAGGTGGCGCTGGGTTGTATTTGAAGGGGGAAGGACCAGAGAACAAAAAAGGAGAAAGAAGGTTGGGGTGTGGTGAGATCAGACAGAGAAAGGGGATGGTGAGGGTTTGAAATTGAAAATGAAACGTGGGACAATAAGCTGCGTTTCTCATCTTCTTGAAGAGGAGAAGGATTGAAATCAGTGGGTCTTTGGTCAAAATTGCAGTGTAGTTGTTTGTTTTCTAAAAGAAGTGAAATCAAGAAGAGAGGGCATGGGTATAGTATAGGCTTTGGCGTGGGATATGTCTAAGATCAGGAGGAAGGGGCTGCAGTGCAATCAGACAGGGAAATGAGGGTGTTTGACTCTTTGCCATAATTGGGGAGGGAGAACAGGAGAGTAACGTGTTGCTGTTGGGCAATTCGGATGGGAAAGGGGAAGAAGAGGACAAGTGAAAGGGGACAAAAGTAAGTGGTCCCATCTAAGTTAATACCCGGAAGATAAATTCCAAGACCCGCTCACCCGATCTTATCTAGACTCGATCAACTAAATTCTCAATTTCCAAATCCGAATTTAATACTGAGATCCGAACAACATTTTCCAATTATCGGTATAGGAAAGCGGAGAAAAAACTATTTTACACAAGTTTTAAAATTTGGCCGGAATCCGTTTAAGATGTCTTAAAATCCGAGTTGGGGAGTTTTTCCGCTAAATCCCGCTTTAAAATTCATTTTGATTTTCTTTTTCTGAGAATTTAGAATTTAAAAATCCGAGCCTTTACATCATCCATCTCTAAAAACAAGTCTCGTCCCCGAGACTAAAACCAAAACAAGGTAGGGGATGAAGTTGGAAGTAGGTGAGTCCAAGGACCATTCCATTGATCACGTAAGTGCCTCATAAATGCCCCTATGAGATCCTCACAACATCATTTCATGATCATAATATCCTCGACAGGTCGTAGCGAGAGTGTGATATGGGCCCTTACCACATCCTTGCCCCGACTTCTCGGTTATATCATAACTCGAAAGCAGTACAACGTCTCCACTAGGTCTTAGCAAGCAATGTATAAGGGCCCTTATAAAATGCCTGTATCCACTTCGTGGGGCGTCATAATGCAAGCTCGGGTCGAAAAAGTTTCAAAAGGGTTCCTCAATTCGAAAAAGATTCGTCTCAAAATCATTAAAATTCTCGATCGCGTTCGATTTCTCAAATCCAAGTTAGTCATTTTTTAAACACCGTTCAAATCCCTTAAATTCAATGTTAGTCAAGAAAATTTCAAATTAAGGAGGTGGAATCGTCCACCTCTAAGGGCTAATCCCGTATTTCCTCCCATGGTTCCAAGTCAGAATCAAACTCCATCAATTCATTCCTAGCATCCCAGCAATTCCAATTCACGACATCATATAACATAACAATCGTACAACATAGTAATCGTACCACGCATTCATAACCAGATCATATTCACGTCAAGGATAACCATATACCATAGCAGATCTAGCATAGTATCGCACATAGTAGGATTCATTATATCACAAAAGTTGCACATCATATCAATCAAATAAGCACCTCATATCAATATATCGATTAAGCACATCATACTCATGCTAACTACCAAGCGTCGTCGCATTAGAGGCAAACAAACACTTCCGTACACTAGCATTTCATCGAGTTCAAGGGATAACTATGTTAGTACTAGCTGTTCACTATTGTCTATAACAATTCATTAGGGAATCAGCAATCGTCTATAACATAGAATTCGCACAACACTCAGCCCTAAGTAACACATAACACTAGATCACATCCCCAAGAAAACCTCATTTATAGCTACCAAATACAATAATACACGGCCACTACTCATCATCTCTCGCATCAAGATCAACCTCACCTAGGTCTACCGACTCAATCCGATACTAGTTCTAGTTATTATTGCATCCCGCTCATATACAACATCTCTAACCTTATAACTATCTGCAATCAAGGCCAAATACCCAATCCAGCTACTAGATATCCCAATTCCCATGCCATCAAGCCATCTATGGACCAGACCACTTCGACATCTCGATCTCAAATCCTGCTCGACCACCTAAAACCATATCTCGGAGTTCCCAATCGCACAATTCCCTTATTCCGACAAGCTTAACAACTCGACCGACTACCAAGACTCTCTATAAAGCATACCCTCATCCTAGAGGTCCTCTACTAGTCTCATCTTTACCTTTCTAAGAGAAATCCCAAGTCCTCAACTGAACCGCTCTCACGATCCATCTAGACGCCTCTTAATAATCTCGCTGAATCTTCTTAGGCTCTCAAGACTCTGCCTGACCATCATCTCCCCAAAAGACATCTCAATTTACCTTGCTAACCTCATCATACTCTCCGCGCCACTAACCACTCTCACTAACCATCCACCTCTAAGAACCCAACTCATATTGATCCTCTCACACCTTTCACTCCCGATTAACTCTAACGTAGAAAATCATCTAGTGCTAACTCATAACCACGAATCACCGAGTTCTTCATCACCCGCGCCTATCCTCAAAGACCAATCACAGATTCTACCTACTTGTCCCATTCTGAATCTCACGAAATCTGAACATACATGACCTTTCAGCCGACCTATTCTAGATCCTTGTCTCAGCATATTCCTAAATTTCCTCATTCCAAATCATACTAAATCTTAACCATTCGAAATCCTCCAGTCGTCCTACTTCAGTTCCTCATCTCTTCATATTCCTAAATCGCCTCAAGCTCCTACTTCTTAACCATGAACCTTACCATCTAAAGCCTTTTTTTACCGATCATCATTTCCACAGAATCCCTAAATCGTCCTCATCCGAGTTTTCCAAGTACCTCCATTTTGCCAACCTTCTAAAATCTTGCATCATCTAATGTTCCCAATACCTTTTTGCTTTGCCTAGTTTCCAAATCCATACTCAGAATCTCTTTACCTCGAACCTCAAGCAATAAGTCCTACAAGTAACCTCAACGACATTCTCGCCTAGCTTCCAACCTTTCCTCGAAGACTCATCTCACATTGATATGTTCAAAGGCGTTTTATATCCCATACCTCCCATAAACCCTAAACCCTAAACCCTAAACTCCCTCTACCAAAATTTATTTGTGTGTGAAAACTATTCACATATATAAGATAGATTACATTGATATGCTCAAATGCGTTTTACATATATAAGATGGTTATATATTGGCCACTTAAGTTTTTTTTATCTTATATAGGTATAATTCGATGTCCGAGACTATGTCGAACGAGGATTCCGACCGCTAATATCAACTCGATCAAACATATGTTTGGGTTTAGTTACGAGTGATCTTAAGGTTCACATATGAGTGATATACGATCTTATGGTTTGCGGATGAGCATTTGGCTATGATTCGATCCAAGAGTCCCGATCTTATTAACATGAATGTCACTTTGTTATATCTCTTCATATCATATTCCATTTTTTTTAATGAAAAAATCAATTGATCGAGTGAAAAAAAAAGATTTAGCCAAATTGAATGAAATGCTAAAAAAAAAAAATGAGACCAACATGAATCGAACTAAGTAATTGAGACCAACTTAATTAGTTGAGACCAACTTAATTTTGAACTTATATTTATATTAATTTTAAATTTATATTCATATTAAATACACATTTTTTAGTCATTTGAGATTTTTGTAACATCAAATTAAAATAAAATTAATTTTAATTGTAAACTTCAATTTCCATACCAACATTATAACACATTAATTTTAAACTTATGTTCAGTTTTAAACAAAAGGAATGAAATATACATTCACATTTGTCACAAAATATGTGGAAATCAAAATTGAAACAAAAGGTGTGGAAAATAAAAGGAAATTAAAAAACTCATATTAAATGTCACATTGGATTATATCACCATATTGACTGTTGGATTAAACAACATCTACGGTCATTAGAATTAGGTTTTTTTTTTTATAATTTGAGCAAATTCACACCCTATTAAACAACAACTTTGCAGCAAGATTTTGAATTGTTTCTCTCGGAGTGCAAATTCACAATTGTGGTCAGTATGTCTGTGCAACAAGCTTGCAGCGATTCTTCTCGGAGTGCAATTTCCCGACGAAGAGGAATGCAGAATGCGCCGTCCTCGATTACGTGCCGTCATGGCCGCCCTGCCTCCATACAAACTTGTAGGAGAGGAGAGAATGCCGGTAGACAATTTTATGGGTGTCCATTGTGGAAGGTTGGACAACATTGTGACTTTTTCTATTGGGTCGACGAAGCTACACCAAGTACATCGAATGTTCGGGGTGCTATGGAGAGCTTAAATGTGTTGCAAGTAGAGAATTTTATACTCAAAGTTGTCATTGGTTTGATGTTTGTAATGGTTGTAATAATGTTGATGAAAATGTAATGGGATGTTTTTTTTATTGAGAAATCATGTGTTTTTTTTAGCATCATCAATCTATTTATATTAAATTGAGATTACCATGGGTTAAATTGAAAAAAAAAAGAACAAGGAGGGATGGTGGGAGTTAAAGGGGATACGTTTTATGTATTTTTTAATTATTTTCATTTTGTTTAAAATTAAAAAACCATTACAGGTAAAAAGAAAAAGCAGGGCGCTACAAAGAAAAAGGAAGGGAGAGAAAAAGGGGGCCGAGAAAAAAGGGGCGATTTTAGGGTTTTAGGGCGAGTTCCTCTCCTATCAGCCATCATCGTCGACGGCGAACTCCACAGCAGACTAAGCCTCACCGTCGTCGTCTGCCACACACCCACGTCCTCTTCACAAGTTCTGTGTTTTTGAACTTTTAATTTCAGCGCTTCTTCACCGTGCATTTGGTTCATAGGCATTTGGATTTGTTTTTAATTTCAATTTCTTGAGTTGAAAACCATTTTAGATTAGTAGAATCATATTAAGTTTGTGTTATATTTCAAGTTTAGGAATTGTAAATTAAGTGATTTTGGAATATATTGGCATTTGGAATTGAATGAGGATTTTGCGTTAGGTATTGGCAATTGGATTGATAGAGGATTTGGGGACATATTGTTTTGGGTTGGATTTCATTAGGCATATATTGACATTTGGATTGTAAGGGATTTTGATTTTTGTTCAGCTTTGTCTTTAGTGTATCGTGGATAGTTTTGTCTTTGGTGAAATTAGAGTTCCATTGCTTGAGGTTTGTTGAGAATCAATCTAATTTTGGGTTACATTTCTTGAGAATCAATCTAGGTTATGAATTGTAAATTAGAGTTCAGGTTTGTTGGGAATCAATCTAATTCGATTTTTGTTCATATTTGTCTTTGGTGTATATTAGAATTCTTTGGTGAAGTTAGAGTTCAATTGATTGAGGTTTGTTGGAGATCAATCAGTTGAGGATGTTAAAAATGTTGTGAAATTAGAGCAAAGCTTCTGCAAACTATCCGCCTTAAGAGCTTCTACAATCACACTGCAAAAGCATTTAATGTTAGATTCAAGTAGAAACTGTACAGTAAAATTGACAGGTGAACTCTGAAATAGTCTGCAATACAAGCAAAAGATAGTCTAGAACCAGGGCAAACCTTAGTAGTTTACAAACAAAAGTAGCATTAACTACCCACCTACCTTGAGAGCTTCTACATTCATAGTTGAGGATGTTTTATTAGGATTATTTGGCCCTTTTAAACAGAACACGTTAGAGGTCATACTAGGATTATTTGGCCCTTTTAAACAGAACATGTTTTATTAGGATCAATATGAAATAAGGTTTTTTAAACCACAAATTGTTTAAACAGAACATGTTTTATTCGTAATCTTGCATTACCTTGAATGTTTTATTTGGCCCTTTTAAACAGAACACGTTAGAGGTCATACTAGGTTCTTATTTATCCATTTGTTGTTTGCTTCACGTCTGTGTTTTCAATCAAATTGTTTGATTCGTAATCTACATATGTTTTTTTTATCTTGCTGCACTACAACAGTTTAGATATTGCAACACCAGACCAACCAATCAACATAGATTCTGAATCTGATGGCTTGGAGTCAGACAACTCCGAGGAAATCGAAGTTAGTGAAGGTGAGTGATGCGTTGGTTAAACTAGATTCATAGGCACTTTCAGTACCAAATTAGAGTATAGATAAAAACAATTTGGAATTCTTTATCACTTGCAGAATTCCAAGACTGGCATTTATTTGATGGATCATGGGTAGAAGTGATAGGTGCGGAGAAAGACTTTTTGGGATCCTTCTTTTCGGGCCATATCGTCGAGAGGTACTGGAAGACGCACTACGTGGTTCAGTATGATTTTCTATTCAAGGAAGAGGACAACGACGAACCTCTCAAAGAAATTCTTCCAGGCTGCGTCCTACACCGCCTACTGGGGAAATCGACGATTACGAGATCGGTGACGAAGTCGATGCTTGGCACGAAGGCGGCTTTTGGTCAGGTGAGGTCACCAAGGTCGTGGGCAATAGGAGGAACAAGAGGTTTGAAGTTTTATTTCCATTGACTGGTGATAGAAAGCGTTATCCACATTATCATCTCCGACCGCATTTGGAGTATCCCACCAGGGATGCAAGGTGGTATGGCCAAGACAAATATGCCTTCTTGTGGGATGTTTAGTAAATTCTAATGTGGAAATCTGCTGCTGTAAAGCTTGTGACAGTTCGCATTTTTTAAGGACTTGTAATGGTATGTAAACTGCTGGTGAAAAGCTTGTTTGTAATGGTTTGTACTTCTGGATATACACTAATAGTTCCGGATATACACTAATGGGCGGGGAATTAATGGGCAAGGTTTTGTGTTTTGTAATGACTTAGCATAATGCTTAAAATTTTTTGCATACAGGTCATTAAGTAATGCAAGGATATTCAACTAACAACAAATTCAAGGTAATCCATTCAAACAAGTACTTCATAAAACTTCCTCATAAAACAGTCATAAAACTCATAAACATCGATCAACAACAAAACATACAACATGAAACTAAACATCCATAACATGCATAAATAAACTTTGGAAGCCTTCCCCTTTGCAGTGCAGATCTTCATGGTGAACCGTCCATGCCACCTCCCCATGCACCGAGCAGTCTGTGTCATCAACCTGTCCTTCGACAGCGCTCTCACCCGTGGACGTGTAGTTACCATACGACATATCGTCCGACTCTTCCTGTTCAGAGAATAAGGTGGTGCAAAGGTCGACAATCTCTCCCGTCATACCCCCTTCCTTGATCAACTTGTATGAGTGGTGTTGCTACAAAAAAAAAAAGTGAAACACGAAGTTAAAAAAATATAACTATATAAGTCTCTAAGTCCTAAGTCTCCTTAGCTTAACTAAATAAGGTGACAAATGACGTATACCACCAATGTCCTTAGCTTAACTATAACTCCCCTAAGTCCTAACCGTGCTTAGCCTCCATCTAACTGCATTCAATAATGGACCGCCTAAATGGGCCATTTGGCCCAACTATTTTGTAAACTCAGAAAGTGTAATTTTGTATTGAGGAATATTACAATGGAGTACCTATTACCTTGTTTGCCTTATCCAGCTTGCCAATCCACCAGGAGTCCTGTGCCGTCACCTCACAGTTGTGGAGTTGTACATCCACTTCTGTGTCTTCGCAAATAGACAGCCACACCATGTAATCCTCTCTAATGTGCACGATCTTTTGTTTGATGACAAATTCGCTCGCCACTATCCCATATTGGTGGAGAAGTCTCCTCTAGATAACACCGATTGCTCTGTCGGTGGCCCTATATTGATCGCACAAAACCAAAAGGCTCTTCGTCTCCTCTATTGTCCAACTGCTCCATGGGTATGGTTTGTTGATCATCCCTGCCATTGAGAATAGGCTGAAGATTTTGAATTTGTGAGTGATGCAGTGATGGAATTAAAGGGAGGGAGGAGGGCGATGCTTTCAATCAGGGTAGGCATCCATTTTATAGAAGGGGTTGAGGTGTGATGCTTTCAATCAGGGCATCTTCAACCCTTCCATCATACCGAACCTAGATAGGTTTACGCATGGCATCTTTAGCTTACGTAGAACTAGGGGTGTGTCAGGCATCTTACGCCAGGAAAAGAGCATCTTGCTTCGTATCTGGTGAAGTGGTGAACTTGCGCATGGAAAAGCACGGTTAGGAGAGTTATAGATAATCTTGCAAAAAAATTTTGGGAAATATGGTGATAATCTTTTGCCTTTGGTGCAAATTTTATATAAGGGGTTGAGAGTTATAGATAATCTTTAGCCTTTGGTGATAATATTATCCTTGTGTTTGGATAAAAGAAAAAAGATTTATCCTTGGGTGCAAATCTCTTTTTACCTTTCTTGTTATTTAGCAATTTTTTTTAATAATATTTAGCGTATGGCATTGCTAAATTTATTTAATTATGGGATAAATACTATTCATATTTAGATATAGTTTCTCAATTCTACCAAAAACGATATAGTTTCTCAATTGATCATTTTTTTTAGCTCCCAATTGATCATATTTGGATACAACAACAATAATATCTTTATATGTTATAATAACACATTAGATATAGTATCAAAATTAACCAAACTTAATTGACCAAACTGAGGCAATTTTTTATTCCACCATGTTTCGTGTAATCCACTGAAGCATACCCTCGACGAACCCACACTCAATTGTGCACGTGCATTCCTCACAAGAAAGAGCATCATCTTTATCTTCAGCAAGGAGCTGAATTTTTTTCCAGGGGTTTGATCTTCGGCAACTCCGAATTGATGTTCCATTGGTGATATTTGTACATGTGTTCCGCTTCTAGTTGAAGGAAGGTCTTCGAGAAATTACGAGAATATCATAAAATAGATCAGCAACTCTTCGGCGACACGAAATTATTTTATAGCCCAACTTATGTTTCACACTATTAAGTAATGCAAAGCCTTTGGGTTTGAGCTCTTCAGATCCGCAACAATATATAGCTATGCCACAAACATAGCTTGCCACGTCGTGTCCCAACTCCGGCGCCTTTAGAAGATCTTGAATGCCTGCATCGTGATCGCAATTTGTGAAGAATTTAACCTGCAGTTTGAAATGAAGCTATGAGGACCTATGATCAAGCATACACCGAACCAATGATCCACAATCAACATCTTACCATTCCTTGCTGAAAGATTGCCTCCGGGTTTCCCGCATTGACGCATTGATTTAAAAAGCTTCTGGCATGACTATCGCTTCTCGATGCGACTACAAGGGTAATTCCCCAGTCATCCTGGTACTCAATTGCCATCTTCGCAAGCACATAATTGTGTTTTCCAACCAAATCAAAAGTTTTGCAACTGCATCACAATTAAGTAAATCAAATTTTTTGCGAATACATAAATTAACAAAATAAAAAGTGGAGGCAATACCGTAATCTGAAGACATCTTCTATAGATTCAATTGCTAATCGACCGACGATCTCCAATAGGAGATCGAATGGTAGTGTTAGTAGCGTCAATGCCTCTGATTTCCTTGCCCTAACGTTCCTACCTTGATCCATTGCAACTATCTTAATTTCGGTTCTAGTTGGTAAGGGAGGAAGATGCAATTCAAGGGAATGGGATGATGCAATTCAAGGGAGAATGGGTTGGCTATAACAATGCAATGGAGAACGTAACTGCCACCGGAAGAGGAAGAGACGAGACGTGTGCAATGTACATCAGAGGAAGAGACGTGTGCAAGTGCAATGTACTTCAAACGTAATGGATGTGGATGTGGAAGTGGAAGAGGAAGAGGAAGAGATTTTCAATCGTAATTAACTGTCGTGGTTTTAATCTCAATCTATTAATTAATCTATTTCTTAAATTATCTATTTCTTCAATTTATTTTCGGTAAGAATCTTGCTATGTGATATTTTTAACAAAAATATTATATGTATAACGGATTAACCCTATACAACACTTACTAACCCTTGTTTTAAAAAAATAACGGATGAAAGTATAAAATTTAACCCTTTATTCAAAAAAATAACGGATTAAGTATTCAGGGTTTTGTATCAATTTATTATTTGATAAAATTTTATAACGCTTTAAAATAAATTTTATAACACATATAGAGAGTAAAACATTACCGCATGAAATTAAGTACATAAGTTAAATCCATAAATGTAATTTGCATGCATATTGCATGGGAAAGTAGTTAGGGTTTGTAAAATGTTAAAATGTGGTATATTATTTACATCAAAAGATGAGAATAAGACATTAATTCTAGTTGTTAGAAAACATGTACAATAATTGACTTAGTTTTGTGTTATTGCTTTTTCCCATTAAATAAATAAAAAAGGTGGGTTGGTAGACTTACCCTTGTGTAAGTGAAGCATTTTCCAGGACGAAGCGTTGCTTTGGAATTTACAAAATTTGAGGGGGACTTGCTTTTTTTTTAAGACCTGGACTTGCTTTTTCATTTTTATATCTTTTTTTATTCAACTTGCTTTTTCATTGTGTGAGACTATTGAGTACTGACCACATATCCCATAATTTGATGGTCTTTACAAATAATAATTTATATAGAGATTTATTATAGACATATGTTCTAGTTCGATAATATGGATTTTATTATCATAGACATTGTCACCACTATAAAAACAGGGTTATAGAAACATCACCACTATAAAAAAAGAGTCATATACACTGTCACCACTATGAAAAAAGGTTTATAGACACTGTAATCAAAGAAAAACCCTATAGACGTTGTAATCAAAATAAAAACAGGGTTATAAACACTGTCACCACTATGAAAAAAGCGTCATAGACACTGTAATCAAAGGAAAATCATATAGACGTTGTCACTACTATTAAAACAGAGTCATATACACTGTCATCACTATAAAAACATGGTCATAGACACTGTAATCAAAGGGAAATCATATGATAAGGGAAACACAAACCCTATAATAAATGTGGAGACAATTTTCCTCTAATACATGAATAGGTAAGAGGGTCATAGACACTGTAATCAAAATAAAAACAGTGTTATAACCACTGTCACCACTATAAAAACAAAGTATAGACACTGTAATCAAAAGGAAAACCCTATAGACGCTGTAACCAAAATAAAAACAGCTTTATAGACATTGTCTCCACTATGAAAAAAGGTTCATAGACACTATAATCAAAAGAAAATCCTAGGAAAAGGGAAGCACAAACCCTATAGGGGTTAATGAGAAGCCAAAATACATGTGGTGACAGTTGTTATCTAATTTCTAATTTCTAGTTTTTTAGATTTTTTTAAATTAGTGTCACCACAATAAAAAAATTTAAAAAATGTAACTACTATTGTAACCACTATAAAAAAAAATAAAGTCATAGATATTGTCACCACTATAAAAACATGGTCATATACAGTGTAATCAAATGGAAATCATATCATAAAAGAAGCATAAACCCTATAGGGGCTAATGAAAAACCAAAATAAATGTGGTGACAGTTCTCGTCTAATACATGAATGGGTAAGAGTGTCATAGACACTGTAATCAAAATAAAAAGTGTCATAGCCATTGTCACCACTATAAAAATAAAGTCATAGACACTGTAATCAAAAGAAAAACTCTATAGACGCTTTAACCAAAATAAAAACAGCTTTATAGACACTGTCACCACTATGAAAAAAGGTTCATAGACACTGTAATCAAAGATAAATCATATGATAAGGGAAGCACAGCCCCTATAGGGCCTAATGAGAAGCCAAAATAAATGTGGTGACAATTCTCCTCTAATATATGAATGGGTAAGAGGGTCGTAGACACTGTAATCAAAATAAAAAAATAGTCATAGCCACTGTCACAACTATAAAAACAAAGCCATAGACACTGTAATCAAAATAAAAACAGTGTCATAGCCACTGTCACCACTATAAGCTATAGACACTGTAATAAAAAAGAAAACCCTATAGACGTTGTAACAAAAATAAAAATAGCTTTATAGACACTGTCATCACTATGAAAAAAGGTTCATAGACACTGTAATCAAAGGAAAACCGTAGGAAAAGGGAAGCACAAACCCTAAAGGGGCTAATGAGAAGCCAAAAGAACATGTGATGTACAGTATGGTTTAGAGTTTAGGGTTAAGTCTTTAGGGTTTAGGGCCAAGACCCTAAACCCTAAATCCTAAACCCTAAACCCTAAAATGTTTAGTACAGTACGTCGTTAAGAGATGATTGCTGTCACCAAATGGAAAACCCTAGGACAAGGTAAGCACAAACCCTAAAAGGGCTAATGAAAAGCCAAAAGAAATTAGGTGAACAATTCTCCTTCAATATATGAATGGATAAGAGAGTCATAGACATTGTCACCACTATGAAAACCGGGTCATAGACACTGTCACCACTATGAAATAAAGATCATAAAAACCCTACTAACATTGTAACCAAAATAAAAACAGGGTCGTAGACGTTGTCACCGCTATGAAAAAAGAGTCATAAACACTGTAATCAAAGGAAAACCCTACGAGAAAGAAAGCACAAACCCTATATGAGCTAATACATGTGGTGACAATTCTTCTCTAATAAATGAATGGGTAAGAGGGTCATATATATACGTTGTAATCAAAATAAAAATAGGGTCATAAGCACTGTCACCACTATCAAAACAAGGTCATAGACACTGTAACCAAGGGAAACCTCTACGAGAAAGAAAACACAAACCTTATAAGGGCTAATGAAAAGCCAAAATACATGTGGTGACAGTTCTTCTATAATAAATGAATGGGTAAGCGGGTCATATATAAACGCTGTAATCAAAATAAAAACAGGGCCATAGACACTGCAATCAAAGGGAAAATCTAGGACAAGGGAAACAATTTTTTGATGACAGATTCGTTTCAAGAGTTTTTTTTAATATTTTTTTTGTTTTTTTTACGGGGTCACTGTCACCACTCTTATCATTTGTGACACGCTGTAACAAAAAAAACAAGGTTATAGACACTGTCATTACTTCAAAAACAATGTCATAGACACTTTAATCAAAGTAAAAACAAGGTAATAGACGTTGTCACCAAAATAAAAATAGGGTAATAGACAATGTCACCACTATAAAAATAGGGTTATAGACACTGTCACCACCCTTATCATCGTCACACCCTTATCAGTGGGCACTGTCACTACTCTTATCGATGTCACCACCCTATCTATAAAATATAGTACCACATAAATTATTCAATTCGGTGTCCACATCAAGCAGGTACTGTATTGTACTAGTGAAGTATGATTGAAACATTATACATTTTTTCGATGTTTGACAAATCTGAGATCTCGAGCAATAGAACAATTACTACGATCGAATAAGGCCTAATAATTAGCACTTAAGTTCGGCCCATTAAAGGCCCATCAGAAGCACTGTTACTCTCCCAGGCAAATGTGGATGTCGAACAAATTGACCGGAAAAGGCGTATATGATTTTGACGATGGAGTTGGCCTTCAATTGCTCAGACAGCAAACCATGGCGAGAAGCTCTCGGATTATACTCGACCCGAATCGCATCTCTCGACAAACCCGACCTTGTCTCACTCGATGAGTTCTACCGCTCTGAACTTCCGAAGACGCTCCCCTGCGTCGTACCTCACCAGATCGGAGCTCGCCACGCTCATAAATCAACAACTTCTTAGCCATGGCAGGTTATCGGCTCTACAAATTGGATCTCTATCAAGTCGCGCAGCCTCGAAACCCTTGATTCGGCGTGGAGGCTATATTAGCCACCGTCGACGGCGTCGGGAGTTAATCCTTGAGTGAAATCGCATATTCTAGGGTTCGTCGATTGGAGAACGAGGAGGCCGTTCTCCGGCCGATCTGGATAGGAACGAGGGAGGCGACGAGGACGCAGAAGATGACGGAGACGGAGGACCGGTTCTTCCTCCTCATATCCGATCTCAGGACGCTCGTTGGTGCGGTGGATTTCATCAGACCTGGAAGACGGTAATAATTAAGGGAAGCTGGGAAGGGGTTAAGGGCGTGTTTGGGAGCTGAAATTTTTTTAAGGGATGGAGATACTTTTTGGGGTGGAGGGGATGGAGATACTTTTTGGGTGGATGAGGTGGAGATATTTTTTTGGAAAATAAGCGCCTGCGTGTTTTTGGTTGAATTAAGATAGGTTTTTTATGGAAGTGAAAAGACAAAAAAACCCTCACCTTTACCCTCTTGAATCGAATTGAACAGGTAGAGTGTATTCGTGCAACTCAATTTTGATCAATCAAAGTGGGGCATTAATTACAATCAATTTTTCTGGAATTGCATCTCAAATTCAAATATGAACAAACAAATGGGGCATTACAATCAATTGAATCAATTCTTGAATCAATTAGTGAAATTATAGCAAAGTGGGACATTATAATTAATTCTTGAATCAATTCCTGAAATTGCAGGTCAATTAAAAACCATTCCCCCATCACCATGCCTTCTTCCTCTTTCCTCCTCCACCATAGCTATTGCCTCCGCTCGACCTCTTCCCGCCTCGCCTTCTCCGCTTCGATTAGGGTGGCAGGGCGGCAACGCGTCCAAGTGGTGGTCGGCGGCCCAAATGGTGTAGTTGACACCTTCATTGCTCCGGTCACTCTTGCCGCCAGTTACTCCGTCCGGGGTGGCGCCGGACTACTGGAGCAAATTCCGCCATTGTTGCTAGTACGGGAAGAGGATGCAAGAGGAAATGAAAAATGAAAGAAGAAATTGATCAGATAAAGAAAGGGCAAAATTGGAGAATTGGGGTGGAAAAATTCCTCCACCTACTCCCCCCAAAAATGAAGATACCAAAATCCGGCCATTTTCCACCCCCGCCATCCCCTCCACCTCCATGTCGTCCACCCCCGCCATCACCCGCCAAACACCCCGGCGCAATTCCCCATGACAAATTTCCTATCTCCCCCATCCTTCCCACCCCCAGCCAAACACGCCCTAAATTAAACGAGGGTAGTGTTGATAATATTGATATTATGAAATTTTTTTGGCCATTTACAAGCAAAGGAAAATTTTTAGGACATTTAGTATTTGGTCCAAAGGCCAAAGGCGGGCCTTTGGACCAAATTACTTCTAAAATCTATCATATTAGTTGTTAAAAATATTATATTTATTTTATGAAATATATAAAAATGGATTTATACCTACTTGATCTATCAGATGTATTTGGTTCTCGCCGATACCCAGTGATACGTTCAACAATAATCAGTTGCTAATTAAAGATATCTATATGAATTTCTTTTTATAAATAATTGTTACTGTTTAAAAAAATAACAACCCATATTAACTTCATTTACAAATTACTGTATTATAATTTAATATATTATTGTCATCGAACAACAAAAATATATTTATATTATATTATTAACACAGTGTTTGACAATATAATATAGTATTTTATTTTTGGTGAAACAAATTAAAATAACTCAATCTTTGGAGATGTGTTAAAAAAATAGCCTCACCTTTCAACGGTAAGAAAAATAATCCGACCTTTGGCGGAGATGGTAACAAAATATCCCAAGTCATTTTTCCGACCATAAATCGAGTCAAAACAATGGTATAAAATTTGTTAAATGATCTCATTATCATTCAAATAAGTCAATAACATCCAAAATTCACCAAAATCCTAATTTCAATTCGTCAATTATATGTCATTATTTTTGCTCATATTTATAGTTGTAAAAACAATTGGGATACTTTGTTACCACATCTCCTAAAGATTGAGTTATTTTTCTTACTATTGAAAGGTAGAGATATTTTTTTAACACCCCTCTAAAGGTTGGATTATTTTAATTAGTTTTCCCTTTAAATGATTGATGTTTTGTGGAATTAGTTTTAAAGTCTATGGGTTTGGATGAATCCATTTAACTAAAATAGTTAAACTTCAATTCAAAATAATTATTTTATCTATTAAAATTTGATGATTTGCGTGAAATTTGTTTTTTGATTTTTTTTTATCCGATGAAATTTGTTGTTTGATAACGTTAGATTAGGCTACACTATTTTAGCGTTATACCCAAGAGTCCAAGATTGTATATAACTTGTATGATCAAAATTATACTAATATACATACATTAAGGAGTGGATATAAGATTATTATGAAAAATAATTAATTTATAGCAGATTGTACGTAATAGTACCCAGTATACATATATTTAACTCTTTTTTTTTTATCGATATAATTGAAAGAGGTTTTTCAAACAAACAATAAACGTAACAAGTTATAGATTAGTAGTAATTTTTACTAAGTATATTTGGTATAAGATTTACCCATAAATCAAATTTAAATATGGAGAGGTTTTTTTTAAATAAAAGTCTTCATCATTTGCATTGGAAATTACAAAACCAACTCATCAAAGAACTAGAATATTTCTTTTATTTTATTTAAGGTTAGTGGAAGAACTTGAATTTGATTGGTGGTGTAAAAGTAAGGTTTTACAATTACACTAGTAATTGTACATTTCTCCTTTAAAAAAATGAACCGTCTTCTTCTCCGTTAATCCCTCAGCGCTCGGATTCATAATCAGATATGGCAGAAGGCGAGGCAGCGTCATCGACCATGGCAGGAGGCGGGGAATCGAGCATCGGACCGGCGCAAAGTCTCAATTGCCGGAATCCTCCTCCTCCCAGTCGTCGGAATCCTCGCAATCGTCAGAGACCTTGCAATCGCTGGAAGCCTCGCCATAGTCGGAATCGAGCATCGAGCATTGCTCAATTCGACAAGGCGTGCATGGATCCGGCGTCTCCTTCTCGCAATAGCCGGAATCCCCATCCGAATCATCGGAATCGACAAGCCACTCCACCTTGCCCTGCAACACCGGAGCGCCGATTCGTCGCCTTCGACCACCGCCTTCCCGCCACCGAAGCCACCAGAGATTGCCACCAACGGACTCGTCACGCCACCACGGTCTCGTATCTGTCTCCCCATTACGTCGTCGTGCCCTAGCCTGCCACTGGGAGCTTGCCGAAGTCCACCAGTACAACCGCCATTTGTAATCGGAGTTTTATAGTGGATGTGAGGAAGGGGATGATGAAATTACAATTTTTGTCCCATACTTTTCCTTTCTTTCAAAATACGCCCTTATCTCAATTTAATAAATTACAAAATTATTCCATAGTTTATAAACGCACAACATAATATTATATTTGTACAACTTAAAATTATATTACAATTATTTAGATTGTTTGAATGATTTAGTTTGAGATTGAAAACCTAGGTTTTGATTTAGGAGCGGAATTTGGGGCTTTTTTCCAAAAGCAAAATTGATTGAAATTGATGATATGGTTGTGTTGTTGGGTTGATTTTGAGCTAATTTCATGTTCATATCATTGTCCAATTGTTTATGGATCATGAGATAATTGAATTTTAGAATTTTATATTGCGATATGCTTTAGAATTTGGTTTTTTTTGCCAAAAGCCAAATTGACTGAAATTGATGATATGGTTGTGTTGCTGGGTTGATTTGGAGCTAAATTCATGTTCATAGCATTGTCAAATTGTTTATGAATCATGATCTAATTGGATTTTAGAATTTTATTGCGATATAATTTAGAATTTGAGGTTTTTTTGCCAACATCCAAATTGATTGAAATAGATGATATGATTGTGATGTTGGGTTGATTTGGAGCTAATTCCATGTTCATAGCATTGTCAAATTGTTTGTGAATCATGAGCTAATTGAATTTTAGAATTTTATTGCGATATGCTTTAGGTCGATTCGGTTCTTCTATTTTAGCATGAAAATCATAATTTAGCCTATTAGCTCAATTGGTAGAGCAATGTGCGTTTGCACAAAGATGTGGGTTCAAATCCCACATAGGTTACATAATAGACAAGAGCGCAACAATCGCAAATTGTTAATCATGCACATTATAATCTTAGTTATGCACAATTGTATCCTACTTTTGCACAATTCTATCTTACTTTTGCACAATTGTATCTTACTTTTGCACAATTGTAGTTTAAATTTGCACAATTGTATCCTACTTTTGCACACTTGTATTCTAAATGTGCTCATTACAATTTTATTTTCACACTTTATGTTCTTATATTTGCACTTTAAAGTTGCACAAATGCACTTTACAGTTGCACAAATGCACTTCATAGTTGCACAAATGCACATTATAATTTTATTTTTGCACCTTATATTATTCACAAAGAGAAACATAATAAGAGATACCACATAGATAGCATATACGGGGTTTGAACCCGCATCTTTGTGCATACGTAGGCACATTGCTCTCCCATTTTGAGCTAATAGGCTTTTAATGACACATATGACACATTGGAAGCGAGGGAAATGGATGTAAGTAGCAAAAAAACGAAGATAAAATAACAAGCAGCACCCTCCCGCGAATAGGAGTTGGGCATCTCAGCCCTCGTAATCCCCTCAAACAAATAGACGATAAGTCCGCCTCCCGGACCCCCCGATGCGACGCCGATGAAAAATGAGTAAAAACACATTAACAATAACCTTAATTGTGCACTTCATATTATTACTCATACACATCGTGATTTTATTCTTGCACTTTATCATTTTATTTATACACTTTATATTTGCACAACAAAAGGTGTCGAAAACAGGAAAAAGTGCATTTACCCATAAAATTAGACATATTTACCCATAAATTAAACATATTTCAATTATAAATTTTTATAATTGAAATAGGCACATTTACCTATTTACCCCATAATGAATTATTATGTCTGCACAAAATAAAGTTATATTTGCACAATAAGATGTTATATGTGCACAAAAGCAAGTTATACTTACACAGCAGAAAGTGTTAACACGAACAAAAAATTCTGGGACAAAAGAAAAGAAAAAAAAAAGGAAAAAAAAAAAATTTGGTCCGAGAAGGGGGGCACACGCATGGGCAAGGGAGGCAGACATTCTACTAATTAAATTAGGCCCATTAGTAATTAAATTAGGCCCATTAGCAAATTTTACACGATAAGCAAATTTTACACTTTAAGGACTTTTTACATTTGAAGCAAACCCTCTCTCTCTCTCTCTCTCTCTATATATATATATATATATATGAAAAAATTTAATTTTTTTTCAGTAGTTATTTTTTGGAGAAAAAAAATAAGAGAAACAAAAAATATAAAAAATAGATTTTTGTATATGCATATATGGAAAAAAAGATTTTTTTTAAATATATTGAATAAAACTTTAAAATTTGTTATTTAAATAATCATTGTCAGGATAAGAAAATTAATAGAAAAAATTATAAATGTCACTCTTTACCAAATAACTAAGCTATTTATAAATTTCATCAAAAAAAGCTATCTTTATAATTCTTTACTCTTTTTAACATTTTTTATCCTTACAATTAATCAAATTATTTTTAAAAAAGCTTATAAATTTTTTCTCGTTTCTTTTAGATTAGGAGATTTCAATACCCTGTCCCTAATGAAAATATAATACTTTCATAAGTGAGAGAATTAATACATACTTCATTCTATAAAAACAGGTCATTTACTATTCACGTACATTTTTTACATGATAAAAGATTATAGAAGATACCAATTTTTTTTTAATTAATTTCTAAAAATATTTTTTACTTATTGCTACCATATATGAAATTATTTTAGAAAATAAATGAAAATTTTAATATTTTATACACTTTTATCATCTTAAAAAAGCGTATATATGTGAATATAAATGAAATATTTTTGTCAAAAGGATGGAGTATTTTTTTGTATTACATTTTTGTTTAAATGCCAAATATTACTCCATCCATCCAAAAATACATGGACTTTTACTATTCATGTACGTTTTTTTAGGAGCTAAAAATTATATAAAATATTAACTTTTTATTAATTTTTTTTAATAATTACAAACTTATTATCATTAAGTTTGTAATTATTAAAAAAAAGGGAAATTTGCTAAAATGACCTTCATATCCGGAAGGTTTGCATGAGTAACCCAATCCGGAAAAATTTTGCACAAAAGCGGATATCCGGATTGAGGAGGTAAGCGGTAGCCAGTAATCGAGGGATTCAGGAAAGAGAAAAAAAAAAGGAAAGAGGGGAAAGGGGAAAGGGGAAATGGAGGAGGAAGCCGCACCGCCATTCCCTGGTTCGGGTGTCGGAGAAGGAAGGGGATCGGAGGCGAGAGGTTGACCGGCCAGAGGACAAGGATGGAGGGAGCAGCCTTCAATGGTGGCGGAATCAGCGAGAGAGAGAAATAGAAGGAGGGAGAAGGAGTCGAGATGTCTGAAAGAGCGGAAGGTGGGAGAAGAAGTCGAGAGGCCTTCAATGGTAGCGTGTCCACGTCGTCGGCACCACTGTCCAACGCCTCACTCACCGGCGAACCCTTCACCTATGACCGGCGCTCAACTTCTACTCTTCCCTTCCATCTCTCGCCTGCGACCGGCGAATCCACAACCCTGTGCCCCGCGAACCCGTCGTCATCCGCTTCCGAAGCTCCCCTGTAGTAGCTCCTGTGCCTCCACTTCCTGCCTCCCACACCAAGGCCACCGGCGCTTCACCAACTGCTACTCCTGGATGCGACTCAACTTCAGCGCAGGTAACTTTGATTCCCTTAACTAGCTGTAATTTGGGAAATTCATGAGAAAATTTTAGGAATTGTACATCTAGTGATAAGCTGATTACAACATCATCAATTGTTCATGTCTATTTCATTGGCTTTCAATTGAATCACTGGTTTTTAGTAATTTCCCACCCTTCTTGAAAATTGTATTAGTTGAATTTCATTAAGAGAAGCCAATGAAATAGATAATTTAGCTTATTGGCAGCTAGGAACTTGTTCAACCAATTTTGCTGGGAAATTGAGTTGTTTCCATCCCTAGCTTTATCACATCCTTATCCATCTTAATTAGTGATTACACAAAAGTTTAAATCATATATACTAATAGACATGGGTTAAAGGTACAGGAGAGGGAACAATGGGAATCAGTCTTCCATTGGGCTTGTATGTTGGTTTTGGTTTTTCATAGCATGTATTTGGATAGAGCATCTGCATCTCAATGTGTTTTAGGTGGAAGTACAAAGGTTCGTATGAATATTATCCATTGAATTAAAATCCTGACGTATGAATATTTTGGCAATTTTATAGTTCAGAGCTTTTGGATTCTAATGCATTATAATTATAATGTAATTATTATTTTCTTTTCTCCAATAACTTGTATTATCTCCATCTTCTACAATCTGAAGGATATGGGTAATTTTACATGGTCTTATTTTCTAAATTTATAAGCAACCTTTTGCTTTGAACTACTCTCTGATGTTGTTTGTGACCTACTTTTCATTCTTTATTTTTCCATCATACTATATAATTTTATAGGGTTTCACTTTGTTTTGGCATGCTTGTTTCTTATCTGTGATATTAATGTTATGCTTCACCTCTTTGGTTGATTGTCTTGCCTTTGCTAGAGATTTGCTTTGATTTTATAATCAGCCTTAAACCCAAATAAAGCTATTTCTGATACTCAAGAAAATATGCATTTTAGCTTGATGATGTTCATTTTGTTTATAAGATATTTAGTTGCTAGGAATTTGTATATGTCCGATGAAAAGGCTCCTGCTAGGATTACAACCTACTAGGTTGATACAAGTTTTCTTCTGTTATCAGGATTTCATAAAAACAACAGTTTATTCATTATATGAACTCAGGAGACTTGTATAGTTGTATTATAATGTGTAAGAAATAGCACCAAAGTACAAACGTCGAATCTTGCTAGGATTGTTGTCCGGACTTCCGAAATTAAGACAGGGCAAAGAAAAAGATAGGACAGAAACTAGGATTGTTGTCTGGACTTCCGAAACTAAGACGGGAGAAAGAGATATTGTGAAAGATGAGACCGGACACAGGGAGTTCTCTCATTCAGGAATGACTTCCCCATTGGCCATTTCTTTTCTCTTCATAGATTCAAATCTTGGAGCTTTCTCTAAAAACTTCGTCTTTGCATAAAGCTGCAGGTAATCTTGGAACCGGTAGCTATCAGGATATAAGAGCTTGGGAGCTGGAGAAATTATGGCATCACCTGCAGGATTGTAGAGGGTAGCAACGGAGAGTCTGCATCCTTTATCAACTGCCATAACTCTGTGCAGTATACTTTTGTATTTCCCATTGGTCAGCACTTCTAGTTGATCACCTGTATTCACAAAGAGCCTATTGTTTTTTGTTGGCGGAATCTTCACCCACTGTTCGTCTTTGTAGAATTCGAGACCTGGGACTTGATCATCTTGCAGCAGAAGAATGATGCATCCTGCATCAGCGTGCTCCCGAAGTCCCCTTACGAGCTCAGGCCTCGGACACTCTGGATATTTTGCCACTTTTGTTCCCACAGCAGGGCCGGCTTCACCTGAGAATGACTTCTTTAAGAAGTCCTTCTCTAACCCGAGGTTTTCACTTACCAACTCTGCTAGCACCTCCGCCACCTTGATCATTTGCTCAATATAATCATCCGTTGTTTTGCTACATACCATGTCCAGGAGAGATAATTATATCCAACGAATCACCCTTTGTGCGAAAAAACCATGCTATATATATGTATATTTTACTAACCAAAAGTCTTTGGAAAAATCTCCAAACTCGTTCATGTTAGACTTTGGACGATGCCAAATGAAGAAGCTGCTTTCCCAGTCTGAGTTTAAGGCAACACCCTTTTCATCGATGGCCCTGGTAACGTCTGACTCGTAGAACTTAGCCTTGAGCTTCTCCTCATAGTAAGTATTCACAAATTGCTTCACCTTATCCATCAAAGCCTTTTTTGTGTTTGGGTTCATGGAGGTCCTCAAGTTCATGTCATAGAATTTTTGTGAGATTCGTGTAGTTTTCCTTGTTAAAAAATGCTCATATAGCCTATTAGCTCAATGGAAGAGCATTGTGGTCATACACAAAGATGTGGGTTCGATTCCCACATAGGCTTATTAGTCATGAATCAATGCCGACTATTTTAAGTTCGGTTTTTAGTTTGATTTTTTAGAATTTTGGTTTTTCGGTTCTGTTTGATCCAACCGATACGATTCGGTTTTAGGCCAATGAACCATCCTAATTTCTGCTCCAACCGATACATTCTCTAATCTCTCTTCAAAACAATTTTCAATTCATTTGCGGCATATATTATGCCATCTTAAATTACCACATGTCAGTCTGTGACTGTGATAACAACATAAATGGTTAGTGTATGGGTAGAGCTTGATCTTGATCACTTATTCCATACGTTGTTGTCGTCGTGACATACAAAGATGTGGTGACATACAAATTCCCACATAGGCTTATTGACACCTGGATTGTTTTACATGACACGTCAATTGTTTTACATGACATTTGAATTGTTTTGCATGACACGTCAAGTATACTAGATTTGGTTCGAGAAAATATTTTAGAAACTAGCATGACTCAAGTGTGATTGCAATATTCAAATGTTCCAGCTACATCTACTATACATCCACATACACTTGTATTATTAATTGGAAAGAAACTAACATGTCTCAAGTGTGATTGCAATATTCTAAGCTCTTAAACAAAAAGACCCATTCAGCAAGAGCGCTATGAGCTCAGACAAACCGGAAATGGACTCTGGTAGGCTTCAGAATTCCTTTTGCTAAACTCCTTTTTCTTTGTGTGTGATGCTATTAATGCAAGAAAATAACATGACAGGTAATGCTATTAACATAACAGGTTATACACTTTAACATGACAGATTAAAACCTTTAACATGACAGGTTAAAACCTTTAACATGACAGGTAATGCAAATCGATCCTCTTCTCCTTAATGAAATAAAATAACATGACATGCAATGCTATTAACATGACAAGTTATACCATTTAACATGACAGGTTATAACCTTTAACATGACAGGTTATAACCTTTAACATGACAGGTAACGCGAATTGATCCTCTTCTCCTTAATGAAAGAACATAACATGACATGTAATGCTATTAACATGACAGTTCATACCTTTTAACATGACAGGTAATGCGAATCGATCCTCTTCTCCTTAATGAAAGAAAATAACATGACATGTAATGCTATTAACATGACAGTTTATACCCTTTAACATGACAGGTTATATCATTTAACATGATAGGGGATATGTTTGACATGTCACCTACGTCACTTCACATGACAGTCAGAGTGAGTGGACTTACCCCAGAAATCATCCAAGGCTGAATTTGAAACCAAGTTCAAAAAAAAGAAGTCTAGCAAAAGAAATTATGAATAATAAAAAAGGAATAGAATATGTCTCAAATTCATGTGTAACGTAAAATAATTCATATGTCAAGTAAAATACATTATATGTCATGTAAATCCGATATGGGTGACATGTAAATTCAGTATGGGTTATGGGTTATTTTTGGTGCTGCTATCACATAATGTAGTGGCATAAGTGCTTGGATTAGCATGCTTCTTTGTTTGCTTTTTCGTAAACGGAACTCTTTGTAGACACGGGAATTGCTTTAACATGACGGTTATACCCTTTAACATGACCGGTTATAACCTTTAACATGTCAGTTTATACCCTTTAACATGACATGTAATGCTATTAACATGACAGGATATTTGCTGATCTGCAATCTATAAGCTTATTCGGTAAAATAGAGACATTGTTCGATTTAAAGTAGGAAATGACTAAGATGGAAAGCAAGTCTCATTCGGCAAAAGAGAAACTTTTTTACAATAATTCACCATTTTATACAAATTAAACTTGGAAGCAAGAAAAATTTAAATATAGTAAAATCAACCAATTACACGGTCAATAAACCTATTCAACTGAATCGTTTCAGTGGAAGGTCGTACATTATGTTACAAAAGAGATTTATACCATCTCAAAAGAAAAGAGTTGGGCTGAGGTTTATACTGACAAAGTTGAAATCAAAACATCAATGCCATAACTATCTGTTAGTAACTCCATTGCCCAAGAACTCGAATTATACTGGACAAATGCGACTTGAATAGTTGCTTTTGTAGTTGCAGATAAATGATTCAGCGGAGACGAGTAACATGGAGTGTGAAGAACAACCAAAGGAGCTTCAGGGGAGTCCCCAACTGCAAACTTCTCGTGCATGAATTGGCTGTTTACTATTGACTCATCCTTCAACACAATCTTGTAGCAATAACAGCTCTTCAGGCCTTGCTGATTCCAGTAACATTTGTGGCCACTGTTCTTCACTTGCTGGAAGTTCCATATCACGCTGAATTTCCCTACAGACGCTACTATGTGTCGTTCTTGCTTCCCGTTCTCTATGACCTGTAGATGAAGAGTAGTTATTTTCAGAAAGAAATAATTAAACATGAACAGAAAAATTCATTGACAGAAGTTAGTTAGAACATATAATAGCAGTTTTACAATGCATGAATGAGAAGAATAACTAATCATCTCAGGGAATACCCAAGTCAGTAATTCACCCAAGTAATCCGGAAAAGGGATCTCAAGCAACCAATTTGACCTATTCATACACACCAACACGCTACAACATAAGAACATAGAACACATCCAAATTAGTCGAAATATCTACCATGATGAACATGTAAGAATTGAGCAACTGTCAGCTCCTGAGAAATTTACCAACTAAACTACTTTGTGCCTCCTCATAATTCATTCCTGCCTACTCGCAGGCAGATTGTGGTTTTTCTAACATATACTGTATCCACTTATGCTGCCCCTTTTTTATATTATCATCTTTTAAACATAGAATGGCATCTAAAAGTAGTTCTTTCTACCTTTTTCATATTCATATCATGTCCATTTACCTTACAATGAATCTGTCTAATTTGAGTCATCATTTTCTTTCTTCCACTGACTTCACAACTATATCCAAGAAGATGAAAGTGCAAAAAATTCAAAACATAGATTTTACTAACTCCAAATTTTAGTTAAATCCCCTAAAAAAAACTAATTTTCATCATTCTTACTTAATCCAGTAAAAGCTGGGAATAATCCAACAAACTTAAAAGAAATAAACCATATTCAAAGCATCTTCAGAGAACACAAATCCAAGAATCGCAATTAAAATGAACAATGGAAAAAGAAAATTGTCTTACCCATGAAAATTGACCACCGTGAAACTTATTGTTTGCCCCAGCCATATGTGAATCAACAGGAGTTAGCTTCAACAGCCTTGGAGCTGCGATTTTGCTTCCCATACGTCCGCTAAGTGTAACCCACCATTAGTTTTACACAACCATTAGTTTTACACAGCCAGCACATGAATCATTCTATAAAGGGCTTTTGGTCCAGCGTTCACAGTCATTCGAATTGCTTTGCACAGCCAGCACAGGTAACCCACCATTAGAAATTAGGTTTCTACTTCCTAAGTGTTTCTTTCTACATGACGCTTACTTTAGGTTTACATGACACTTACTTTAGTTTTACATGACGCCCAAATCTCCTTTGATCTCCTTTCACATCTAAGTAGAGACATGGCAACATACTAAATCCTAATCTATCAACATCTGAATTATCACCTAAATTCTATCAAGCAATCCAAGAACTAAGGCATAAGCATCAATACTAAATACTATGTATGTTTATCACAAAAAGTCCTCAACTGCAGCAAACATGAGCAAGAGAAAGATATTTGTTTATGCAAGCTATGTAAAGTATATAGATACTGATTGTTTGTTACCTGCTTCAGTTCATGTTTTAGCTCTTGCCTCACTCGCTCCATGTCTCTAAAGTCTGAACTATTCCAAGGTTTATGATTCAATATTACAAACACTCCACTTCAGGAACAACTCCCTTCACTCCTTCCATTTCCAAAATATCATACCAGCACCGCCAAGGCAAGTAAAACTGGGATCTTCACACAATAGATCACAATTAACCAATGAATAAGGAATTAACGCACCATAACAGCAATGAATTTGCACAAACCATCAAAGAATTAGACCAAAAACCTAGATCAATCAAGATAGACCTCCCCGTCCGTACAACATCCGAAGAGGGACCATGAAATAGTTAGGGATGTTGAAAATCGAGATCTCACCTTTTGGACAAGCTCTCAGCCTCTTCATTGGTCACCTGACCACCAAACACGACCTTGCTGATCCCATCCGATGGCTGCCATTCCAAAATCCCTCAAAATCAGGAGAAAAAAAGAGAGTAGGAATTTCGAGAGGAAATCAAATTCAAAGAAGAAGGAAGGGAAAAGAGGACCTGAACATTACGAACGGGACAGGGAATGGAGGCGACGGCGGATTCAGGAAGAGGAATCTCGGACCAAGTGAGCAGATCTGCAGTGGAAGTGTGACGCTTCCTCACCGGAGTAGTTCGCTCCATCTTCCTCTTCTTGTGCTCTCCTATGGAGTAGGTGGAAACCCTAGAAACGCAGAGTTCGCTCCATCTTCCTCTTCTTGTGCTCTCCTATGGAGTTGCCATGTCTCTTCTCGCTCCCCTCATTTGCTGCCTTCGCCCTCCGCCTCTCTCTCTCTCTCTCTCTGATTCCACCTTTCGATCGCTCACTCTCTCTCTGATTTTTCTACCATCGATGGGCAAGAGAGAGGCAAAGAAAGAGACCGGCTATCCAAGGTAAAACATTACCGGATGGGTGCAATTTTTTTAAGGGGAGGGTTAAGCCTTGCAAATTGAAATGGATAGTGGGTTAGGCGTGCAAATTAAACCGGGGCAAGAGTTACTTCCTTTAATTCCCTCTTAAAAAAAATTAATAAAAAGTTAATATTTTATATAGTTTTTAACTTCTTAAAAAAAACGTGCGTGAATATTAAAGTTCATGTATTTTTGGACGGAGGTAGTATTAATTAAGAGATTAAGTCCTTTCGAATCCAAGATATTTGGCCCAAATGCACTTTTTCATTAAACATTATTTGTACTAGGGTTAGGCCTTGTTAGCAATTGGCCAAAATATTTTCATAATACCAAGTTTACCCTTATGTAGTATTAATCAATGTTCTAAAAGGCGTTATGCGGCCGCTAGGCGGTGGGTGGCCGCCTAGCGCCTAGGCGGGTGCCTAGGCGGCGCCTAGGCGGACTTAGAACAAACTTGATTATTTCCTTATATTTTGACGAATAACACTTGTCAATAATTCATATAATGTAATAATAATCCATAATATCACTCATAAATCCAAATTTGTAGTAGTTAACTAACACTAAAGAAAATAAACGCAAAAGTACATGTCTGACTAACAACTCTAAACCTCCTAAAATCCAAAACTATAAGTTCGACTGAAAAGCAAATGCATCCCGACATGGGGGATAAAAAAAATCCTAAGTCAACTAATCATATGCTTAGAAGCGCAAATTGAATAATCGTTGGACTAGGCGGTGCCTAGGCCGGCCCAGGCGGCGCCTAGGCGGGATCAGTCTGGCCCAGGCGGCGCCTAGGCGGGACTAGGCGGTTCCTGGATGAATTTCCGCCTAGAGGTCTGCCTATGCTTAAAAATTCCTAGGTCCCGTCCCGCCTAGCGCCTAGGTGCGATTTTTAGAACACTAGTATTAATTAAAACCTATCCCCTTTCCCTTCCCCGTCTCTTCTTTGCCTGCCGCTCTCATCCTCCCTCCATCTCTGGAGATCTTCGCAGCGCTGGCCTTCCGATTGAAATAGAAATCGAAGAGCTACCGTCCGATCTGACAAGTTAGAGACAAATCCAAAGGAGTCGACTTGGTGAATTTCTGAAACTCTAGAAAAAAGAGTGTAAATTTGGGGAAATTGCAAACCTGGCAGAGGAGAGAGAGAAGCGCTTGGAAGGTTGGCGTTGGTGGATTTACGAGCCAACAAGTATCGTATCATAACTATGTGTATTTCTCCTTTCATGTTCCTATTTTGTGCGGTGTACAAATTCCAAAAAACAAAACAATGGGATGTAGGTTTTATAGTGATTTTATTTAATCAAATGTAAAGATGTGAACACCAGCCAAATCATTTGCAATTACGAGCCACCAAATCATTTGCAATTACGAGCCAACAAGTGTCATAAGCAGTTCTAATAGGGATGAAGGTAGCTCGAAGATTAGGCTTGAACAAGATCGTTGTAGAAGAAGACAACCAAGAGCTGATGAGAATTCTATCTAAAGGAAGAGTCAGTAGATGAGAGATTATGCGCCAGACAGAAGAAATCAAGATCACGGAAGCAGATTTTGAAAAGGTTGAATTCAATCACATCTACAGAGAAGCGAACAAAGTTGCATATTATATAGTCACTAGGGGTATCATTAGTGATAGATCTACCATCCCTTTTAATAGGGAACTTTGTACCATCATCCGTTAGGATGATCCCGGAGCGCGTTTACATTCTTTGTAATAGCTCCGAATGTTTGCCTATTGTAAAAAAAAAAAAACAAACAAAAAAAAGTGTCATAAGTGTGCATGTTTCTCCTTTCTTGTTCCTATTTTGTGCAGTATACAAATTCTCTAAATCACAAGTAGAGAGATCAAACTGTAAAAATTGTAATTCCAATGTGTCGCCTATTTCTATAGCTTCTAATCCTCCTGAACATTTGGAAACAGAAAAAAACAAAATATACCGGTGAACAGCCGGAGTGCGATTTTGCTATGCTTAGAGTATCCGCATTCGTGAAACCCATCGGGTTTCTTAACTCCACTTTTTATATTTCTCTCTCTTAAAAAACTCAATACAATTTTTCACCCACATCCCTAAAACCCTATAAACCCCTATTTTATCTTTTTATCGGGACCCACATCTTTTTTTCTCTCACCCTCTCTCCTCATGTTGGCTCACCTCCTCTCCTTTTTCTTTCTCTTTCTTGGTGTTTAAAGGTTTGTTAGTAGGAAACCTATCAAATCATTCCTAAGCCCCCTACCCCCTCTTCTTCAATTGTTTATTAATTAATTTCTTATTTTTGGGGTTAAGACACCCCCATTGTGGATGCTCTTATGGACATAGGTTTTGTAAGGCAGTGCCCACCGATAAGGACGGTGACAGTGATATATAAGGGTGGTGACAACGATAAGGGTGGTGGGAGATGACCCTGTAAAAAAAATTGTCACGATGACAGTGTATATAACCCTGTTTTTATGTTGGTTACAGAGTCTTGGCTTCTCATTAATCCCTATAGGATTTGTGCTTTCCTTTTCCTAGGGTCTTCATTTCATTACAGTGCATATTACCCTGTTTTTTAATGGTGACAGTGTCTATGACCCTTTTTTATTTATTTTGGTGACAGTGTATATGACCCTATTTTAGTGGCGGATCTAGTGTATCAAAGTTAGGTGAGCGGAAATGTTTTAGTCGTGGAAAAGAAAAAAATAACTAACAAGCCAAAATACGATTATTATATAGTACTTCATAAAAAAATACAAAGGAAATTCTAGATTTATCAATTATTTACGGAGTATTTGACATTCTAACAAAAAAAAAATAAAAACAATAAAGTATATAAATTCACATTCTAACAAAAAAATATAAAAACAATAAAGTATATAAATTCAATCGGGTGATGTTGTATTAGAATTGAATACTCAGTAAAATAATATATAAGTATAAAAAATAGATGATATAAAATACTAATCTCATCTCAATATATGTCTACAATCAAATTTCCAAACAATTTAAAACCCTAATTTAGTAAATTAGAAATTAAATAAAGAATAATTAGAAGAGAGCAAAAAAACATACCTCACAAATTAGATTAATGCGATCGAAGTTGAAGTTTGATAAACGTCGAAAAAAGCGTGTTGCACAGCCTAATACTGTCGAAGTCTTTGCTTTTGCGTGGAACGGTGGAACTTGGAAGGAGGGTGAGGCGTATCATTGTACTTGATTCCAAATATATAAAAAAAAACCAAAGTTTTTTAATTAAGATGTCTTTGGGCCTTTAATAAATTAAGCCCACTAGTACTACTCACCTAAAAAAAATTCCACCCAGCAATATTTTTTTTATAGAAAAATTTACCCAGCAAGGGTTGGGTCTGCTCCCACAAGCATCCGCTGCTGCCCTATTTTTATTTTGGTTACATCATCTATGACCATCTTATCAATTCATATATTAGAAGAGAACTGTCACCACATGTATTTTGGTTTCTCATTAGCCCTTATATATAGGGTTTGTGCTTCCCTTGTCCTAGGGTTTTTTTCCTTTGATTACAATGTCTATGACCTTGTTTTTATAGTGGCGACAATGTCTATGACCCTGTAACCACATGTATTTTGACAAGTACTCTTTATATTCTCTTTAGTTTTAATAATAATAATAATAATAATAATAATAACAACATTAACAATAATAAAATAATACGTAATATATTTTGAACATAATTAGTCATCCTTCCTTGTCATACTGTTTTTCTTTGGTGAAATTGTCACCACGTGTTTTTTTTTTGCTACATTTTCCTTTGGTTACAGTGTATATGACCTTGTCTTTATAGTGGTGACAGTGTTTATAACACTTTTTATTTTGGTTACAACGTCTATAGCCCTCTTACCGATTCATATATTAGAGGAGAGCTGTCACCATATGTATTTTGGCTTCTCATTAGCCCTTTTAGGGTTTGTGCTTCTCTTATCCTAGGGTTTTCCATTGACTACAGTGTCTATGAGCCTGTTTTTATTTTGGTTACAGTGCTATGACCCTGTTTTTATAGTGGTAACAATAATAGTTATATTTTTAATTTTTTATTGTCTGAAGATGTAAAATATATAGATGATGGCGAATGCCAAAGAGTAAGAAGAAGCAAGACCATATGAAGCGTCTTGCATAAAAAATACGAGACTTCCCACAAAAAATTCCCCACTCACGGAATAACTGGAATCCCATTACAACCTCTCTCCAACCGGCTTCTTTAAATATAATACATATTTTCATAAAAATTATATGGAAATAATTTAATGAAAATATGCCCAATATTAAAAGAAGCCAAGTAACAAAGTATACCTACTCACCCCTAATATTTGTCAACCAATTACCTAAGGAATCATACCCAAATAATTCACAAAATAGGCCTAAGCCCAATCCTAAACCATATGCCCAGCCCAAAAAACAACATAAAAGCACCTACTAAGGCCACGTTTGGTACGAGTGTGGTAATCGGAATGGCAATCGGAATCGGAATGAGAATAAAAATTGGGAATGAGTCATTTCTCAGACATGTTGTTTGGTATAATGTCGGAATCAAAATTCCCAAATTCAACCTAAAAATATACAAAATCAATCTACAAAAAATTCATCAAATCCGCTCCAAATTTCTCTAAATTAACATCAAATTACACAAATTCAACATTCCCATTCCAAAAATTCATCAAATTTGCTCCCAATTTGGGGATTTCGAACCTACTTCCAAATTTGGGGATTTGGAACCCTAATGTGGTCGGGGAAGGTCGAGATGGGGGATGGGGGTGGGACGACGACATCAAGGTGGCGGGAGGAGGGCGGCAATGGCCATCTGGGCAGCAGGAGAGGACACCATCCATGGCGAGAGGAGGGCGACGGAGGACAAGGACATCAGCCATGGCGAGGACAGCAGCCATGGCGAGATGAGGGCGACGGAGGACAAGGTGGCGGGAGGAGGGCGGCGAAGGAGCCTGTTTCTGGGGAGAGGACAACAATGGCGGGGGAGGAGATCTAGAGAGGACGATGGCGGTGAGGAGATTTGGAGAGGACGCTGGCATCGAAGGTGAAGGTTGAGAGGACGATGGCGGCGGAGGTGGAGGACGATGGCGACAGAGGTGCGGGGATAGGTGGAGGAGCAGCGGTGGCCAGTTGAAGGTTGAGGAGGAGCATCGGCCGTCGAAGTTGTGTCGGTAGCGTTGAAGACGGGAAGAGTTGGGAGGGTGGAAAGTGGGAATAGAGAGATCCCCCTCATTTTGCTGGGGGATGAAAAGGGATAGAAATTGGGGATGATTTGATTACCGGTAATCAATTTAATTCCGGATTTCGTCTTACCAAACACTAAAACAGTAATCATCCATTCCGATTACACATTTTTCATTCCCAGTAATCGATACCAAACAGGCCCTAAAATCTATACCAACAGATTGATGGACAAAAGGCCATCAGAGGAGCAAACACATCCACCAAAAACTACGACAGCAACCAAGGCAAAAGCACAACCAAGCCACTGCAAAAAACCCGCTAGCTGAACGAACATCAGTAGCATCCCAGAAGCAACCAACATTCAAGACAAAAGAGCAGCAGCACCAAAATTCAGAATTCAACAGATAAAATTTTGTTAAAGTTGAACCACCTAACAGCTTGTTCAACCATTATCCACCAACAGCAGAGATCCTACCACCCCATCAGATTCGCAGGGGCTACTCATACTCAATTTGGGTGATCCGGGGTTTCCTTTGGTGACAGCAATAGTTATATATATTATTGTGGTGACACTACTAATAACCCTGTTTTTATAGTGGTGACAGTGTTTATAACCCTATTTTGATTCTAGTTACAACTTTTATGACATTGTTTTTATTTTTTATTACAGCGTCTATGACCTCCTTACTAATTCATATATTAGAGGAAAATTGTCACCACATGTATTTTGACTTCTCATTAGCCTTGTTTTGATTCAATCTGAGCCAATAATACCCAATTTCACAATCAATAACACACAATATATACACAACACAGTCCAACATAACCAATAATTCTCAATTTTAGCTCAATTTAAGCACGTTTGTTCGGTTACAATATCACAATCAAGCTCGGTTTTTAAATCAAATAACCTGAAATCAGATAACCTAAAATCAAATAACCTAAAAAATTCGAACAACTTGAAATCAAATAGCCTGAACTGGATTGAATATGTAAAGATGGAGTCAGATATGAGGATGAGAAGGCCGAAATCAGCCGACGAGACCTAGATCTGAGAGAGGACGCAGGCGACGGAGGCGAGGTGAGCCAGCGAGAGGAGGCGAGCCTAGATCTGAGGACGAGAAGGCGGAAATCAGCCGGCGAGACCTAGATCCGAGAGAGGAAGCGGGCGAGGGTGAGCCGTTGAGAGGAGGCGAGTCTAGATCTGAGGACGAGAAGGCGGAAATCAGCCGGCTAGACCTAGAATTGAGAGAGGAAGCGGGCGACGGAGGCGAGGGTGAGCCAGCGAGAGTAGGTGAGCCTAGATCTGAGGACTAGAGAGGAAGCGGGCGACCTGGATCTGGATGTGCAGAAGCGAGCAAGGGCGAGACCTAGATCCGAGGAAGACGACATGCGATAGGCGATGGGAGGGTGACGAGGCTCGACGAGGGGCGACGGCGGGCAATCCAGATCTGAGGATGACGAGGCGCGACGAGGGGCGACGGCGGGCAGCAACTGCGAGCAAGAGACGATGAGACTTGAGAGAGTAAGAGAGATTAGGGGAATTATGTTTTATACATAGGATTTAGGGGTCTTCGAGCTCGCGAGCTACTCGAACTGAGCTCGAGCTCGAATCGAGCTGAGCTCGAGCTCGAATCGAGCTGAGCTCGAGCTCGAATCGAGCTGAGCTCGAGCTCGAATCGAGCTGAGCTCGAGCTCGAATCGAGCTCAGGAGTAGGCTCGAGCTCGGCTCATATATACATTCGAGCGATCCCGAGTCGAGCTTTTACCGAGCCGAGCCCGAGTCGATCCCGAGCTACTCGGCTCATGTATCAGGCCTAGTTACAGTGTCTGTAACCATATTTTTATTTTGGTTACAATGTATATGACCCTGTTTTTATAGTGATGACAGTGTTCATGATCCTCTTACCCATTCATATGTTGGAAGAGAACTGTCCAACACATGTATTTTGACTTCGCATTAACGCCTTTAGGATTTGTGTTTCCTTGTCCTAGGGTTTTCAATTTGGTGACAACATTTATGACACTCTTTTAATTGTGGTGACACCATTCATGACACTGAAATTCAATGACATTGCATATTTGCTCTGTATTATTTATCTCAACCAAGTAACATGATATATAAATTATAGGACATATAATGAAATGGGGGAACAAATTCTCAACCACAACATATCAATATCACTGATATTGTATAGTAGTTTCCAGTGACAAGATACAAGAACCCTTTCCCATGTTTCATATATTGTAAGAGGTCGTTTGGAAAAGGTATATAGATATAGGATATAGGTTATGGGTATGAGATATAGATATTAAATTGTGGGTATTGGGTATGTGTATAGAATTGATATCTATATCTTATATCTGTATGGAAATAGTATATAGGTATCAGAATAAAAACAAAACAAAAAAATGTAGGAAAAATGGCAGAAAACCACCCCTTAAATATGACCTTTTGCAGAAAACCACCCCTTAAAATTGAAATTGCAGAAAACCACCCCTTAAACCCATTTTGCCTATAAATCGCCACCCACAACTGTTTTTTTCCATTAGCTTGCCGTTAAAAAAAGATAAAAAGTCATTTTTACCCCTCTATTTTAATGTTATTTTAATGAGGGAAAATGTATGAATTGAAATAAATTGATAAAATCTATTTATTCTTCCATTTTAATGTTGTTTTAATATAATAACATACGTTTTCTCTCATTAAACGGGATAGATAAATATGTTTTATTAATTTATTTCAATTCATACATTTTCCCTCATTAAAATAACATTAAAAAGGAGGGGTAAAAATGACTTTTCACCTTTTTTTAACGCCAAACTAACGGAAAAAAGATTGTGGGTGGCGATTTATAGGCAAAATGGGTTTAAGGGGTGGTTTTCTGCAATTTCAATTTTAAGAGGTGGTTTTTCGCAAAAGGTCATATTTAAGGGGTGATTTTCTGCCATTTTCCCAAAAATGTAATAGATATCACAATAAAAACAATCATCTTCCAAGTTATTGATCTCTTCATCCTCTCCCTCTAAAGAATTTGATCTATTGGCCCGACATACATTTATGAATGGCTTTCTTTTCTTTTAAAACACAACTCATCTTACAATTCTGACAACCATTCTTGCTTTCTATATATCTCGACAGACTGAACAATATTGCAAATTGTTGTAGCTAGTGAGGATATTCTCATATATTTCGAACAGTAAAAAAAAGGGTCCTAAATCAAACAAATTTGTATGCGGACACCATTCGAACAGATGGTCCCAAATTTGTATGCACACACAATTCAAACAGCAAAAAAAAAAAAAAGGTCCCAAATCGAATAGATGCATACAAATTTCCAGACATAATTTCACAAAATTTTCGAACAGACTGAACAAAAATTAGGGTTGATCAGATGCAAGCAATAGGGTTGAACAAGTTGAACAGAAATCGGGCAAAAAACAGACAAGAAGATGAAGATGCAAAAAAATCGAACAGAAATTGGGTTGAGCAGAGTCGGAGAAGAAGATGTAAAAATCGGATAGAAAGCGGACAAAAATGGAGCAAGCAGATCGAAGGAGGAGAAGAGGATGCAAGCAAAAATCGATCAGATGGAAGGAGGAGGAGAAGATGGCAATGGAAGCGAGCAGAAGAAGCAGACAAATCGCTCCTATATCTTTTTTCTATAGCCCCAAATTTGCCAGATATCCAAAAGGGAGAAAAACACTCGAATAAGTAGATAGGAGATATATGATTCATATTTATATACTAATTTGAATAATTATACCAAACAGGGTATATAGATATTGGGCTTTCTATACCCATAGTCTATACGGAGTATCTATTTACACATCTCAAACAATCCCTAAATA